>CM038794.1:128939833-129212934 GCA_021764765.1 Vicia sativa
ACTTTTTGTCCAATACAACCCATTTTCAACCAACTGAGCAATTGTCCGAGGAAATTTGATCATGAGGGCTTGAAACTTGACATGGAGAATCTTTTAAAGCATATGAGGAGGCATGATGATCATTGGAGATGTTGGAAGTCCATCTGATTCGAGAGATACCAAACCCTAGTTTGGGTTGATTGTCTAGGAGAAGTTTGTTCGATCAACTCGAGGAATCTTTCAGTATAGATGTATGGAATATCTTGAGAAGATGGAGGGAAAATTTTGGGGTATGACAGCTGCCCCTGTTCAATCTTCTTGTACTGGAAGGTTAAATTGACATGCTTGTCTTTCGTGACCTGAAGGTAGAAGATGATTGGACACTCGAGTACACCTGAAAATTTGCACTCGCTGTTGGTGGATGATACGGGAATGAGCTTATAGATGCCATTTGGGGAAGTTGGAGACTTCGCTGGGGAATGAGTTGCACGCTAGACTCGAGATTATTGTTTGAATAGGAGAACTACTGGGGATGGGCTTAAGATGCCATCTGGAGAGTTCGATGCTGGGGAGTGAGCCGTACGCTAGGCTTCGTGTTCACTTTTGAATGAAGTTATTAATTTGTATTGATTTTTAATCAAATATGCAGCATTCCAAAAGTGGAGAAATGTTGATAAGTAGTCGGAGATGGGCTTAAGATGCCATCCAAGGCAAATGAGTCGTACGCTAGACTCTGTAGTTGCTGTTGATAATAAGAGAGAGTCAGAATAATCCTTCGTGTCGATTGCTCTGAGAGGATAGTAGTTGGCAAAACGCGGATATTTTCCTGTCAGGCATCGGGTATTGATCCACGCCTCATATCGGAGGATATCTTGTGATCGTCGATAGGGTTTCCGTCTGCTTTCGTATTAATCTCGGATCCGTCTGGAGAACAATGAGGGGTGGTCGTCGATGGTTTTCCGTCTGATTCGTCTTAACTCGACCGCTTGTCGGAGGACAGCTAGGGCGGTCTTTCGATAGTTTTCCGCCTGTATTCGGTCTTAATCTCGACCCGCTTAGGCTGGCGACTTTCACCTGCTTTGGAGAAAACAAGAGAAATTTTGATAGCATATTTGTTAGTCTTATAAAAGTATGATGCATGATAATGTGTATGAATGACATATGCATAAATTATGATTTTATGAGAAATGTATGAATGATAGATGCTGTGGTATTTCAAAACATATCCATCTTGAAGAAGATGAGGATGTTCTGCTTGAAGATTTCTGACTTTTGTTTGGGGATGGATATCTTGAGAAGAAAGAAACTTTGATTCCTCCGATGCACTATCTGACCAAGTCTCAGGCCTAGATATTGTTGAGGCTGGTAGAAACCGAGAAATGCATTATTGAAGATCTCGTACCGGGACCTTGCTGGGGAGAGTCTAGAGGGATACTCTACTAGGGATCTTGTATTAGATAGTTGCTGGGAGACCGGGTCAGAAGAGTCTGGAGCCCTTTGTAATCTCTGACTGGGGAATAAAAGATGTAGGTTTCCTCCGATGCACTATCTGACCAAGTTTCGAGTCTGGATACTATTGCTGGGGAGGAGAAGGGGAATTGCTGAGAGATATCCGCTGGGGATAAATACCTTGGCTGGGGATGAAGTGTCACTGCCGGGGACTGATGTGACTTTGCTTAGCTGAGTGGAATTACTGCCCGGGGATCAACATATATTCACTGGGGAGGTTTGTAGTGGTGACACTCTGTGGGGACTATGCTCTGTGGGGAATGTTTTGGTGACTTTCGCCGCCATCTCAATTCCCCGGAGTCAGTAAGTACTTTGTATGTTCACTTTCGCATGTATGTGAACAGATTTTATTGTCGATGCATATAATCATTCAAAGCAAACGTTGGACTTTATGCAAACAACAAAGGAAAGAGAAAGAAAACTTGTATTTATTCGAAATGTATGATGCCAAGTAGTTTGTATAAAGTAAAAGCTATGCGGAAACAATCTCGTTAAGTTCCAACTATGCTAGTACTCATATATTTCAACTATCTCATCTCCTTGCTGTCGTGAGAAAGTGAGTGGATTGATCTTCGCCATTTGAATCTTGAATGCTGATAGTAGTAGTCTGGGAGTAGATAGGTGATCCGACGAGACATAGTCGACGCTTTAAATCCCTAACTTTTGCCTAGACCGCCTTTTCGGTTTTCACCAATGATACCCTTTTGCCCAAGCCGCCTTTCGTGTTTTCGACTCACGGTGTACATGTTTTGTATATATCCTTAATTTTGCCCGAACCTTTGGTTCGCCAGATGCCCTTATTTCGCCTAGGTCACCGACCCAATGGGTCTCATTTATGCGTAGTATTTTTGACTATGTCTCGTCACATGAAGTCTTCGCCATCCATGGTGCTAAGTATCATAGTCTACCGAAAACACTGCCTTGACTACAAATGGTCCCTCATAGGTGGGAGTCCATTTTCCCCTGGATCACCTTGTGGAAGAATGATGCGCTTGACTACTAGATCACCGACTGGTAGACTCGGTGCTTGACCTTCTTGTTAAATGCTCGATCATTCGCTCGATAGATCCGCCATGGCGTATGGATGCGAGTCGCTTCTCATCAAGCAAATTAACTGATCAAGGCGAGTCCGGATCCAATCGCCTTCTCCTAACTCCTCCCCGAGGACTCGGTCGAGGGAATCAACCTCAATGGGTAGGACGGCCCATACCGTATACAAGAGAGAAAGGTTCCCGCTGATGTCCGTGATCAGAAAGTGCGATAACCATGAAGAGCGAATGGTAACATCTCATGCCAATCTTTGTAAGTCACTTTCATCTTCTGATAATCTTCTTAATGTTTTGTTGGCGCTTCCATCGCCATTCATCTTAGGCCGATACGGAGAAGAATTGTGATGTTTGATCTTGAACTGCGCAAGTAGTTCCTGATCATCTTATTGTTGAGATTAGAGCCATTATCTATGATAATCCTTTCGGAGTGCCATACCGATGATAAGATTATGTTTGATGAATCGAGCCACAACATTCTTGGTATAGATGCGAACGAGGTCGCTTTACCCACTTGGTGAAATAGTCAATTGCCACAAGGATGAAACGATGTCCGTTGGAAACGGTGGGCTTGATTTCTCCAATCATGTCAATGCCCCACATCGCGAAAGGCCAAGGAGTCATAGAACGCTCGAGGTACCGGAGGTACGCACTTTGTCCGCGAACTGCATTTGTGACAAGATCGAGCGTGAGCGGTGACAATCGCCTTCCATGGTGGACCAATAGTAACCCGTTTCTCAAAATCTTCTTAGCCATGGTGTGTCCACCGAGGGTACCAAATGCGCCTTCGGTAACTCTTCCATAATACGCTCCACTGCTTTCCCGTCTACACAGCGGAGTAAACACAAGTCGTGGTTGCTTTGTATAAGATGTTGTCGAGGAAGAATTTGGATGCAAATCTTCTCATGAACTTCTTTATCATTAACAGATGCCCATGCGGATATTCCCGAGTCTCAAGATACCTCTTCACGTCAGTAGTACCAAGGTTTCTTCTCAGAAGCTCATAATATGTCGGTTCGTCAAACTTCTCAATGATGATCCGGGGAGCCTCTGTCCCATCTAACCTTGAACATAGACGATATAGTAGCTAATGCATCCGCCAACCGATTCTCTTCTCGTGGAATGTGATTGAAAGTGATCTCTTCTGTAGGATCAAGCTCGTAACATGCCCCGACACGGAATGATTCGGATGCTTCGTATCCCACTCGCCTTAATGATCGATCACCAAAGTCGAGTCTCCATACACTTGCAAGAACTTGATTCTTAAGTCAATAGCACTTTAATAATACCCGGATGCACGCTTCAGACTCGACCATATTATGGTGCAATCAAACATAATCATGTGAAAGGCGATGTCCGTCAAGGGATGTAATGATGGCGCCAATGCCATTACCAAGCGTTTGAGGCTCCATCAAAGACCATAGTCCATCGATCCTTGTTCAGTGTTTCGTCTCCTCGGTTCTTCGTAACTCAGAATTAGCAAAACATATTCATCTCGAAATTGAACCGCATAGACCGATAGTCATCTACGGCTTGATGAGCCAAATGATCGGCTACTACACTTCCTTTGATCGCTCGAGAAGTGCACTGATGTCATACTCGGTCAAGATCATTTGCCATCTTGCTATTCTTCCGGAGAGAGTCTTCTCAAATATGTATTTTATCGGATCCATCTTGAAATCAACAAGTATGGGTCAACATATACCGCCTTAGTCGGGCAGCAGCCAAGCCAAAGCGCTGCAAGTTTTCTCAAGCGTGAGTATCTTGTTTCACAATCGGTAAATTTTTGCTAAGGTAGTATATTGCATGCTCTTTTGACTACTCGCCATGTTGCCCCAACAAACACCCCATTGAATTCTCTAACACCGCCAAGTACATGATAAGAGGTCTTCTTCGGGCAAAGGCATCAAGATAGAGGATTCAGAGGTACCCTTGATTTTGTCAAAAGCGATCCGCAATCGCGCTCCATTCTACCACTTGATCTTTCTTAAGTAACTTGAAGATTGGCTCACAAGTAGCGCTAAGTGTGCAATGAATCGACAATGTAGTTCAATCGGCCCAAGAAACCCTCGACTTCCTTCTCTCGCAGGGATCCGCATCTCTTGAATGGCTTTAACCTTGGCGGTCAACCTCAATACCTTTACCACGACAACAAACCCTAGGAGTTTTCCTGATCTCGACTCAAAGGTGCAATTTGTTGGGATTAAGTTTCAACTGCACTTCTTCAACTCCAAATAGTTTCCGCAAATGATCAAGATGTTCTTCTTCCTCGGATCGAGCTATCATGTTGTCGACGAGACCTCTATCTCGTGATGAATCATGTCATGAAATAATGTCACCATGGCATCGATAAGTGGCCTCGCTTTTCGCCTAAACGGCATAACCTTGTAGCGTAAAGTGCCCCACCGTAACAAAAGTAGTCTTCCATGTCTTCGGAGCCATTTTAACTGATTGTAACCGGAGAAACCATCCATGAAGGAGAAAACCTTATGCCGAGCGGTGTTGTCAACCGTAACATCAATGTGAGGGAGGGAAATCGCCTTTCTGACTCGCTTTGTTCTGATCTTTGTAATCCACACACATCCGTATTTTGCCATCCTTCGGGCACAGCACTACGCTTGCAAACCCATTGGATAAGAAGTAACGGTTAAGAAACCTCTCGACATCTCAGGACGATGCGACGAACCTTCTGTTTCATCGAGAAAACCTTCTTTGCTCGCAATCGGTGCACCACGATATCAATGTCTAAACTCGGCATGTCTTCGTATGACCAAGCAAAACCTCAATGTAGTCTCGAGTATCCGAACCAACCTTTATTTAACATCGCCTTCAAGACCCGGCTCCTATCTTGATCTCTTTTCTGCCTTCACAAGACTCAAATTCACAACCTCAACTTGTTCTTCATGTGGTCAGATAACTCGCTTCTTCTTGTCAGAGTAGCCGGCAAGTTCTCCGGCACTTCACAATCTTCCTCACTTTCGCCTTCGGCTTGGTAGATCAAATTATCAAGTCATATTTAGCAATAGCATAGTCTGCTATCAACTAGATTCGAGTGATTCGCAAAGGTATCACGTGGGTGTATGTAAGAGACACATAGCTTTTTGAAGGGTGATAAAGCAAAAGAACGAAAACAAACAATTGAATGCCAAAGTCCAACGAATTTATTGAATGAAAATATGCAAATGACAGATAATAACCCTCACAACGAGCCATGATGCCCGCAAGGCACTAGGATTTAGAGTTTATTGTTCAAAACATAGAAAATAATAAAAGCAAAACAAAACAAGAGCAATTACTCCTCGCCTAAAGGAGATTGGTATGACGCCTTCGCCTTCCAATCCGAGCCCATGATCCGAGTTAGGAAGATCCATTTGCCGATGTTGAAGTCGTCATCGTCTTCTATAGCATGGATTCCACTGATCGATGCGAAAGGAAGTTGGCGGCACGTCATGGGCGTATCATCTTCTCGACTTTGATGGTGAAGCCTAAACCCTTTTTGATTTGAAAGGAAGATTGGAGTGACCCCAAATAGTATAACCTCCTTCTTCAACAGTGCTTGAGCATCTTTCATGAGGCCATCCTAGAAGGGACTTTAGCATCTTCAGAGGACGGAGAGTCAACAGTATGACTGGTATTGTTTCAAAAGTTTGACAGGAGTCTCAAGAATTCGCCCATTTCAAGGTATCGGAACGATCAGATGATGACCATATATTCTTCTTCACCGCATATCGTAACAACCTTCCCTTTCACCGGTACTTCACCATGCAAGGTAAGGTACGGGGCTTCCATGTATCCAAGGGCCCAGTAGTGAGTAAGCCGGACGGATGTCCATGACAAAGAAAGTGGAATCAAAAGTCCGGGAACCGACTTTAACAGCAGAGTGAGTCTCCAAGCACTCGCTTAGAACCATCAAAAGCTCTCACAATAATGTCACCGGTCTCGAACCAACCCTTCGACATCAAGTCGATCAAAAGCGCCTTCGTAGGATATTCGCAGTAACCAGATCCACCAAGACACGGATAGTAGTAGTGCCTTGCACTCAATAATGTGCAAGGCTTTGTTATGTTTCTTTCCCGGAGTTAAATCAAGATCAAAGAAGCTTAGGCCGTTGTTGGCAGCCAAGCTAGCAATACAAACTTCAAACTGGTCAAGTAGTAGTGTCTTGGCACGTGAGTCTTCGTAAACTCACCAAGGCATTAGCACGAGCCTGAGCACAAGAGCAGAGCAAGCATGGAGATCTTGGACGGAGTCTCTAATTGTTCCACAACATTGTAGTCACTTTTCTTGATAATCTTCGTAATTTCCTCCATTTCTTGTTCGAGGTGTCTTCAAGAACTTCCTTGGTACTTCGTCGAAAGCGGTGATGAGTCACCGGGTTCTTTCCTCTAGCTTGGGAATGGATTGAATAGCCGAATGCGAGCCGAGTTGCAGTGTTTTTGGAGGAGAGATATCTGAGAGAACACTCTTCCTGCTCGTCACCTTACTTGATCCTGATTGTCAATGTCAAGAATGGTAGCTTCAAGTGTAAGATCTTCAACGGTCAGAGGGTCTTGCTTGACGCCATGATAGTAAACATCAGCTCCATAATTCCAAGGAATAGCTTTGTCAGAGGAATATGGAACTGGTCCGGGAGAAGTAATGATGAGAGGTGCCACTCTAGGCACGTGGATCGCAGAGGAAACTTATGGTGTTGACATCAAGATAGTCTTCGGGAAATCGTCACCCCATCCGATTACCTTGACATCTTCAATAGGAATCTTGTAGCTCTCGTGAAATGATACTTCACCATGTAATCATTTTCCACTTGGCTGCCCCAAGGTATCCCATACAGATGATGCGCTTCATTCGCATTGTCAATCTTCAACTTAGACATTTCTTCACACGCCTTCGCAGTGTGGTTTCGTAAATAGTATCTCACGGTTATCCATCATGCACGAACACGCCTTCTAACCAAGCACAACCATCGTGTAGACGGGCACCAACGACAATTCTCCGGGCATCCCGGATTGACACCGCTTGCAACAAATTCTTCTTAATACCATCGAGGAATGGTCAAGTCATCTATGTTGAAAACATAAGTATCGCCACCAACAAAGATTGGAACTTTTGTCATGGTTAGGCATAGGAGCGTTGATCACATTCGAGTCTCAATGAGGGTCAAACTCAATCGCTTAGCTTCAATCATATCTTGAATCTTGTTCTTCGTAGCCCAACAATCATCGCACTATGTCCGTGGCTATTGAATGGTAAGCACACTTAGCATTAGGGTTGTATCTCGGAGAGGAAGTGTTGACGCTTTGAGGAGGATCCTCAAGGTTATCAACTCGCCAACATGTTGCAAGGCTCATGACAAAGGCATGTGATTCGTGAAACTGCTCTCTGGCGCCTTTCCGTTACGCCTGTCTCACCGAGGTCAGTGCCGATGTAGGATCGAGATCACAACTTCCCCTACGATTGAGCGCTGGTCGGTCTTGGCCCCTTTTCCGACCATACACAACATTGACTTCTTTCTTACCACCAAAAGATCTCTTCGCAATATTCAAGATGACTCTACATGGATCTTCCCACCTTGATACTAGCTTCAATTGCTCGCTTACCAAGATCGTTCGTGAATCCGGTCAAGAGTTTCCAATCGATGATCAAGAATGGGCCAGTTGTCCCCATAAACATATCAACCAATTCCCTATTGGACAAGGGTGGTCAACTCACCGCTAGATCTCTCCATTTCGAGCATACCTTTGAACTTCTCATCATGACCCATGACATGCTTTGTAGTTGCATGCGTGGGCCAACTCAAAGATTGTACTCATATCTGTCAGAAAGCATCCGCTAAGTCACCCAAGTACGAATACTGGTCATTCTCTAGTCGATACCATTCCAATCGAGTTCCAAACTCTCTTGAAAAAGGCATCCACAACTTTCATCATCGCGGGTTGATCTTCCTAACATAGGACTTCAAATGCAGCTTAGGACAGACATGCCATCATATTTGGCAAAGGTGGAACTTTGAACTGGGAGGAATCACAACACCGTGGACAAGACTTGATCATCAAAATTCAATTGACATTTTGATTTTCCACAAGATTCAGACGGTCTTCAAGTCATTGTACTTGTCATCTCCATCGAATATTGGCCATCATCATAATTCTTTTCGTGTTCATGCCGCTGCCTTCGCCATCACCTTGTTACTTTGCTCATCCTCTTTCTTGATAATTCCCTCAGAGAGTTCTATACGACTGACCACCTTAGGACCACCTTTGTAGCGTCTTCCCATGTTGAGGAGACCAACAACCTTCTTCTTTCTCGTTGATGAGCTTCTTCAGATCTTCTTGGCCTTGGACCAAGCCGGTGAACATCTCTAAACCGAGCATTCTTAGCTGAAGATCTTGACACTGTTCGAGAGCCATTTCTGCTAAAATAAATAGCGAGAGAATGAGAAAACCAATCTTCAAAGTACCTGTGATGCAATGTTATGCTATGATATGCAATGTTTATGCGGATGCTATGCAATGTTTTCAAGGACCTTAGAGATTTAAATTTGTTAAACAAGCAATGAGCAAACATTTATTAGTACTTCTTTATTATTCTTTTTTTATTTTTAAGTACAAAAGATAGTTCAAAATAAAAGAAAAACATATAAATCAAAAAGCTCTAAGTCTCCCATGGGCGCTTTCTCTTGATGCCGAGGTAGGCGTTGATGCTTCGCTCCTCGTGAAGTAGCTTGGTCAACTCTAGCACTTTCTTCTCACTTGCATAACACTGAGCTTCAAAGGTATCCCTTTCTTCTTTTAGTCAATCCAAGATCTCTTCAAGTCTTCAAAATCGAGAGGCATGTCGGGATGGCTAACAAGATAGGATCGCCACCTATAGCAACAAGTTCCATAATTACCGGTAGTGTGAATGGCATCATGAGGTTTTGAGCCTCGAGTCGCACCCATTCGAGGTAAGGTTCCCAAGGAATGGAGTTCTGGTGCCCCAAAGTCTTGTATCGCCTTCTTACCATGCCCCAAGCGCGTATGAACCTTCGCTTGCACTCGAGATCGTGGTTGTAGTCGAACACAATGTCTTCGAGAAGCATATCATGGACCATCTCTTCGAGCAAAACCAAAATGATGTAGACCTCCCCTTATACCAAGGAGTGGTACATTAGGGAATTCTCCACAACGATCAATGAAGGTGAGGTCCTTTTGAGAGAAAAGACTCTAACGGATATCTGAATGAGAGAGTGACATTAACCTTTGAGACCATCTCAACCTTTCTTCGTTCTTCAAAACTGATGGAGGAAGGTGCGAAATAAACCACCTTGAAAGTAACGGTATGCAACACATGAGAGTTCCTTGTCTCTTAGTAGTACGAGTGTGGAGAGAATGTAGGATGTCTCCGAGTAAAGTAGGCACAGGATTGCGGGTAAGAAACAACTTAATGGCATTCACATCTATGAACTGATCCGAATTAGGAAAGAGAACCAAACCATAAATTAGCAAGGCCACAATGTCTTCAAATGCATGGAAACTCGTAACTTTGAGGAATTCTCGGGCCTTCTTAATTAGAAACTTAGCAAGTAAACCCTTAAATCCACTTCTAGTTTCCCAATTGGCTTCAATGTCTGAGCGCTTAAGATGTAGGGCGGATGCGATGTCTTCGTACTTAGGAACCTTTTCTAAACCGGTGAATGGCATTTGATCAAGAATAGGTATCCCAAGTAGCTTAGAGAACTCTTCCAAGGTAGGAACCAACTGATAATCTGGGAAAGTAAAGCAATGGTGTTTGGATCAAAGAACCGAATAGGACATGCATCATATCTTCTTCAAAACCGGAGATAACCAAGTCAAGTAGATAACCATGTCTTTTGATGAACCGAGCATGGTCGGAATTTCAAACCATTTTGAAGTGAGAAGGTATACCCATGAAGTTGATTCGATAGTCTTTCTAGACGCCATAATCCCTAAAAAGTAGCAAAGATAAACCTAGGTCCTTGAAATAGTTAGAAATGATATGCAATGCGAATGATGTCATGATGTCATGTTTAGCACACACAAAAAATTCACACAATGAGCCTAGGTTTAAGGCTTGCATGAGGTATAGGTGATTACCCTACCAAAAGTTTGAGTTGGTTCATCCTGTCCTATAATAGTAACCGGGTTCTAGGAATCTCACATCATTGATCTTTCTCATAGGCGTTTATTTCAATACGACTACCAAGTGGTCGATCGAAAATATCCCAAAAGTCTGATCTCAATGAGTGTAGCATCGAGTATCAACCAACTTTAGTCTGCACCAAAGCCGTCCATCTCACTACCTTCTAATGGCCAAGATGGGTCAATTAAGGTTCTAAAAGTTTAGTTAGCGCTTGATGACACCACGCAGAAGCCAAATACTATCCTCAACTTGGGAATGAAGAGTATCGGGACAACCAAAGTGTCACGCTAACGTAGCCATCATGTTGACTGTTTTGATATACGTCTAACGGTCGCGACGATTTATTGCTACTTACCTAAAAGGAAACCCGGATCCGGGTGTAGGATCCCCCATAAATATAATACCCAAGAAACCCTTAAAGATAAAGCAAACAAATCAAACAAAAAGCAATAAATGTGATCTAGAAATCCCTAAGGCATTCTCTCTTTAGGGTGTCTCCCCGGTAGAGTCGCCAGCTCAGAATACTTGAACCGACTTTTAGTGTTTTGTATCGCAATGTGCGGATAGCAAGAGTCGCCACCGACTTTTCTTTATCCAATTAAGGGAAGGTAAAAGTACGTAAAAGACCTTCGTTAGATTCTGAGTAAGGGAGAAGGTTATGAAAAGGGAAGGTATTAGCACCCCTTTCCATCCGTAGTTATCTACGGGCTCTTAGATCACTTTAAAAAATTTGCTTTCTGTGTGTTTGAAAAATGTTTTGAAAAGGCATTTCGCTTTGACTTTGTAATGATTCATGTAGGAATGTATACAAAGTGTTCGGAAATGTTTCGTTTTGAAAAGAGTTTGAACTTTGACAAAAGCGTGTGGTGTGAAAAGTATTTTGATAGAGCAAGCAACTAAAAGTCTTATTACCTACTCAGAATTGGTCGTTTTTGTGTTATTTTACTTTCCTTTAGAATAGCGCTATCCATACCATTAGTTGGTAGGTAACTCCATTCGTTGGATGTAAGTGGGTCATTCGAAGGGACATCGGATGGTCATAGAAGGCAACTCAGGAAGTATCCTAGCACATTCGAAGGACTATCATCATTTTTCAGAGGCGACAAACGAGGGTCAAGATCATGTATTCAGAGGCGACATCGTGGGTCTTATGATCTTTGTATCGAAGGGACTATGATGATTTTTTTGAAGGCAACGGCTAGAATACCCTACGCTCGAGGGACATGACCATTTGAATTGTGAAGGCAACGAGAGAATTACCCTAAGGGTGCATGTGAGAGAAGTGTTTTGATTCAGATATCTTATCTTGAAAATTAGTGGGCTATGTTCAATTTTATCTTGCCATACACGCCTAATTACTAGCAATTTATAGGGTGCGGAAATTAAAATGCGGGAATGTAAAGATGCGGAAAGATAAATGTCCTACGCTATTACATGGCTTTGGGGCAGATACATAATTTAAACATGCGGAAAATAAAAACCTAATTAAAGCTATTACATCCCATGAGCGTTACATAATTGGAAAAAAGGAAAACGATAAAAGAAATCGTGTGAAACGGAACAACCTGTAAAAAGATGAGAAATCGGAAAATACGAGAGGAATCGAATAAGAGAAAAATGTTAGTAAAAATGCAAATTTTTGAATGAGAAAAATATGGCATGCTGGAAATAACATAAATATGCTAAAATAATTTTTTGGGATTTTTTAGATGCATTTTAATAATTAAAAACTAATTAAATGTGATTTAAATGATAAATTATGAATAAAATAAAATATGCATGCAAAATAATATTTTTTAATTTTATAAATTAAATAAAAATTTTATGAAAATAAATGCAAAAGGAAAAATAATTTTGACAATTTTTAATGCATGAATAAAAATATTGAAAAGAATTAAAATGAATGCAAAAAAATATTAAATAAATATGAAAATATGAAAATAGTTAAAAATATGAAGTTTGTAAGAAAGAAAACAAATCTGGTCCTGATGAGGTTCGAACAGGGGACCTTTGAGAGTATCTTTCCAAACCAGCGCCTTTACCACTACGCCACTTGACACTTGGTGTTTGAAAAGCTGGAAACATTTGAATTTGAGTGATCACGTGTCAGGAGAGTTGAATCAAACCAAGTCAGCGTGATTGGACCCCAGGTGGAACGTGAGAGCCAATCCAAACACAACATTACGCCACGCCAGAGTCAGACGTTCAACGCCGGAGTCCACGCCGGAGCTAGGGCTCCGGTCATCTTCTTCGGTAGCGGGTCAACCTGAAAAACCTAAAAAATGCATCATTCAAAACGAAACAAGTGCCCAGATCGACTATTTCGATCCTTGCGAGCACGATGGTGCTATCCCCGTGTCCTGAAATGGCCTGGATTTTGAGTTTCGAATCTCACAACTTTGAAAACCCTAGTAATGACATTCTGAGATTTCTACGTGAAACCTTACATGTTATGCATCTAACACACTCTAATGCACCTCCTGAACTCAAATAAACACATTAAAACGATTAGCAATGCATGGAATATCGAAATCGAAATTGAGAAAGATTGCAAACCGGTGATAGCTAGATAGCTCGATCCGAATGGGCTTCAAGCAAGAGGTGGTTTCATTCTGGATGTCAATGAGCAAGATGGATGGTGGATTCGCTGAAACTTGCTGGAAAACAAAAATCGATTTTTCAAGTTTCTTGAAAAAAATGGCAAAGTGAGGGCTGTGTATGGGGCTAGGGTTTCGTGTCCCTTGTTGTGCATAATGCTGAGTATTTATAGAGTGAATTAGGATGGCAAAGAGAGTGAAAAAAGATTGAATAATGAATGTGCAATATTTTCTCTTTAAAACAAATCAAATTTTCTTGAAAATTTGATTTTCCTTCCATGTGCAAGCAAATCACGAAATTGGCAAGTGTTTTGGGCTTCCTTGGACCTCAAGTTTGATCAAAATCCAATCATCTTGAAAAAAAATCTTATTTTAATATTTTATATAATTTAATTTTGAATTAAATGGTTTAAAATTCAAAAATAAATTATAAAAATAGAAAATTTCCATGGCCAAGCATTTATGGGTCAAAAATAATGTCATGAACAAGTTTGATCTTAAATTTGCATTTGCAGCAATTTTTGCCCAACTTTAATAGTGTATCTTGCTTAAATTTCCACATTTTTGAGTGTTCTTGGACTTTTTAGAAATCTATAAGAGTCATCTAACCAACCTTTTTGGTCTCATCTCAATTGGAGTTTCCATGCTCAATATATCTTCAAAACAAAATGTTGAGTTTTTGTTGACTTTGAAAAGGACCTGTAATGTTTTGAGCCATACCTCTCAAATGAAGCATTTTTGAACATTCTTGTGAGACATGAAGTTGTAGAGAATTGAATTTCCTTCAAAACAAGAGGTGGTGGAAAAAGTTCGAGAAAGTATGAGAAAGTTATGATCAGTCAAAGTTCGCTTGACTTTTCACCTAGAAACCCTAATTTAGAAAGTTTGACTTTCGAGCAAATCTTGAGTTTTCTTGATGAATCATGATCAACCCTTGATCAAATGATGAATGTAACTTCAAAATGAGGATGTTGACCAAAATCATGAAGTTTGATGTATGTTGACGTTGACTTTTTGTCCAATACAACTGATTTTCAACCATCTGAGCAATTGTCTGAGGAAATTTGACTTGTGAGGCTTGAAACTTGACATGGAGAATCTTTAAAGCATATGAGGAGGCATGATGATCATTGGAGATGTTGGAAGTCCATCTTGATCTGAGAGATACCAAACCCTAGTTTGGGTTGATTGTCTAGGAGAGAGTTTGTCTGATCAACTCTTGAGGAATCTTTGAGTATAGATGTATGGAATATCTTGAGAAGATGGAGGGCAAATTTTGGGGTATGACAGCAGGTAGGTGATATTATTGGCTTTGTGGTGCATTAAAAAGGCATAGAAGTGAAACATAGAAAGACCAAAGCCATCATAGATGTCAAACCTTCGTCGACCAAAAAACAACTTCAGTCTTTGTTGGGCAAAATAAATTTCTTAAGGAGGTTCATATCCAAATTAAGTGGAAAAACTAAAGTATTTTCACCACTGCTTCGATTGAAGAATGAGGATTTCATTTGGTGAAAGGAGCATCAAGAGGATTGAAACTTGACATGATGATCCCTTAAAGAATATGGTGAGATATGATGACCACTTAGAGCACTGGAAATCCATCTTGACTTGAGAGGAGCAAAACCCTAGTTTGGATTGATTGCTCAGGAGAGGGTTTGTCTGGTCAACCCTAGTGAACTCCTTGAGTATGGAGTTGTGGATTGTCTTGAGAAGTAGGAGGGAAAATTTTGGGGTATAACAACTACCTTAGCAAAAATTTTACCAACTGTGAAACAAGATACTCACAACTCGAGAAAACTGGCGCTTCACGACTAAGATAGTATATGTTGACTCACACTACCTTGTTGATCTCTAAAATGGATTTGATAAAATACATCTTCTAGAAACCTGATCTCTCCGGAAGAATAACAAGATGGAAAATGATCTTGACCGAATACGACATCCAGTATACTACCCAGAAGGCAATCAAAGGAAGTGTAGTAGCTGATCATTTAGATCATCATGCCATAGATCACTACCAGTCTA
Organism: Vicia sativa; assembly: GCA_021764765.1. Lineage (NCBI taxonomy): Eukaryota > Viridiplantae > Streptophyta > Magnoliopsida > Fabales > Fabaceae > Vicia > Vicia sativa. Next base: position 128,955,132 of record CM038794.1, read on the forward strand.
TGCATTTCGAGTTCCCAAACAAGGACATTATGTTAATCACTGATTATGAAGAGCATGGACCAGACAAAGGACCTGAGCCAGGATCCCGATGGACCATGGTCTTCGATAGAGCTTTTAACGCACTTGGAAACAATATTGGCACCGTAATTACATCTCCTAAAGGCGGTCATACACCTTTCACCTCTAGAGTATGTTTCAACTACACCAACAATATGGTTGAATATGAAGTGTGCATCATGGGTATCAATGTTGCTATTGTCTTGAGGATCAAGTTCTTGAAAGTATATGGAGACTCAACTTTGGTGATTAGTCAGATCAAAGGCGAATGGGACAGGAAACATCCAAATCTCATTCTGTATTGAGAACATGTGTTAAATCTGATCCCCTACTTCGAAGAAATCACTTTCGAGCATATTCCACGAGAAGAGAATCAATTGGCAGACGCGTTAGCTACCATGTCATCTATGTTCAAAGTCACATGGGACAACGAAGCTCCTCATGTCACTATTGAAAGACTAGACGAACCAGTATACTGTTGCGAACTTGATGCCGAAGGCGTAGAGGAGAAACCTTGGTTCTACGAAGTGAAGAGGTATCTCGAGGCTTAAGAATACCCTCAAGGGGCATCTGTCAATGATAAAAAGTTCCTAAGAAGATTTGCTACCAAATTCTTCCTCGGTAATGGCATCTTATACAAACGCAATCACGACTTGTGCTTACTCCGATGTGTAGATCAGAAAACAACCGAACGAATCATGGAAGAGTTACATGAAGGCGCATTTGGTACCTACTCCAGTGGACATACAATGGCCAAGAAGGTTTTGAGAGCATGTTACTATTGGTCCACTATGGAAGCTGATTGTTATCGCTATGCTCGATCTTGTCATAAATGCCAAATATACGCAAACAAAGTACACATACCTCCAGTTCCATTGATTGTTCTCACTTCCCTGTGGCCTTTCGCAATGTGGGGCATTGGTATGATCAGAGAAATCAAACCTACCGCTTCTAATGGACACTGATTCATCCTCATCATTATCGATTACTTTACCAAATGGGTAAAAGCAGCCTCGTTCGCATCTATTACCAAGAATGTCGTGGCTCGATTTATCAAACATAATCTCATCTGTCGGTACGACATCCCCGAAAGGATTATCACAGACAATGGTACCAACCTTAATAACAAGATGATCATTAAACTCTGCATGCAGTTCAAGATTAAGCATCACAACTCTTCTCCATATCGGCCAAAGATGAGTGACGCAGTGGAAGCCACCAATAAGAACCTTAAGAAGATCATACAGAAGATGACACTGACTTATAAGGATTGGCATGAGATGTTGCCATTCTCTCTCCACGGTTATCGTACCTTAGTACGAACATCTACAGGGGAAACCCCTTTCTCTCTCGTATACGGTATGGAAGAAGTTCTACCTATCGAGGTTCAGATACCCTCTCTTAGAGTGCTCAAGGATGCAGAGTTAGACGAAGATGAATGGGTCCAAACTCGACTTGACCAAATCAACTTGATCAATGAGAAACGGCTCGTAGCCATCTGCCATGGTCAGGCATATCAGAAACACATGATCAAAGCCTTCAATAAGAAAGTCAAGCACCAAGCACACCAGGTGGGAGATCTAATAGTCAAGCGCATCATCCTACCACAAGGTGATCCTAGGGGAAAATGGACTCCCACCTACGAAGGTCCATTTGTAGTCAAGACAATATTTTCCGGCGGAGCCATGATCCTAAGCACTATGGACGGAGAAGACTTCCCGCACCCTGTGAACGCAGACATAGTCAAAAAATACTACGCATAAACGAGACCCGCTCGGTCGAGTGGCCTAGGCAAAAATAAGGGCGTCCTGGTGAACTAAAAGGGTTCATGCAATAGTTAAGGACATATATACAAAAAATGTACACCAGGCAAGTCGAAAACCTACAAAGGCGACTTAGGAAAAAAAGGGTATCCTGGTAGACTGAAAACCCGAAAGGGCAGTCTAGGCAAAAGTTAGGGATTCAAGCGTACAACTATGTCTCGTCCATATCATTTACTTACAGACTACATCACTATCAAGATTCAAGCTTCAAATGGCGCAGATCAGTTCAATCACTTTCTTCTGGAAACAAGAAGATGAGATAATCGAAAATATATGAGCAATAACAGAGTTTGAAAGCCAACGAGATTGTTTCCACATAGCTTTTATTGTTTTCTTAATTTTTCCGACAATTTCCTCTTACTAGGATATTTATATCTTTGTACGCGAACTGCCTATCTATAGGTTCCTTTTGCAAAATCATTGCATGTTCCCTTTTCCAGCTCCATTTTACTTTTATCTGTTTTGTTTGCATAAAGTTCAATGTTTGCTTTGAATGATTATATGCATCTGACAATAGGCATCTGACAATAAGCATATGTTCACAAACATACAAAAAGCAAACAGAAACCGCAATTACTACAGACTCTAGGAATTGAGATGAAAACTAAAGTCACCCGTACATCCCCACAGGATAATCTCTACAATCCCCATAGAGCCCTCGTTCCTCTGACAGAAATGAATCTATCTAACAAGACCACTATTCCATCATCTCTTTTCAGCATTATCCAACACATCAAGTTCATCACGTTAGTCCCCAAGTAGTGATCCTATCAACTTCATCACGTTAGTCCCCGAGCAGTGATCCTATCAACATCACAACGTTAGTCCCCGAGCAGCGACCCTATCAACTTCATCACGTTAGTCCCCGAGCAGCGATCCTATCAACTTCATCATGTTAGTCCGTGAGCAGTGATCCTGCCAACATCATCATGTTAGTCCCCGAGCAGTGATCCTATCAACTTCATCACGTCAGTCCCCGAGAAGTGATCCTATCAACTTCATCACGTCAGTCCCCGAGCAATGATCCTATCAACATCATCACGCCAGTCCCCGAGCAGTGATCTTATCAACATCATCACGTTAGTCCCCGAGCAATGATCCTATCAACATCATCACATTAGTCCCCAAGCAGTGATCCTATCAACATCATCACGTCAGTCCTCGAGCAATGATCCTATCAACATCATCATGTTATTCCTTGAGAAGTGATCCTATCAACATCATCATGTTAGTCCCTAAGCAGTGATCCTCTACATCATCACGTTAGTCCCCGAGCAGTGATCCTATCAACTTCATCACGTTAGTCCCCGAGCAGTGATCCTATCAACATCATCACGTTAGTCCCCGAGCAGTTATCCTATCAACTTCATCACGCTAGTCCACGAGCAGTGATCCTATCAACTTCATCACGTTAGTCCCCGAGCAGTGATCCTATCATCTTCATCATGTTAGTCCCTGAGCACTGATCCTATCAACTTCATCATGTTAGTCCCCGAGCAATGATCTTGTCAACATCATCAAGTTAGTCCATGAGTAGTGATCCTATTAACATCATCACTTTAGTCCCTGAGCAGTGATCCTATCAACTTCATCACGTTAGTCCCCGAGTAGCGATCCTATCAACATCACCACGTCAGTCCCCGAGCAATGATTATTTATCTCTACATCATCACGTTAGTCCCTGAGCAGTGATCCTCAACTTCATAAGGTTAGTCCCCACGCAATGATTATATCTCTACATCATCACGTCGGTCCCTGAGCAGTGATCCTATAAAACTTATCTACCTTCTCAAGTTATCACGTTACATTGGTCCTCGAGCAGTAACCAATTATCAATCAACTTATTATGTCAGTCTCCGAGCAATAATAGGTTACTCAGTATCACGTCATTCCCCAACAAGGTTTGTACACAAGATATTCATCCCCAGCGGAGTATCTCCTAATGATTATCATTCCCTAACAGCAGCAATATCCAGACTCGAAACTTGGTCAAATAGTGCACCGGAGGAATTCACATCTCTCTTATTCCCTAGTCAGGGTCTCCGACAACTACATCCCCAAGGAGAAATCAAAGATCCTCAGCAGAACATTCCTATCTTCTTCAAGATGGATATGTTTTGAGATACCACGAGATCTACATTCATACATTATTCATAAAAAAATCATAACATGTGCATATCTCCTTCATGAGCATTATCATTATCTCCCATGCATCATAATCTGCATATAACTAACCATATCCTTTCAAGATAAATTTCCTAGAAGGTGAAAGATATTTTCCATGCGGAAGGTCAAAAGATTAATACCCAAAACAAGATGGGAAAGATATCTGAATGACCATGCAAGTTATCAACAGACAACAAGATACAGATTAATACCCGAAACAAGACGGGGAAGCTATCTACATCTTGACGAATTATTCATTTCAGAAATAGTCAAGACGAAGGTTTATTCTGATTCTATCTTATTATATCATCTCTCTAGATGGCATCTTTAAGCCCATCTCCAACTACACGCCGATATCTCTCCACCTTCAGAATGTTGCATATATGGTTAAAATCAAGACATACCAGTCATCTTCATTCAAAGGCAACCACGGAGTCTAACGTATGACTCACTCTCTAGCATCCACTTCTCGAAATGTCATCTATAAGCCCATTCCAGCGTATCGTCAACTGACGATCTCATTCCATACACGGGCGAGTGCAAATTTTCAGGTGTACTCGAGTGTTCAATCATCTTCTACCTTTAGGTCACGAAAGGCAAGCATACCAATATAACCCTTCAGGTACACGAAGATTGAGTAGGGGCTACTATTATACCCCAAAATTTTCCCTCCTATTTCTCAAGACAATTCACATCTCCACAGTCAAGAGTTTTTCAAGGGTTGACCAGATGAACTCTCTCCTAAAAAATCAACCCACAACTAGGTTTTGCTTCTCTCAAGACAAAATCAAGTTCTAATACCTCAAGTGGTCATCATACCTCCCCACATGTCTCAAGGGATCACCATGTCAAGTTCCAAGCCTCATAGCTCAAGTTTGCTCGGTCAATTGCTCAGATGGTTGAAAATCAGTTGTATTGGACAAAATGTCAATTGTGGTCAACATATAGTCAAACTTTACAATTTTTGGTAAACATCAATATTTTGAAGTCACATTCATCATATGATCAAGGTTTGATCATGAATCATCAATAAAACTCAAGATTTGATCAAAAGTCAAAGTTTCCAAGTTAGGGTTTTTGAACCAAAAGTCAACAGAACTTTGACCAGGCATAACTTTCATATACTTTATCAGAAATAGTTCCACCAAAGCTTATTTTGAATGGAATTCAATTCTCTACAACTTTATGCCTCACAGGATTTTCCAAAAATGCTTCATTTGAGAGTTATGGATCAAGACATTATAGGTCCTCCTAAAAGTCAATAAAAAGTCATTTTTTTAAAAAGAAGTGTACATGAACATGGAAACTTCAATGAATATGAAACCAAAAGGAGTGTTTAGAGGACATCTTGAGATTTCTAAAAAGTCCAAGAACACTTAAAAATGTTGAAAATTGAGCAAGTTACAAGTTGTGCAAGTTTGACATTTTTAAGGAGGTGCATGAAGAGAAATACTTAGCAAATGCAGATATTTTCCAAATGGGTCTATGTTTTCATGATCCAAACTTAATATTAACATTATCTATGGCCTGAAAACTCAAGTGCACGCCCATCTTGTATTTATTTGATTTATTTTTGAATTTAATGATTTAAATTCAATTTTAATTAAATAAAATACAAAGGTAAGAGTTAAGATGAGTTGAGCTTGCTTTCTACTTGTCTTGAGGTCCAAGATAGCCTATTCTAGCTGGAAATTTTGTGCACCATGCACTAATACAAGATTGAGCCAAATATGGAAGAATTTGGAAAAATATGTCAATCAAATATTTTGCATTCAAGTTGATATATTTTCCACAAATACTTGACCTAATCTCTGGCCCTATATATACATAGCACATTTAGACATCAAAGAGGATGGGTTTGGCAGCCAGAAAACTAGGATTCTTGTTCAAAATTTTCAAGAGAAAGTTGCACCATCGAAACCCTAGTTCCAGCCGTTCTCAAGCAATTCTAAGCACCCCATCGTGCTCCTGAGGTAACATAGGGTTTGGAATTTGACCTCGCCAGAGAAGACGAAGTTGACCACCCTGGACAGTGGTTAGAACGTTTGACCCCAGTGACCTAGGCGTGGCGCTTTCTGATGGGTCCATTCAAACTCCCTGGGGCCCACCCGTGTTTTGTTTGAAAGTTCAAAATAGATACTCTGATAATCTATTAAAGTTATGATCCTCTGATGAATTTGATACTCTGACCTGTTTATATTTTTCAGGAGATATTCTGACTCAGGTGTTAGAATGAAACGCTACACCGTGTTGAGCAGAAGATGAACTTAGAAGTTCTGAGAAAGAACTTTTGGAACACAACTTTTGATAGAAGCATACAAGTACAACTTCTGATAGAAGCACCATGTGCAAACTTATGATAGAAGTGACTTCTGATGGAAGTAACTTCTGATAGAAGCATGCAAGCGCAACTTCTGATAGAAGTAACTTCTGAAAGAAGCATGCAAGCACCACTTCTGAAAGAAGCATGCAAGCACCACTTCTGGGTTTGCATTCTAAAGACTAAAATCAACCCTATATCACTTCTAATTTCAAGATAAATATCTGAATACAACACACTCTTCACACTTGCACACCCCTTAGAGTATCCTCTCTTGTTGCCTTTATGAATCCAATGGTCATGTCCCCCGAATAATATCATCATAGTCCCTTAGATAAAAAGATCATAGTCCCTCGATGACCCTCGATGTTGCCTACAAATACATGATCTCGTCCCTCGATTGTTGCCTACGAAAAGTGATGATCGTCCCTACGAACTGCTAAGGTATCCCTACATGTTGACTTCTATGACCATAAGACGACCCTTCGATTGTCCCTTCACATCCAAACGAATATAGTTACCTACCAACTAATGGTATGTATAGCCTTATTCTAAAGGAGAAGGAAAAATAACATGGAAACGACCATTCTGAGTAGGTAATAAGACTATGTTTCATGCTCCATTCAAAATACTTTTTCACACCTCACAATTTTCAAATACTTTCAAAAACACTGTATATACCAAATATGAATCATTACAAAGTTAAACACCTTTACATTTCCAAACACTTCGTATACATTCCAACGAGAATCATTACGAAGTCAAAGCGAAATGCCTTTTCAAATACATTTTCAAACTACATAAATACAAAAAGAAATTTTCTAAAGTGAGCTAAGCAACTAAGAGCCCGTAGATAACTATGGAAAGGGTGCTAATACCTTCCCTTTTCATAACTGCCTCTCGTACTCAGAATCTAACGAAAATCTTTTCCTGTTCTTTTCACCTTCCCTTTATTGGATAAAATAAAAGTTTGTGGCGACTCTTGCTATCCGAAACATTTGTGATAAAAAGTAAAACAAACAAGTCAGTTCTCCCACCGTGTTACATACGCAGAATCAGCAATCGACACCTAACAGTCAAATTCAAGCGACGATTTCAGAAATCACTATTACTCCAGTTTCTGCTGTTGTAGTTAGTAATCCACTTTTCACTATGCCAGGGGGTTACCCTTGGGGAATGCCTTTCAATTTTGGCGTAGGTTTTCGTTAAAATACTTCTAAAGTACCGGGAAGCACAACTGAGGTTCCTACTTTGCAGAATTCAGCGTTCACTCCTCAGCACAGAGTAACCGTTTCTGAAGTCACTCTGTCAGTTTCTCAACCGATTATGATGAATTCAGATTTCGTGGTTCACGCTATTGTGAACAACGAAGTTTATCATGATCTTGGCGACAACACGGGTTCTCGTGGCCGTATGGAAGATCTCCAAGAACAGTTTAACAAAATGCAGTTAGAGATCAAAATAATCCGTGGAAAGGATTTGTTTGGGAATAATGCCCACGACGTGTCTGGTTCCCAGAGTGAGAATACCAGCCAAGTTCAAAGTCCCCTACTTTGAGAAATACAATGGAAACTCTTGCCCTCAAAGTCATCTTACGATGTATGCTAGGAAGATGTCTACTCATAATAATAATCATAAATTGAGCATTCACAATTTCCAAGGCAGTCTTAGTGGTGCCGCTCTAAAGTGGTATATGAGATTAGATAGTGCGAACATTCGAACTTTCAACGACCTAGGTGAGGCTTTTGTTCAACAATATAAATTTAACTTGGACATGGCTCCAGATCGAGATCATCTCAGATCAATGTCTCAAAAGGATAAAGAGACTTTCGTAGAGTATTCCCAATGATGGAGGGAAATTGCTGCCCAAGTTAATCCACCGTTAGAAGAAAAAGAGATGACCAAGATTTTCTTGAATACTCTTGGTCCTTTATACTACGAGCGCATGATCTCTAGTGCTCTAAGTGATTTTACCGAAATGGTAAACATGGGGATGCAATTAGAAGGAGTCCGAGCAGGACGCTTAAGTAGAGAAGTTGGATCTTCAAGAGGAACCAAGAAATTTGGAACTGGTTTCCCGAAGAAGAAAGAAAAAGACGTTGGAATGGTATCCTAGGGGAGACCCAGGAAAAATGTCAATCACCGACAACAGGTAGCCGTCGTTGCACTAGTTGTTAGTACAACTTCAAGCATGGCAATTACCCCACAATTCCAACAGAATCAGCATCCTCGACAACAGGCTCAGCCATTCAACAACAATCAAAATTGTGCTTCTAGAAATTTGCAGTTTGATCCAACTCCGATGTGTTACACGGAATTATATCCTGCCTTAGTTGAGAGCGATCTTGTTCAAACATGAATATTGATAAAAGCTCAAAGGGGATAACAAAGGTTCACACACTTACAAGGTGAATTAAATATTTGGCCAAGGTAGTTGTGCTCAAAATGAAACAAAATGCCTTGATTCAATTCATGCATTCATACAATCAACACAAAATAAAAGATTAAGCATAATAAAATCCAGTTAAAACAAGAATGTGGCCTTCAATATGTAAACAATGGAAAGCTTCCTCACATTTATGGTTAAAAAGGGAACTAAAGTGATTCAATTCATGAGCAAGTAATGCAAAAATAATGAATGACATGGTAATTATACAAATGACAAATTTCCTAAACATGTTATGCTATAGAAAGCGATAAACGAGTATCTGGCGTGTACTAACTTTGAAAACTCTCATTATCATACATCCGCGAGATGAAACGATCAAACTCGGAAAATCACCAAATGTAACCTCAAGCTACTGTACAAAAATTTGAGTCTAAACAACAACAAAAGAGTTAGAAAAATAAAATTTACAACGTTTACATCCAACAAAACTCCTCAAGCTAAACACGACGAGCTTTCGGATAACACAATTTGACAAAACAAAACGAATACAAATAATAATACGAAAAACTTGGTGAAAATGAATTAACAAGTTGAAAAGTGAAGATTTTAAATTAAGAGCAAGTCATATTTCAACTTGTTAAAACACAAGCCACCAAACACGTAAACAAACATAAGAAAAAATAAACAAAAACATGTTTGTTTTACGTCGTAAGCTCGACGCCTTTATTGTGCGAGCACTAGTAACCTCCTCTCGTCATGTCATGGTATTGCCACACCGTGTAAACCTAAAGAATATCCTAACAACCACACAACAAACGTTACGAATACGAGACAACTTACAACAATAATTGAAAACAAGGAAAAACACACATATGTACAAGTACGGAAAGTAAACACACAACATATATAAGTAACAATATACAAACTCATATACAAACTCTATACAACATATACATTAATTATAAAACTCCAAAACAACGGAATTATCACAATACAGAAACAATAAAACCAATCCCCGGCAACGGCGCCATTTCATTGCGGCGGTATAGCAAGCAAGCAAAGAGTTGGAATTATTTTTACCGGGTGATATATACCAGTTAGGTTATATCGTATCGTGTCCACAGAGATTGGTTATAGATTCGTCGTTCGACAATTCTACCGTTAATGAGTTTGAGATTAAATGAGTTGAAAATAAAAGACAAAAAGTAAATGAACAAAAAGTATAAAGGATAGACAGCTTATCCGGAATGAATGTATACTACCCATCACAGACTTAAATCTACCGTCCAGTTATACCCAACCTACGATACTCGTCCGTGTCATCACATATCTCTCACAACCTAAGCTATTTCTAACCCAAATTGACAATCCTCCCGAATCATCTCGATATCCATTTTTGGCATACCTTGACAACCAAAAGTCAACTGTGTCACCTCCATACCCATCTCTGGCGTACTTCACCAACACAGAGGAATTAAGATCAAATACTCTAAGTAAATGTCAACTCTAAACCCATTCCTAGCATTCAGAAACTAACAGATAATCATCCTCGGTAAGAATCTAAGCAATCAATATCTAAGACAATTACCAACATAGATTCATAAAGCAAACTTTATACAACACCAAGGGAGACAAATATACATGAGTTCAGAGTAAATATACATACATAACCACCAAAATAGAGAAATACAAAAAGAAGAGAAGAGATACACTACTTATTTACACCGGTTTGTCAGAGTCTATTGAAGAACAATCCACCTCCAATAAACCATGAGCAAGACCCTAGTGTTGTTTTCTAAGCTAATCTAACAAAAACTATATGAGTGGTGGAATTGGGAGCAAGAATCTCACTCCCAAAATCATAACTACTAAAAAATGAAGCAAAATGAAAGTATAAAGAAATTTTGTTCCGCAAGAATCACCCGGCGAAATAAAGCATCGCCCAACGAACCTTCTTATAAACTTGGCTCAAATTAAGCCACGTCCTCAACCTAACCAAAATATCTACCGTCGCCCGACGACGGTCAGCTTCGCCCGGCGAAATCTCTTTTCCTCTCCCAGCGACCAACAACGAAACAAGGCAGCGCGAAATCTCAAAATTAAACCGTTTCATCTCACTCCACCGTCGCCCGACAAAATTTGACAGTCCAATAACTTTTGTTGCTTTTCCTGCATAACTTCCATGGCTTCCTCTATTAGCCTTATTCCTTTATTGATCAACAATGCATTTTGGAGCTCCATTTGGACTTTATTCTCAATGCTCCAATAATGTAACAAATACCTTCAAATATATACAAAACTAATCATACAGTACATTATGTAAAAAAGAATGCAATAAAACGTATTTACAACAAAAAGCGGGGTTATTCAACGATATTAACAACAAAAGAATAGATAAGTGCCACAAAATATATATACAAAATAACTACATTTTGGCACTTATCAACTCTCCCCAACTTGACACATTGTTTTTCCTCAAACAAATTCAAGTAAACCTAAAGAAAAAAATGAATGATAATCAAAGAATCACGAATCAACAAGTTTTTAAAACGAAAAACAAATGTATGGTTCAAACAAAAACATACACGACAAAATACATACTTACCACTATCCTACAACAATAACATATAAACGAAATAAATCCTAAGTACAAAAATCATGCAAAACATTCTAAAACAAAACAAGCTCAATCATGAATCACACCTAGCAAAAATTCATCGGTAGATGAAGAACACACAAAGGCGTATTTACAACAAAAAGCGGAGTTATTCAACGATTTCAACAACAAAAGAATAAATAAGTGCCACAAAACATATATACAAAATAACTACATTTTGGCACTTATCACTGGAGCAATAATGTCTACGCTCCACCAAAAATTAAAATTCGTAACAAATGAAAAATTGGTAACTATAAGTGGGGAACAAGCCTTGTTTGTAAGCCACTTATCCACTTTCTCTTTCATCTCTGCCGACGATGTTGAAGGAACACAGTTCCAAGGTCTCTCGTTAGAAGATGAATCTACCAAAAGAAACAGATCATCTATCTCCTCTTACAAAGAAGCAACGCAGATAGTGAAAGACGGTACTGCCGCCGGTTGGGGACAAGTTGTGATTCCTATAAAAACCAAAACCAAAACGGGACTCAGATTTACTCCAGTAATCTCAAAAGCCAATGAGGAGGATGAAACTCTTCGTATAATTAAAAAGTATTCCACAGCGGAGGCTTCCTTAACCCTGTTCCTCAAGCGGTTAACGTCCTTATTGATGAAAGAACTGAAGAAAATCTCTCTGGTTCTGAAGAATGGAAGACTTTTCTCAACGACTCTAGATGCATATCTCAGGAAGAACCGTATACACCGTTCTATCCTCCTTCAGAAAAATTTGAATGCATGTTCCTGCAAGATGATAAAGAAGAAATTCCACCTATCCCACCTGAGGTTTGGGATGCCTTGGGGCAGCCTAGTGGAAAAATTGACTTCATGGTAAGATATATCGCTCCTGAAAGTTCAAAAATTAGAATCGAAGACATCCAACAAACTGGATGGGAAGATCCTCTTGAATATCTCAGTCAACCAAACGAGACAAGCATGCCCTCTCAATATCATCATCCATTTAAGATTACAACTGAAGATCTAACTTCAATGCACCTGCCGAGGTTGTTGAATCTGAATTTGTTTATCCCCAAATTAACGCATTTTTTGGAGACGATTGGGAAGATGATTCTGAAAATGACTTGGAAAGTTTCTTTGATAACGAGTCTCTTCATCTAGAAGATTGGGAATTACATCCTAAAAGTACAGAATACATGTCGCCTGAAAACACATGTACTGCATTATATACTTCTCGACCTGTCAAACAAGCGGAAGAAGATCGCTTAAGTAGTACAAAAGACAAGGTTAATAAACCAGAGACTTCAAATCCTACTCGACCAACGGTCAACGTCATCGCTGAAGATGATCCTAAGGGAAAATTGCCAGAATACATAGTCTACCAAGGAGTTTGTCACTTTTGGAAAGCCGTTGAGGTTCAGACTATTGTTCATCGTTCTAAGTAGTTATCTCGCTTTTATTTTGAAATCTCACCCCGCCCAAGGCAGAGAGGTATTTTATAGGGCTAGCTTTTAAATAATTTTCTCTTTGTCTTGTCCAAGACAAAAGAGTTTGTGTTTAGGGACTTGTTTCATATGTGAATCATAAATAAAGCGTTGTCTTGATTCTCACATTTTGTGTTTTTTTTTCGTTTTTTTGCCTTTTTCTAGAAATGGTAATCCTAAAAAGTCCAATAAAAACAAACATCTTTCAAAAATAATTTGCATACACTTTTACATTTTTTTTCTAAAAAACATCGAACATAAATTATATATGCAGATTAACAATGAATAAAGCCATTGAATGCAATAACTCTACGCCCTCTTTCAACTTTGAATTCCCTGTGTTCGATGCTGAAGAAGAGGATGAAGAAGGGATCCCAGATGAGATTTCCCGATTACTTAATCATGAGGAAAGAATCACTCATCCTCACGAAGAGCCTTTAGAAACGATCAAGTTCGGTTCTGAGGAAAACAAAAAAGAAGTCAACATCGGAGCTCTACTCGACGACGATGTCAAGAGCAAACTGATAGATCTTCTTAAAGAATATGTCAATGTGTTTGCTTGGTCCTACCGGGACATGCCAGGGTTGGATACCAACATTGTTGAGCATCACTTGCCATTAAAGCCGAAATGTTCGCCAGTTAAACAAAGACTGAGGAGGACTCACCCAAATATAGACGATAAGATCAAAAAGGAGGTTCAAAAGAAACTTGACAAAGGATTTCTCGTCACCTCCGAATATCCTCAATGGTTAGCCAACATAGTGCCTGTTCCAAAGAAAGATGAAATGTTAGGATGTGTGTTGACTACCGGAACTTGAACAACGCTAGTCCAAAAGATGATTTCCCACTATCGTATATTAACATGCTGGTTGATATCACTACTAAGTTCAATGTCTTTTCCTTCATGGACGGTTTTTCTGGTTATAATCAGATCAGAATGGCTCCCGAAGACATGGAGAAGACATCTTTTATCACGCCGTGGGGAACATTTTGCTACAAAGTAATGCCGTTTGGATTAAAGAATGTAGGCGCAACTTATTTAAGGGAAATGACTACTCTCTTTCATGACATGATGCACAGAGAGATCGAAGTCTATATGGACGACATGATAGCAAAGTATGACACTGAAGAAGAACATAGAGAATATCTCTTGAAGTTGTTTCAACGACTAAGGAAATATCAGTTTCGCTTGAATCCTAACAAATGCACCTTTGGGGTGAGATCTGGAAAACTCCTAGGTTTCATTATCAACCAAAGAGGTATTGAAGTTGACCTTGACAAAGTCAAGGCTATTCAAGAAATGCCTGCACCACAAACGAAAAAGCAAGTAAGAGGATTTCTTGGATGGTTGAATTACATCTCCAGATTTATCTCTCAGATGACTGCTACTTGTGGACCAATATTCAAGCTTCTTCGAAAAAATCAAGAGGTTGCATGGACAAAATATTTCCAAAAAGCATTTGACAGTATCAAGGAATACCTATCAGAACCTCCAATATTGATTCCTCCGATCGAAGGAAGACCACTAATCATGTACCTTACCGTGCTAGAAGATTCCATGGGCTACGTGCTTAGACATCAAGATGAAACTGGTAAGAAGGAGCATGCCATATGTTACTTGGTTAAAAGGTTCACAGATTGTGAAACTCGTTACTCCATGCTCGAGAAAACGTGTTGTGCTTTGGAGTGGGCTTCAAAACGTCTCTGCTAGTACATGATCAACCACACGACTTGGTTAATCTCCAAAATAGATCCAATCAAGTACGTCTTTGAAAATCCTATCTTAACAGGGAGAATCTCCCGATGGCAGATGCTATTATGTGAATATGAAATCGAGTATCGCATCCAAAAAGCGGTCAAAGAAAGAATTCTCGCCGATCACTTAACTTATCAACTAATCAACGGATACCAATCTCTCAAGTTTGACTTCCCTGACAAGGATGTTATGTACTTAAAGATGAAAGATTGTGATGAACCGTTACCTGAAGAAGGTCTTGATCCTGAATCAAGATGGGGGCCTAATTTTTGATGGAGTAGTTAACGTTTTTGGAAATGAAATTGGGGAAGTCATCATTACTCCCAAGGGTTCTTATATCCCGTTTTCCGCCATATTAGTATTTGATTGCACTAACAACATCGCAGAATACGAATCTTGTATCATGGGTATCGAAGAAGCCATTGACTTAAGGATCAAGAACCTTGACATATATGGAGATTCAGCCCTTTGATCAATCAAATCAAAGACAAGTATGAAACTCATCACCTTGGTTTGATTCCTTACCGAGATTATGCAAGACATTTGTTGACTTTCTTCAACAAAGTTGAATTGCATCATATTCCTCGAGATCAAAATCGAATGGAAGAGGCCTTAGCTACTCTATCTTGCAACTGAATCAGTCATCGATGACAAACCATGGTTCCACAATATCAAACGCTTCCTTCAAAATCAAGAGTACCCACTCGGGGCATCACACAAAGATAAGAAAACTCTAAGGAGGCTTTCTGGAAATTTCATCCTAAACGGAGATGTGTTATACAAAAGAAACTTCGACATGGTCTCGCTCAGATGCGTGGACAGACACAAAGCAGATATGTTAATACACGAAGTTCTTGAAGGGTCCTTTGAAACTCATTCAAATGGGCATGCAATGTTCAGAAAAATCTTAAGAGCATGTTACTATTCGATAACAATGGAATCTTATTGCTGTAAACACGCTAAGAGATGTCACAAATGTCAGATCTACGTAGATAAGATCCATGTGCCACTAATTCTACTCAACGTTCTCTCCTCTCCGTGGCCTTTATCCATGTGGGGTATTGATATGATTGGAGTGATTAAACCAAAAAATTCAAATGGTCATCGCTTCATCTTAGTGGCCATCGATTACTTCACCAAATGGGTCGAAGCAGCATCTTATGCCAACGTTACAAGACAAATGGTTGTGAGGTTCATCAAGAAAAACCTAATTTATGAATATGGAGTTCCAAGCAAGATCATTATAGATAATGTATCGAACTTAAACAACAAAATGATGAAGGAACTGTGTGAGGAATTCAAGATTGAGCATCATAACTCGTCTCCTTACCGACCAAAGATGAAAGGTGTTGTGGAATTCGCCAAGAAGAACATCAAGAAGATCGTCTAGAAAATGGTCATCACTTACAATGACTGTCATGAAATGTTGCCATTTGCCTTACATGGGTATCGCACTTCAGTATACACTTCAACAGGGGAAACCCCTTTCTCTTTACTGTATGGTATGGAAAGAGTGCTCCCCGTGGAAGTTGAAATTCCATCAATGAGAGTCCTCATGAAGGCTAAGCTATCTGAGGCTGAATGGTGTCAAAGAAGATACGATCAGTTAAACTTAATCGAAGAAAAACGTATGACCGCTTTGTGTCATGGACAACTATATCAAATAAGGATGAAGAAAGCCTTCAACAAAAAGGTTCGACCTCGTGAATTTCAAGAAGGTGACCTCATGCTTAAAAATATTTTGTCTTTTCAACTAGATTCTAGGGGAAAATGGACTCCTAATTGCAAAGGCCCATACATCGTCAAAAGAAGCTTTTCTGGCGGTGCTATGACTCTCACAACCATGGATGGTGATGAACTCCCCCATCCTGTAAATGTTGATGTAGTCAAGAAATACTTTGTCTAAAAGATAAAAGAACAACTCGGTATGTCAAAAACCCGAAAAGGGCGGTTTAGGCAAAAATGAGCGCCTCGGTGGACTGAAAACCTGAAAAGGAGGTCTAGGCAAAAATTAGAGACAATAAACAGAAATTTATCCTGGTAGATTGAAAACCTGAAAAGGCAATCTAGGCAAAAATTAAGGATCAAAATGACAAAGTAACTGCATCAGTTTGTACTTCGTCAATCTGAAGAATCATCCATCAACGAATCTTCAATCAAATCTTCTAAAGCAACAAGCACAGTTGGGATTCAAAGTTGTTAGGGAGAATAGCGTTTATTGCTTTCAATGTAGCCTTTTCCTAATATATTACCATTTCCAACTTTTGTAAATATTCCATGGAATCATGCCTTTGGCTGATTACCATTCTATCAATAAAATTTGAGCCCTGTGCCCATTTGTTTGCAATTCTTGCTTTATTCTGTTTTGCAAAATAACGCTTTTTCTTGTAAAAATCACTTTTGAAACTAAAAAAAAGTTTTAAATGAATTTTTACTTCAAATGTTTTGAAATAAAAGCGAAATTTTCCTTCGAACTATGAATACAGAAAGAATGTAAACAATTATCTCCATGGGTGTTTCAACCTCTGAAAGGTAAACAACTGCTGAGAAGTTTTCTCTTCCCCAAAAGAGATCATCAAAGACGGTATTCTTATCCAAAAAAGAATCCCCAAACAGAATTTCCAGTGAAAGGTCTTTTCCCCAGAAAAGTTTAAAGCATGCAATTCAGATTCATCATCAGTAACATCTACACCATTGTTGAAGATTTTGCTGAGTATTTGATTGAACTGTGACGTAGTCCTTTTCCAAATACGTCTTTATTGTCTTGTCAAGTATCGTCAACATGCATATGGCATTCATTATTCATACATAATTGCATCATTAATGCATTCTTTCATTTCTCAATGTTTGCTTCAATATCACTTTTTTAGGTTGCATTTATTCCCAAAAAAACAAGTATGGATGTGTCATCCCTCTAATAGATTATCCCTAAAAAGAAAGAATACATCCTATTCTCCAGTTCCCCAATCGAGATCATTCCTCATTGGGTACTGTTCTTGCAGGAAAAACCAAGTTGTGGATCTTAAGGGATTCGGAGGCTCATACAAGGGATGCATGGCCTCCAAGCTAAGGATCTAGCTTACCCCGCATATGGGAGCCCTTAGATGAGGTGTAAGAAACCTCTCTCGAGCGTGGAGCTAAGAGAAAGAATGAGAGAGACCATCTTCTTATGGCCCTAGGGCCTCTTTTTATAGCATAGTCATCACTAATGATCATAATGATGTAACCGTCCATTAATACTTGAAACCGCTACTTAATGATTCGTAACGTCCGTAACCGGCTCATAAGTAACGTAACGGAAACCAAACCGACCTTATGATATTCGGCCAGCACAGGTCAACCGTGGATATATGACAATTCACGTCCGACCTTAGCACTCGGCTCCGACCTAGAGGTCTCGCCGAGGTGTTACCCGGTTTCCGACTGCTAGGTCCATCTCGGCCCCTATCTTGACACTCCTAACCCGGGAAATATATTTATGTACGAACATAAGCCCCCCGAGCATATGGTTTCTAGACCTTGAAGCCTTATGGTCGATTTAATAGAAACATAAACTTTTTCCCCGGGCCGAACTTCCAATATCGAACTGTGCCTTAGTGCAAACTTCGAACACAATGTTTTACCATTCTTCGCTTTTGAGGCTTTTTCTCAATGTAACGTACGTCACTGGAATCAATACTCCAGCTTCCTCGATCCAAACGTAACGTTTGTTTTCAGTCCGAGTTGGATCCCAGGACGCATGGCCGGGATATATACCCTATACAAAAATTCCTTTCGACATCACATCTCGGCTCGGACTTAGAACTTTGTCGGGCTATTGGTAGTAAGATTTATAGAAAAACTAGCCCCCGAGTGATTTTTTCGAGGTTTTGTCAAATCAAGCCTTCAAAATCTGACTCAAGGCTTGAAGCCGAGCTGTGGCAAAATACCGGGTTGTGCCTGACACTGATCCAAGCAAAGTATCTTGATCCAAGGCTTTGGCGAAATGCTTGACGGAATCCAATTAAGGTTCTTCGCCTTACATGCTTGGTACAGACAGAGCCTTTAAGGTTGTTCCGAGTTAGGAACAAAGCTTCAAAGGTTGTTCCGAGTAGGAACAGAGCCTTTGAGGTTTATTCGCGAACAATTTTTATGCCACATCACCAGCCCCCCGAGTCACATGGTGCGTCAAGCAGACTATGTTGGCTTTTCCAAGCACATAACAACTGTTCATGACACCAATTCAATCTTTCACCGCTTTAACGCGTTAGATACAGAGCCCCCCAGCGGGTTGATCTGAAATGAGAGTTCAGAGCCTCTAGAGGGTTGACCCGAGACAGATTCAGAGCCCAAGCGAGGATGTCCTGAAGGTTCAGAGCCTCTAAAGGGTGATCCGAGACGGATTCAGAGCCCAAGCGATGATGACCTGAAGGTTCAGAGCCTCTAAAGGGGTGATCCGAGACGGATTCAGAGCCTAAGCGAGGATGACCTGAAGTTGGAGGTTTAACGCCACTAAGAGTTGATCCGAGATAGGATCAGAGCTCTGCGTGACTCACCTGGGAGGCTTCAACACCACTAAGAGTTGATCCAGATAGGACCAGAGCTCCGTGACTCGCAGGAAATTATAGGTATAACCGCCACTAGGAGTTGATCCGAGAGAGGACCAGAGCTCTACGTGACGAACCCGAGGCTTCAACACCACTAAGATGAGAGGTATTACCGTCACTAAGAGTTGATCCGAGATAGGACCAGAGCTCTACGCGACAAACCAGTGGCTCTCGCCTGAGATAGAGGTGCAGAGCACTCATCCGTTACATCCTTTTTAGTTTTTACAAACTATAATTAATTCCTAGATGCCTCTTCGCCCACACAGGAGAGTAAGACGACACCCTTACATCTAGACGACACCTTATACAATGGTGTTTTAAACAATATTTTAATCTTTACAATATTCAATCTTCCCAGTTTTTCGCTGTCTTCTCTTCTACCATTCTTGATCGGGATGCTTATATGAGCCCCCCCAAGCGTGAGGTTTTGTAGGAACAAAGTGAAACGCTTTGACACCGAGTCATCCCGATCAAAAAGGACTCCATTTTCCGCAGTTAATTGCCTTAGCCGGGCACCTGTTCATTTTTTACACATATTCCAGATTCATAACTTCATCACTAACAAATAGGGTGTCTCCCGCCCACGCAGGAGAGTAAGACGACACTTTTACACTTAGATGACACTACAATTTTTATAACCGGCAGAGACATTTAACTCGCCCTATACAACGGTATTTTCTGTGTTGATTTTGTCTTCTATGATTTGTGTCATCCCAGTTTCTTTTGTTTTATCGCCTACTTGATTTCGAATATATTTTTGGAGCATTTACCCATGACCTTGAATCTTTATTTTAGCCATTCAGTGTCCTTATTTGTCGCTTACGCTGCAACAATCCAATTGCCATACTTAAGACTGCTCTGAAACATCACTGATTTATATAATTAGAACATATTTTGCTAATAACTAGAATATACACCAGAATATATGTTAATAGTCTATATTCTAATATTCTAGCATACAAATATATAATAGACTATTATCATATATGATATATTCTAATAATAGACCACATGCTAATTAATATATCAAAATAACTTCTAGTACTGGGTTATACACTTTTATTTGGATCTATCCATATCATATAGATTTGTCCAAAAGCTTAACATATATTAGATAACTTCAGTCATTAAAATAGGCTGCCAAACAAGTACCACGATGTAGAAGAGCATGACTACAAGTATATTTACGCAACAATTGTAACACTGTTGGAAACAAACTCTTCACATATACTCATGGTTTTTTGCTAATATCTGTTGCATACAAAATTATGCCACCTTGTGATAGCCAGGTACGAAGTTAACAATTTATAAAGCCTCATTTGCATGCATAGATCAATTATAAAGATACCACCCTACAGTTGCGGTAAATAAGCCTTAATTGTGAAAGTTAATAACATGAATAGAAATTACTTATCTCTTTAAGCTATGACGGTATTGCTGCTATGTGATGACAGTATTTCTATACGACTTTGGTCCTTCCATCGACGTAGTTCATTATGGCTACTCTGTTAGTAACAAACTGACATATGTAGTTCCTTCCAATGGCAGTAACAGCGGTGAGGCCATCTAATGCTGCTTCGACGTGAATGCTAGCCAGTATTTACGTGTTGAAGATCCGTTGTAGTAACATTAATTATAATCCGGCTATATTGTATCGACACATAATGGATACCGACACGCTAAGTCTACAATGTGTAACAGTCCCTGTTATCCAATATTTGCAAGCTTTAAGAACCTTCATTTGGAAAAAGTTTGATGCAGGACTTTCATAACGGTCAGTCAGTCGTTATAACTACAAAATGGAGGGTACGAATGACAACACAAGTGAATTTATTACTTATGAAAGATAATCAATTTATCGGTTTTAAGAGAATTATAACGATTGTTATAGAGAATGAGCCATAGCTAAGTATGACCCATCAACATAATGTGAAAAGCAACTTATCTTTCGATGGCCTCGACGACGTGACAGTGAACAAAACTATTACAATCGGATCCACTTCAATGTTTGTATACTTTTACTATAGTCCCAACTACGACTCATACAGGCAACCGTGTATCCGCCAAGTTCCCCTTGATACTTGTATGATGTTTGTACATATCAAAGAGCTCATCTTGATCGGCCTGCGTGTTACAAACATCTCTGCTCGCAATAAAATGTATTAGCCTTGCTTCTTCTCCATCAGCATTAGAGAAGTCCACAACCTATCCATCCGTGATGGACTGTAGGCTCATTCTACATAACTTCAATTCCTGATAATCATGTCAGTATGCATTATAAACAAAAAATCATATATGATATTTAGAGTGACTTATCTCTTGATAGTAACCCCGACCCGATTCTCCACAGTAATTATCGGCCCCTGAATTTTCCTGGACAACAAATATCTTTGGTTGTCGGTATCATGATTGTTATTCTTCCTGGAATTAATAACCATCCTTGTATTAAAATACTCCAGACACAAAAGCTGGTTCATATGAATGAAACTGCTCGACCCTTATCAACACCCTGATTTGCTAGCGCTAGCCATTTTACTTCATTGAAATGATTATGATCTCCGTTTCTCTCTAATTAATCATGAAAATTCAAAGCGCATTCAATGCAGGAGAATAAGCAAAAATCTGTTTAGGGATTGTCGTTACAACAGTTACGGAAATTATAAACGGAGATTTGTAACGTGTCAATCATTTACTAATAATAACGATGAATCAATGGAAATTAGAGACAATCACTTATCTTTTACTGCGATGGCTTCACGGTATCATGATCCTGTGATGGCCTCTTAGGTGTGTAATATTTGGTAACAGTAACCTGCCTATGTCGACGACCCCCATTCACGTCTTCTCTGAACTACCTTGTGATGATAGTTGCGAGCCTTCGACGACACCAGTACTATGACAGGGCCACACAAAACACAAAAGCAAGACCCATGGATCCATCTCTGATATCTCCTTGCAAGCTACCCTCGTCGAGGTTGTTTCTGTCACATTTGGCCGAGATGCAACGCACGTCATCGTCACCATCTATTAACTGCAAAAACTTGCTTCTCGCGATGTTCTTTGACGAGAACGCCAGGACTACGGTGAAACCATAGACAAACATAATAAAATTAGTTTGTAAATGTATGAGACAGAGGAATCATAATAGCTTATCTTTTAAAAGGCTTTGCCAACATAGATGTCTAATTGCATGTTGGACACTTGGGACATGCGTCGAAACTGTGCCAATGACTGATATCTCTCCATGGTGTGATTTAGAACGTGGATCACCTTTGTTTTTTTTTACTAACAGATTATGAATGACTATTAGTTGAAGAGGATGAATGATCATCCTTGGAATTAGAATGAATCTTGAGGCCCAGGAGAATTTTACCGAGGCCCTACGGTAGGCGCCAAATGTTCTTGCAGGAAAAACCATGTTGTGGATCTTAAGGGATTTGGAGGCTCATACAAGGGATGCATGACCTCCAAGCTAAGGATCTAGCTTACCCCGCATATGGAAGTCTTTAGATGAGGTGTAAGAAACCTCTCTCGAGCGTGGAGCTAAGAGAGAGAATGAGAGAGACCATATTCTTATGGCCCTAGGGCCTCTTTTTATAGCATAGTCATCACTAATGATCATAATGATGTAACCGTCCATTAATACTTGAAACCGCTACTTAATGATTTGTAACGTCCGTAACTGGCTCATAAGTAACGTAACGGAAACCAAACCGACCTTATACTATTCGGCCAGCACAGGTCGGCCGTGGATATATGATAATTCACGTCCGACCTAAGCATTCGGCTCCGACCTAGAGGTCTCGCCGAGGTGTTTCCCGGTTTCCGACTGCTAGGTCCATCTTGGCCCCTATTTTGACACTCCTAGCCCGGGCAATATATTTATGTACGAACAGGTACAAAATCTTGATTGACCTATTCTTTCCAGTTCATTCCTGGATTGGACCTCGTCTCTAACCAATTCAGGTCTAGATTTCACACAAAAATCTACTTGCAAACAATAAGCAATAGCCTCGTTATCTGAGCCGCTTATTTCATTTTTATCTTTGAACTTATCATAAAAAGATTGTTCTTCTTAACAAGTCCAATCATGAAAATTCAAGAAATTCCCACAATTGTCTTTCTCTCTAAGAAACCTGTATCTTTACAATCAAAATGCCCGCATCTTCTCAAAAAGATCCCCGACACGATTGTAACTGTGAAAATAGAAAACTCATTTGAGATCTGTTTCCATCACTGTCTATTATTCACAAGGCTGAGTACTTAGTAAAATTTTCTCAAGAATTACCTTGTTATAGTTATCACTTTGCTGATAATTAGTAATATCTTCAGAACTCATACCATTTACCATCACAAGGCTGATAATCGGTAAATGAGTCTTCATTCCAAATTACCATAAACTATCACTAGGCTGATAATTAGTAATGTCATCTTTAATTATCTTAAACATTGTCACAAGGCTGGCAGAAGGTAATTTCTTCCTTTCCCAAAGCGAAATAGATATTCACTTCCTCTATGAATCTATTTTCCTAGTGAAACATATATTTGTTTCCCAATAAGCAGGATTCTCCTTTCTTAAACAGATTGAGACATCCTGACAAATGTTTTCCCCAACATGTCACTCTTTGATACCTCCTGGATATACTTTCTTCAATCACTTTGCATCATTCACATTTTTTTGGTATCTTAGGTCCAAAATTTGTGTATTCTGATATTTAAGTCTCTTCACACCTATCGAGATGAAGATTTTCATCTTCATATCTCAGGTTGAAGAAACTTAAATAGGGGCATCTGTCATACCCCAATTTTTTACATAAGATACCACATCATATCATTCACATATGCATCATTGCATCACTAACAATTTCAGAACATGATAGATCCACTCACATCAAATGATTTATATTCATCAATCATCAACATTTGATCTTCAAATTCCAATCATTTTCTCAAGATTTATCTTGAATCGACTAATTAGGGTTTTGATCGAGGATGGTGTATCATTAACTTTTTGCTCAATGAATGACCTAATTGCTTGGAGATTTATCTTAAAATCATCAATGCAACATCTTGACCTAATTACTTGGTTCAAAACATATCAAATATCATGATTGATCATCAGAGAAATTCTGAATAATCAGATGAAAATTCAACTGTTCAGAAAAGTCAAACTTTGACTTTTTGGTCAACTTTTTCAAATCCAAATTTTTTCAATCATGAAATCATTTCAAATTATCCATCATGATCATAAAAAATCAAAATGTGTTAAAAAGTCAACAAAAAGTCAAGATTGGAAATTTTTCTAACACTTATAAAATTTTCAAGTGTTAAAAACATGGTTTTTCATCACTTTCATGGTCATTTTTCACCTAGGTCCATTTTTAATCAAGAAACACTCAAAACATGAAAGTTGTATATCTTGTTCCAAGATTTCCAAAATGTCCAAGAACTTGGAAAAAAATTTGTGTAGCTAGGGTTTTGGAATTGAAACATAATGGTCCATAACCATAAATTATAGGTCCTTTTTGAAGATTATAAGTCATTTTTTGCAACTTTCTTCCATCTAGAAGCCTTGTCATCAAAATATATAGAATTTGGGAGATATATATCTGATTACATTGATTAGTAGAAGGATAGGATCAAGAGGAAATTTTAATCATGGTTAAAGAAGTTAACCATGTGCATTTAATGCAAAATTTCTTTTCTTACCCTTTAAGGCAAGTTGTTAATTTTCAAGACAATCCTTTCCCTTTCCATTCAGAAATATAGGCCTATAAATATAGGTCTCTACTTAAATTCAAATTACACCAAAGAATCATAAACCAAGCTTTCCTTCTTTCTTTCTTGTTTTTCAAGTTTCAAGTTTTTCAAGTGGGAGAATTTGCAATTTTCAAACCTTGCAATTTCTGAGCAATCTTAGGCTTCAAATACTTTCTAAACATCATTAGAAAGTTGTTATAATCCTATAGCCATCCCAAAACTAAGCTAAACTCAGAATTGTCTCCAAACTCCATAAATTGCAATTTTGAGCCATAACTTCCAAACTCTCAATCCACTCATGCATATCTCAATTTTCCACTTCAAACACCTTCTATACGGTTCACATGAGTGATCCAAGCACTCATCATTGACCTGTAACAGCTCCATCATCAAATTCTATTTCAACTTGAACAAAATGCAGTTGGACTTGGGTACACTGATCCAGGCCATCTCCAAGAAAGCCAAGCATCCATACACCTTTCATAAGGTTCAGTGGTGTTGTAGCAATCATCAAACAACTTCTGGAAACACTCTTTCAAGGAATTCGATCTCAGCTTCAAGAGGTAAGTCACTTGAACTTTGTGATTTTTGCATTCTAGTTCAAATATTGCTATTCCATCTTGTTTCTACACCTTCATTGAGTAATAACCCTCAATCAATTGCACAAATCATGGTCCATACACAATTTCATATTAATTTGTTAGAATTAGGGTTCTTTGTATTATTGCAAAAATTCATCATCTTAAGCTCAAAATAAATGAAATTAATTGTCATCATCATGTTCCTGGGCTCAAAATGATCAAGTTTGACGTTTACATCTTCTGATTTCATTAAGAAACGAGTGAGTTATGGATCAATGATCATTGAGGAAGAAGATGAACAATACGCGCGTTTTTCTGTTTTTTTCAAATTCAAATAATTTTTTTATAATATAATTATATGAAGTGAAATAAATAAACGGATGTATAGCCACCCTAGTGGTAGTCATCGCGATTTTCATGTCCTTGCCATGCCATAGATCCAAGGTTCAAATCCCCCTGAGACCTTTTATTTTTTCAAACTTTCATATTTTCTTCACTTTTCAACTATTTTCAAAACTGATTTTCACAACTTGATTTCAAATATATTTTTATGAAGACGTGTTATTAACAAGCCACGCATATGGCTCAGTGGTTAACTTTTTCACCTTTCAAAGTCAGGTCATGGGTTCAAACCCTTCCAAGACCAAAACTTTCTTTTTATCACTTGTTTTCTTCATATTTTCTATCAAACTTCAACATTTTCAAAAACCAATCAAAACTTCTCATTTTGAGATGATTGTTTGCACACTTGTCATTTAATATATCTATTTTATTATTATGTCAAAAAATTCCAAAATATTTTCTTTTGATATAATTTTTATTAGGTTTAAAATAGACGTTTTTAAGTATTTTAAATACTTTTCAAAAATGTTTTCTTTCCGATTTTCAAACCTAATCTTTTTCAAAACTTCTTGTGAATATTCTTCACTTTTAAAAATCATTTCAAAACTTTCAAAAATGTTTTAACAAACTTACACACCTATTTTACATGATCGATTCGATTAATCATTGAAAATACAAACCGAACTAGGTTTTTTTCTTCGAAATTCTTTCGAATTCAAAATCAAATTGATCATGGTCCTCCCTCATGGTGTAAGTCCCAACCCTATTTATGTACATATTTATTTCCTTGTACATATCAACCTTTTGTGTACATATTCAATTCCTTGTACATATTCAATCATCCTTGCAAATATTCAAGTATAATTAGCTTCGTTCCCTAATTTTTATCCACTTGTTTATACACCGATTTCATTGGTATTAAGAGGAGCATTATTCCCGGTGAAACTGCTCTTAAACCAATGGGCCTCCCTGAAGATGTAAGTCCCAACTCCTTTGTATATACCCAAGTATACTAGCTTATCCTCTCATTTTTAAACACTTGTTTATATATTCGATTTCACATATCATTTGTATATATTCAAGTTACACTTGCTTTAATTGCTTGTTTTATACACTTGTTTATATATTTCCTTCATAAACTCCTATGAATGCACACACACACTTTGTCATATATATACTTGTTCATGTTTATTTATGTCATTATAACTAGTATAACAACTAGGTTCCCCATTAGCCTCCTCTTGGGATTTGTACAAGATAACTCACCTGTTGAGTTAGCCTCCCCTTGGGCTTCATACAAAAGAACTCCCCTGTTGAGTTAGCCTCCTCTTGGGCTTCGTACAAAAGAACTCCCTCGTTGAGTTTAGCCTTCTCTTGGGAATCATACAAGAAAGAGACCTGGAAATCTCTAACAGCCTCCTAGGATAGAACCACCTTCGCTAGGATAGAACCCTAAGAGTATGATTTCCCGGTGAAATCACTCTTGAATCCCAAGAGGATGGTTTCCCCATGAAATCACTCTTAAAGCCAAGCTAGCCATACCCTATAGCTTTCTCTTGAGCTTCATACAAGGACACTCGATGTCCCTCGGAATGCCTCATCTTGGGCTTACAATACAAGGACCCCCAGGCTTATTAAAAGCATCCCCCTATCAATAATCAATTTCTCATAGATATTTAGACATGTATCATCTCTATGGAAGAAGTATCTGATCTATAACATCACATACGAATCAACATCTTTTTCAAACACTTTTTCAAACACTTTTTTCAAACAAAACATCTTTTAATTGTAAGTGGAAACGCTTGTACACTCAAGAAAAACACCCAATGCTTACAATGAAAGATTCAAACATTTTTCAAACATCTTTCTTAACTTGTAAGTGGTAACGCTTGTACACTCAAGAAAAACACCTAATGCTTACAATGAAAGATTTAAACAATCAAATCTTCAAAAATGTATGTGATGAAATAGATTAGATACATTTTTTATTAAGATGACATTTGTCTTTGTCTCTTAATAAAATCACCCTTTGCTTCCACTAGTATAAGTGGGAACTACGATTGCTCTGACTTTCTCAACCTCCCTTTGAGAATACGTAGGCACAAGGTGTCACCCTTGGAGAGCATACTTATTTCTCCCTCAAACCAAACAATCCTTAGTTCCCTTAGCTCCGAACTATAGATGCTCTGATTCCCACTAGAGGATATGTATGCAGAGGATCCCAATGATCTTTGCGAGCATAATAATAATAAAACTTAGGATCTGCCTAACTTACCTTTCTTAAATCCCAAAGGAGAAACTTTCCTGAAATAGAGTAGCAAATAAAACACACAAACATACAAAATATGCATAAAAAAGTTACTATAGAAAACTATAGATATATAGGGTGCTAATACCTTCCCTTTATATAACCAAACCTCTTACCGTGGTCTCTCCCCAATGTGTTGCGTCTAGTTCACGCTAGTCGCACTACATATCATATTTTAGGGTATTTCAGATTTCCCCTTTTCAATCTTCTTTTCTTGTTTGGAAACAATAAAGCGTGGTACTCGCCGCATCTTTTTTTAAAAAAATAAATCAAAAGAGTAAATTGTTTTGAGCCTGAGATTCGAATTCTGATTTGATTCCCTCATTCGTCACTTTTTACAGCGAACAATTTGGCATAGCAAAAAGCGGGTTTCTGTTGCATTGTCAACTGCTGAGGCTCAATACATTGCAACCGGTAGTTGTTGCGCCCATATTTTGTGGCTAAAGCAACAACTGCAAGACTTCGATATTCAACAAAAATGTATTCAAATAAAATGTGATAATACTAGTGCCATCAACCTCACTAAGAATCTTGTTTTACATTCATGAACTAAACACATAGATATTAGGAATCACTTTCTTCGCGATCATGTTGAAAAAGAAGACCTTGTGTTTGAGCATGTTGATACAAAAAGTCAACTTGCTGATATTTTCACCAAACCATTAGCAACAGAGTCCTTTTTTAACATTCGTCGTGAGCTAGGGATCTTGGATCTTTCTCACTTGATGTCTTAAGTATGCATGTACCTTATTTTATATATATATATATATATATATATATATATATATATATATATATATATATATATATCACCATGTTATTGAGATGTATTCTAGTTTTTGTACATACATATTAAAGGTTCATCAACTAAAGTACTATTGTTCCTCTCCATACCCTGTTAAAATTCATTGATTTTGTGTATGTCTAATATGTTCCTTAAATATCGTTTATATGTTTTGCTTTACATAAATTGTTTGAGCATTCTCATTAACCATGTGCATTGCACTACCATTTTGCATAATCATTCCAAAAATAAATCATTCTGCACAAACATACACTTCCAAATGGGCCCCCTATCTTACTGTCCATAAAAACCTTTTTAAAATATTTTTTCACCAGGTTTAGGTCGATGCAAAATGTATTGAATCGACACAAATAAAGCTTCGGTCGATACTAAATCGTATGAGTCGATCTATAACTCTGATATTTTCTGTTTTTCAAAATTCGTTCAGTATGTATCGATACATACGTATTTTGTATCAACACATGTAACTTTCAGAATTTATTTTAAAATTTTGTATCGATTCAAAAACCTTTGCATTGACACATACCTATTTTTGGGTCGACCCATCAACCCATTTAGCAATTTATACATTCTCAAAGCATTCTCTTACATCTCATAACATCAATTATGGCCATAACCCCTTGTGATCCAATATCATATCATCTCATTCTATCTCATTTAATTAGTTTCTATGTAATTCTATTCAAACAGTTATACACTTTTGGTACTGCTTATGTAATATTAACCTATTTCTCAGTTAAGTGTTTATTCTTGTTTACTTGTTTTTGCCAATCTCTAACACTCTTTGTGAGTGAAAGCCTGTGATTTCCCAAACCTGTCACTCTTTGTGAATGACAACTTTATAATCAATACTATTGTGTATGCCATCTTATATACCTCTTAAACTACAATTAGCTACTTAAATATTGTCTTTTTTCTCTTTTTGATGTTGAAAAAGGGGGAGAAAATGAAGATGTTAGAAAGGAAACCTATCAGTACATCCATGCATAAACTCAGGGGGAATGTTTCATCATTCACCTATGATCAATCATCACACATCTTGCAAGAATTTTCCATCATCAAAAAGGGGGAGTTTGTGAGCAACCCTTTACTATGGATATTTTTGTATGATAGAAAATATGTGTGTTTGATTGACTAATTAAGTCTGAAATATATGTGTGTTTGCCATTACATAATAACATGTTTAAAATTGGTCAAAGTATGTTTTTACTCATGTACAAACCTCTTAGGTCGATCCAAAAATATATGAATCGATACATATAACTAACTGATCTCACAAAAACAATTTTCCTTCAGTATGAGTCGACCTATACGAGTTTTGTATTGATACATGTCTGTTTGATGGCTCAAATATTTAAGCCTTGCATCGACACATATTGATATGGATCGATACATATGAACATCAAAAATTGAGATTCAACTCTGTTTGTTGTTTGCATCAAAACAAAAGCTCTTGCATCGATTCAAATTAGTTCTTTTATTTTGGAAAATAAATCTCATACAGTATGCATCGACACATACGTGTTTTGGATCGACTCATACAAGAACTGAGGTTCTGGATACTTGCATGTTTTAAATCTTGCATCAATACATAAGTGTTTGCATTGATACATTTCTTACTTGCATCGACTCATCCGTGCCATGCATCGACTCATATCATATTTAGTTTTCTGGAAGCAGGTTAACTACAATATGTATTGATACATAATCCCTTGTATTGACTCATACTTAACTTAACTCTCTAGGAAGTAATTTCAGTACAGTATGCATCGACACAAAATCACTTGTATCAATACATTCATTGACTTGTGCTGACTCATATGAAACTTGTATCGACTCATAAGTCTGTTTTTCTTCTACCATGTTTTTGTTTCCATATAAAAGGAAAGTTTGGCAGTTTAGTTTGATAGGTGTCATAAATACAATTGGTGAGCATCCATTTTTTGAGCATTAGAAACCTGAAAGA
Source organism: Vicia sativa (assembly GCA_021764765.1). Lineage (NCBI taxonomy): Eukaryota > Viridiplantae > Streptophyta > Magnoliopsida > Fabales > Fabaceae > Vicia > Vicia sativa. Next base: position 128,986,089 of record CM038794.1, read on the forward strand.
GACTTCTATCTTCTTCATCTTCTCAATCTCCTTGGTTCAAGAACATTGACACATAATCATCATTGTTTGTTGAATCAAGGGATCAAAGAGATAACGCTCAGTGGTACGATTGGTGATCTAGCTAAGTTGAAGATTCAGAAGGGGGTTTCGAGGAAAAAACATAAGGTTTTTCCAGCTAGAACGAAGGTGTTCTTGTGGGTTTGTTCGTCACGATTGCATAGGGCAGATTCAGCCGTAGCATAGGGTTTGGAGATCGGAGTGATTTCACAAATAGGTCGTGGAAGCGGTGAATTGTCTGTGAATCTTGCAGGTGTATTCTTGATCATCTCATATCAAGAGAAGGTTCATACAAGAAGAAGAGGATCTGAGTGATTAGTTTTTTGTCTTTGTATCACAACCTTGTAAACAATATTTCAGCATATTGATATAGAAAATTCTCAATTCCAATTTGAAAATTGAGAGGGAGACGTACCCACACACGAGGACGATATTGGGGAACTTCCTTACCAAACTACTCTGGGTATCATATTCTTTCTCTTTATCTCTTTACTTTTACAACGCATTTGTGATTCAATTGGTGTGCAACTTTTTGTGCTCATTGATACAAGGCTGGAAGAAATTCTTTAGCAAAACTCCATTTTCATTGATCATTGAACTAGCATACTCCAACTGTTTGACAAAAGTGCTAGCTTGACTTTATTCATTGGAAATAGTGTTATAGTGATAAGTGCATTAATTCCATACAAATTCTGTGTTAATTCATCTTATTCGTCTCAATTAAAATCCAGCAAACTATCGCATGTCCAGTTTTCTAGTAGCCGGTTCAGAATAGATGAAAGTCAATTCAGGACCTTGTGTTGCTTTCCGCAGTTTCCCTATTAACTCTGATAAATAATTTTAAATCCGTGATAATAAAAGAGTGATTTATTCACCCCTCTCCCCTCTCGATCAATTGCCACACCGTCTAACAAATGTATCACATACAAGCTGAAGGCTTGGAAAAACACTTAGAAAGGAGGTTGAATAAGTTTTTCTTACTTTTTAAATCTTTTACCCAAACAACAAACTAAATACTCAAGGATTTTTATCCTGGTTCGTTTGAAAATCAAACTACTTCAGTCCACCCGTCAAGGTGATTTCGCCTCTCTCAACGAGGACTTAATCCACTATAATCAACGATTACATAGTGCACTACCCAACTGGTGTGACTAACTTCCTCTAAGACTCACTAGTCCTAGCCTTCTCAAGAATACTGACCCAACTGGTCTTCTCAAGGATCAATCTGCACAACCAATTATTGTGACTAACACCTCTAAGACTCAACTAGTCCTAGCCATCCCGAGATTACTAGCCCAAACTGGTCTCTCAAGGAACAACTATCAGATAAATGAATTCTGACTGACTGTGTACAATATTGCTTCTAGAAAAGCTATTCTTCACAAAGTGAAGTTTACACAAAAATGAAGCTCAAAATGTATAGTAAACTAATTTACAGAAATGACTCTTTGTTTTTGCAGCGTGAGTTTACTTGAGAAAATGAATGAATGTTTGTTGTGCGTTGAAGAATTGTTCTTTTTATTGTTGTTTTCCTTTTTGAATTGAAGACTTTATATAGAGCTTTCTAGGAAAACTTTTCGTTGGAGGTAGCGTGTCTTGAAGAATAGAAAACACAATTAACTTGCTAATCTCCACGTGATTTTGCTTAACCAATGAACATGGATTGTTAAGCCACTCAACTACCTTAGAATTTTTAGCTTAGTAGGATAACGTTGTTGTAGCAGGTTTTGTCTCTTAGACGATGACGTATATTTAGATGATGATCTTCTGTAAACCTTTTTAGAATATCTTCTTATCAGAACATTCTATTGGTGCTTTCTATCAGAATTGTGTTTATCTGCTTCTATCAGAAATTAGTTCTATTAGAAATTGCGTTTAGCTTGCTTCTATCAGAATTTGCTTCCTAGCTTGCTTGACCAGAAGTTCTATCTTCATTAGAACTTCTAATACTTCATGATCTTTTTTAAGCCTTGTTATACACCTTCTATTCATAACATATTGTTGGTGCTTTTTATCAAAGGTTGCGCTTTGCTTGCTTCTCTCAGAAGTTGAATTTCATTCTTTACTTCAGAAGCTTTATAGGTAGCGTGCGTGTTCCAGAAGTTCTTCTCTCATTAGAACTTCTAAGGCTCGTTTCTATTAGCAGTTGCTTTGGGCGTGCTTAATCAGAGGTTCTGTCTCATTAGAACTTCTAACTTCATCTTCTGCTCAGCATAGTATATCTTCCATTTTTGTGCTAGAGTCAGAACATCTTCTGAAATGAAAACATGTACAAGTCAGAGTATCATATTCATTCATACAAAATTTATTATGCTTGTTATCATCAAAACTTTAATATATATTTAGAAACAAACTTTGTTCTAACACAAGCAACAATTAAATTCACCACATTTCATATAATCATGTATTCAACATCATACAAATCAATTTACAAGATCACATATACGACATTACTCAATCATTCAAGATTCAAAGATAATTCAATCACAATTACCACTAATGTCACCTTTTCATCAATATCACATAAATCACACCAAACACACATTTCACATCTTAACAACAAGATTTCAAACCCATGTGACTCCAATGCAATTCTATGCAATATGCATGTGGTACTAATGTTATCCTTATCGGTATCACTAGGTCCATCTCTAAGATAGGTAACCACCAAAAAATAAAGTCCATCTCTCAAGCTTTCAAACCCATTTCCAAGATTTGGGACAGACCAATAACTCTCGCAAAATTTAGAAAACATTGCCTCTTGACAACTTATGATGCATGTGAAATCTCAACATATATATGAAATTAAGACCATCTCCAAATCTTAATCATACAAGCATATTTCACATAATTCACACATTTGAATTATCTCAATAGTTGCATAACACACACACATCATATCAATATTCACATTCAACGCATACACATAGCTTTTACCAACTCAACACATTCACATATCATGTAATCATCCATAATCAAACCATGATATTCTCAATTAACTTCAATTTACAACATTCACATACACAAGTCAAGTATTATGTTCATCGTTAAAAGTCAATCAAAACAGAGCCAAAGCACATCGAATAAATTATTAAAATTTATGGTAATCCTTTATAAATCAATAGCATACAAGACCCCCTTCAATTACCTAAACTGAAAAACCTTTTTGTTTCAGTTCCCGCTAAGCAGCACGTAGCCCGCTAAGCGGCCTTGCGATTATGCAGAAAAATTTGATGCGAACAACTTCTGCCTTCTACAAATTTTTCCCCTAAAACCCATTTCAAACAGCCATAATTCATAAATTAAATACATATTAACCTATATCTAACATGTATCATCAATTAGAAACTTTAAAACATAATTTCTAACATCCAATTTATGAATCTCAAATCTAATCCTAACATGTCAAAACTAGAAATTTAAAGAACAAATCTCTAAATTCATGTTACTACCCATTAAATACTATTAAATAAACCCATAAATAAAATAATTCCCACCCCTACGTTAGATGTAGACTATTCTATGTTCTTCCTTCTTCTCTCCCTTTTTCTTCCATTTCTCCTTTTTTCCTCTTTTCTTCTTTTCTCTTGTGTTTTCTTTAATTAATTACTATGTCATTTAATAATCAATAAAATAAATAACTAATAAATAATAATTAAATTGAAAAATGTGAGTGTTACAACTCTCCCCCACTTAAAATATTTGTCTTCGAAAATTACCTCAAACAAATAACTCAGGATAAGACTCTCTCATGTGACTCTCGAGTTCCCAAGTGATGTTTCCACCTATAAGTCCTCCCCAAGCTACCTTCACCAAAGAAATCTCTTTACCACAAAGTTGTTTCAACTTCCGATCCTCTACTCGCATAGATAATGTTTCCACAGTCAAATTATCTCTTACATGTACATCATCTAATTGAACCACATAAGAGGGATCCACAATGTATCTCCTAAACTAAGACACATGAAACACAACATGGAGATTAGAAAATGACGGTGGCAAAGCAATATGAATGCCACTAAACCTAATTTCTAGGATATCTGATAAGGATCAATGAAACACGACGTTAACTTGCATGACTTCAAAGCTTGACCAAGTACTTAGCATAAGTCGAAGAAACACATGATCTCATTTATCAAATTCAAGTGCTTTCCTTCTCTTACCATGATAACTCTTCTGAAGACTCTGAGAAGTCTTCATCTACTCTCGAATAATGTTAATCTTATCTGTAGTCTGTTGGACTATCTCAGGTTCAACAAAAACACTCTCTCTCGATTCACACCAACACAAAGACGTCCTACACCTTCTACCATACAAAGCCTAAAACAATGTCATTTCAATTCTTGAATGAAAATTGTTGTTATAAGAAAACTCAAAAGACCATCTAGTGACTGAATCATCCTCCCAGTCTGACCATCTATTTGCAGATGATAAGTAGAACTTAAACGCAACTTTGTATCTAAAGCACTTTGCAAACCTTCCTAAAATCTCGAAGTAAACCTCGTATCCCTATCTAACTTAATTCTAGACAAAATACCATTCAAACTGAAAATCTTCTCAATGTACATCCTTGCAAGCTTCTCCATCAGATAATACATTCTAATCGGAATAAAGTGAACATATTTAGTCAACCTGTCCACAATAACCCAAATAGCCTCAAAATTACTCGGTGTTCTAGTTAAACCAGAAACAAAATCCATAAAAGTATCATCCCATTTCCATTTAGGAATAGATAACGGTTGCATCAAACCAAACGACTTCTGATGTTTAAATCAAACAAGAATACATAACTTATGTAATCTCTTTCTTCATACTTATCCACCAAAATAATTTCCTCAAATCCTGATACATCTTAGTAGCTCCAGGATGAATACTCAATCCACTACGATGTCGTTCCTCAAGAATTGTCTTTTCAAATCAGCTATATTTGGAACACAAACTCTATCACGACATCTCATGATACTATTCTCATCAATCTGAAAATCGCCACCTCGACCTTGATTGATCAATGTCAACTTATCCAGCAAAACCAAATCATATTTCTGACCTTCTCTAATCTCATGAAGAGTGCCATTAGTAAGCTTCAGCATACCAAGATTAACTCAAGAAGAAGTCTCTTCACAAATAAAACTCATATCTCGAAATTGCTCAAGTAATTCTAACTTTCGCACCATCAACACCAACATATGCAAAGACTTCCTACTTAATGCATCAGCTACAACATTCACTTTACCAGAATGATAATTCAAATCAAAATCATAATCCTTTAAGAATTCCAACCATCTTCTTTTCCTCATATTCAATTCTTTTTTATCAAACAGATATTTCAAACTCTCGTGATCACTAAACACGTCAAATCTTGATCCAAACAAATAATTCCTCCAAAATTTCAATACAAACACAACAATAGCTAACTCTAAATCATGAGTCGGACAATTCCTTTCATGCACTTTAAATTTCCTTGAAGCATAAGCTACAACTTGTCGATTCTGCATCACATACCTCCTAGACCCATCAAGGAATCATCATAATACACAACAAACGATTTTGCTGAATCAGGAAAAATCAAAATAGGAGTGGTTGTCAGTCTTTTCTTAAGCTCTTGAAAACCAGTTTCGCATTGTGTAGTCCAAATAAAAGCTTGACCCTTCATAGTCAATTGCGTCAACGGCAAAGCTAACTTGGAAAATCCTTCAATAAACTTCCGATAATAAACTGCTAAACCAAGAAAACTTCTTATCTCAGAAAAGATTTCAGAACTTCCCATATATAAGAGGAAAAACCTCAATCTTCGATGGATCAACAACAATACCACCTTTTGATATGGCATGACCAAAGAAAATCACTTCCTTCAACCAAAATTCACAATTATCCAAATACTGATGGAATATCCTATTCATATATCTCATAAATACACTAGGTGCACTTGTCACACCGAACGACATATCAGAATACTCATACGGCCGATCCGGTTTTGCTAGATTTGCTCAAAAAATTGGCTAGATTAATGAATATTATTTTAAAAATATTATTGATTTTGTTTCTACACGGTTGGTGGATAGTTTTAATCCATATAACTTCATAAAATTTTGTCTGATACATCAGTTTTCCGCCAACAAAATAAAAAATAATAATATTCATGTTATTTTTATTTGTCTTGTTTACAGAGTCGGCCCAACACTCTACGAGGCTTAAAGCAAACTTTAAATTGAGGCCTTTTATATTCTAATAAAAAACTAAATTAAGTTAAATTATTATAATTTTCATTTAAAATTTACTTTTCGAGCTTTTTGAGAAGCAAAATTATTTATTAAACTATTATAATCAATTTCATTTAACATTTCTTTTTCAATTGATAATAAAGCCAATTCATTTAATCTTTTTTGAGACATTGTTGATCTTAGATAAGATTTTATTAATTTTAAGTTTGAAAAAATTCTTTCTGCTGAAACAACAGTTACATGAATCGTTAACATTATTCTATAAGCAATAAATGCATTCGGGAAAGAGTTTAGTCTTATTATATATAGTTGAGTATATCAATTGGTGTATCAAATTTGACGTGTATGTTTTCTCTTAATATTTTCAATTCTAAAAATAAGTCTAATCCATCAATATCAGAGTTGTCGTTATGTTTTAACGAACATTCGAGGTTAAGACAATATTCTTTTAATTTAAATTTTCAATTTTCAATGACCTTAATTTTTCTATACTAAATAGAAAACCAAAAATATCTTGATATATTTTAAATTGTTCAAATCTACTCCGTAATGATGTAATTGCATGATCTAATATGTACAAAAAATAGTCAGATTTAAATAATTCTTCAGGAGTTTTTATAACTTCATCGTTAATATTCTCATTAAATTGTCTCTTTCTACGAATAATACGTTTTTTTCACGAAACTTAGGTTTTATATCCATTTCGATAGAAATTTCTTTAGCCGAAATTATGGCATTTTCAAAACCATTTTCTCTATATTTTTCGAAAAAAGAAATAAGTCATTTCAATTTCTCTATAGCAACATCAATGCTCATATCCTTTGATTGGAAGTGTTTCTTAAGTGAGTTTACAACGAACAATATTTCATACCAAATAGTAATGCCTACCAAAAATTCAAAATTTTCAAGCTCATAAGTTGTCAAACATTCAACTTCACTTTTTATTTTAGGTTCATCATTCACTTCACCTAATTTCAATAAAGAAATTAAATTTAACAAAAAAACAAAAGAACGCCGATAAAAAGAGAATAAAAGAGAGAATAACTTATTTGCCGTCAACAAGTCAGTGATTGGAGATGGAGAATAACAAAGAATTTAAAAAACAAAATAACAAGAAGTTGTCTCTATCTATGTAGGTGTGATTCTAATATGATACAACGGTGACTCGAAATTACAGTATAAATACGTAGAGTTTCTTCGATGGCAGATTTGCAGTTACATTTTTTTCTTTTGAGAAAATATTCCATTGTAATTTAAATAATAATGAAAGAAGAAGAGTTAATAGGAAATATTGATCAAATAAATCAATTTAATAATTATGTTATCAATATTATTATTGGAACGTTGGAAAAAATATAGTCATAGCAAAATTAAATTAAATGAAAAAACATGTTTTTTTTCTTTTCACATTGATACGGTTGGGAGTATTAAATTGAATTAAATTTATTTTAATTTAAATTAATTCAAATAAATCAAAAATCCTTGCAAAATTGATGGAGGTTTTTTTATAAATTGAATAAAATTTTATTGAGTTCTCTGTTGAGAGTACTAACAATATGCTAATTTATTGGGTTTCACCAAATGACCGGCCATGCTTGTTTAGATAAGTTGTTTTTCCCATTCGCTTTGATCTTTTTTATTCATTCTCTTTGAATTGAATATATATATTTTTCTCAATATTTTTAAAAATCTCTTTTGTTTTTAATGTTTTATATTAAACCCGGTACTGATTTTGAATTTTAAGTGCAACCTTTACTAACAATACAAGGGTTTATTTTGGCTTTTAAATTCAAATATTTTTGTTTCAATATTGATAAGATTAAACTTCTAAAACCTATAAATGTGCAAGGAAAATATAAAGTTTGTTACCAAGAATTCATATAAACACATGCATACGTAATTGATTAATCATTCACCAACACAAACAAATATTTTCTCAAATTATGGCTACCATTCAAAAACTGCTCTTGTTCCTCACAGTATTCACATCATTCATTAACCCTACAACCTCACAACCATGCAACTCATATAAATTTCCTAACAATCTTAACTATGCAACATGCAAGGATTTACCCGTATTAGAATCCTCTCTACATTGGAGTTACAATGAAAAAACTAGCATGGTTGATGTTGCTTTCAAGAAAAATAATGCAAGAGATTCAAGTTGGATTGCTTGGGCCATAAACCCTAACTCAAAGGGTATGCTAGGATCACAAGCCCTAATTGGATATCGAAAATTTGATGGAAGTTTTAAAGCTTATACTTCATCCATAACAAGCTATGCAACTATGTTACAAGAGACTAATATTAGCTTTTCCGTTTATGATGTTTCGGGAATGTATGTAAACGGTAGCATGATGATCTTTGCAACTTTCCAACTTCCTCAAAACGTCTCCATGGTTAATCATGTTTGGCAAGAAGGATTGGTTTCTGATGATGGAAGTTTAAGATCACATGCTTTAATCGGATCTAATGTTCAAAGTTTTGGAACTTTGGATTTTAAATCTGGAATTGTTTCTCAGAAGATTGATAAGAAATTAAAGTCAAGAACCACACTGAAAAATGTAAGTAACATTTAGTCAATTATTTATTTATTTTTTATTTTAAATAAAAAATTATTGTTGTTCTGAAGAAATATATCCCTTAATGGCATTTTCCCTCTTCTTTGTAACAAAAATATTGAAAATTGAAAATTGAAAATAAATGGTTAGAATAAATTAGTTTTTTTTACCTAGTAAAAAAAACAGGTTGATTCAAATTTAAATATATGATTTTACCTTAATTATCGTCAAACCATTACATGTAATGTAACCATAGACAACATTTCATGATCAATCACGGTGAGTCTACGAGTTTTGAGGATCTACTTGCTATAAGAAAAAAAATCTTGTGATATTTTTTGTTAGTTTGAATCATTATTGAAAGTATAATATTATTTTCATGATGGTATGAAAGACTTTGTCAAGAAATAATAATAATAATAATAATAATAATAATTATTATTATTATTATTATTATTATTATTATTATTATTATTATTATTATTATTATTATTATTATTATTATTATTATTATTATTATTATTATTATTATTATTATTATTATATTATTATTATTATTATTATTATTATTATTATTATTATATTATTATTATTATTATTAGATTATTATTATTATATTATTATTATTATAATAATATTATTATTATTATTATTATTATTATTATTATTATTATTATTATTATTATTATTATTATTCACTATTTCTGTTATAGAAAGTTAAAACTATTTGACATTTTCTTATATGTTTGAGTTCATCACACTTAATATTTCTAAAACGTCAACTCTAATGTTATATATCACTTTATTATCTTTATAACTATTATTTGTATGCAATTTTGAATTTAATTAGTTTCAATGACAAACAATTTGTCTAAACAGGTACACGCAATTCTAAATGCTATAAGTTGGGGAACACTGATGCCAATTGGAGTAATATTAGCTCGTCACTTGAAATCACTTGAAGGATTGGGATCAACATGGTTTCACTTGCATAGGGTTTGTCAATCTATAGCATTACTCATTGGCACTATTGGTTTTGGCACTGGTTTATACATGGGAAAACATCAAGGACTACACAACACTCCACATAGATGCATTGGAATCACTATAATGACATTAGCAGTTGTTCAAGTTTGTGTTGCATTTTTCCTCCGGCCAAAGAATGATCACAAGTATAGAATATTGTGGAACATTTTTCATTTAATAGTTGGTTACACAACCGTTGTCTTAGCTATATGGAATGTCTTCAAAGGATTTGATCTTTTTGGAGATGATTTCATTTGGAGAAATATCTATGGTTCTATAATTGGATGTTTGGTTTTAATTGGTTTGATGTCAGAGGTTGTAACTTGGATGACATTATGGAAGAAGAAGAAGAATAAGAGGACAACTCAAGAACATGGTGTATAGGGCATTAATTGTCAACCCTAATCATTTATATAAGTAGAAATTAAGTTTTGATATTCTAAAAGCACCAATCAATGTGTTAGAACTCATGGGTGCCATTTGCTGTTAACAACTATTATAATAGGCTCTTTTTTTATAAAAAAATGTATTTACAGTTTATAGTAGAAGGGGTTATAAAAATAACTACTTATAAATAAACTCTCATGAATTATTTTTGTAATAAAGGATAAATAAATTTAACTTATATTTATATTTGATATAAATTGTTTTCGTAAATTATTTTGGAGAACTTATAAAAATAAGTACAATTTTTTTTAAAGTGTCCTAACTTGTTTTGACAAAATCTCCAAACAATGTCACAAATTTATATAAGTAAATAAGTTCAAGTTAGTCAAAATATTATATTTTTGAGATAGTTAATTAAATGTGAATAATGAGTTTCAATTTTATAGTCTTTTCATGAACATTATCAAAGTATTTTTTATTTTAATATCATTGAATCATTTTTAAGAATTTTGTCATGAAAAGTTTCAAAGACTTTACAATATTTTCAAAAGTAGTAAACGATTTTTTTATACTAATCTTAAGGAGAACATTTTCTTCTATCATCAATTGTTGGTTATGGGTATCCATCAAGTTTATAACTTGTTAGCTGGAGCTTCTTGGATTATATGTTTATCAGGTTTGATTTTAATAATAAATAGAGATTTTGGATCACAGTTTGTGTCTTTGCAGGCAACTTGGTCGTGTTGATTAACGGTTCCCCAATCCAAGAGATTAAAATCCATAGGGGCTGAAGCAGGGAGCTTCCTTAGCATATTTCCTCTTTCTTTTAGTTGTGGAAGGCCTTAATGGGTTGTTCAAAAGGGCCTATGAGCTAAAAAAGTTCTCAGGTTTTAAAGTTGGCTCCTCTAATTAGGAGATTTCTCATCTTCAGTATGACGATGATACCTTAAGCTTAGGTGTTCCCTCACTTGATAATCTTTGGGCTATTAAAACGATTTTTAGGGGGTTTGAGTTAGCTTCAGGCTTGGGGTTAATTTCCATAAGTTTAACTTGATTGTGATTAATGTTGATCCTTTCTTCTTAGCCTTAGCAGAGGATTTTCTTCATTTCAAGAAGTACATTGGGCTTCCAGTAGGTGCTAACCCTCGGTGGAGTCTACTTGGGAACCCTTAATTAATCTAATTTAGAAGAGACTTCACTTTTGGCGTCATAAGTAATTAAGTCTAGGGGGAGAGTTATTCTCCTGAATTCAGTTCTCGATGTTATTCATGTGTTTTTTCTCTCCTTAAAAATGCATGTGAAAGAAGTTAGTGAGAATTTAGAGGAGGTTTCTCTGGGATTGCGTGAAAGAGGATTCTAAGATCTCTTGGATGAAATTGTCTAATGGATGTAAGCCTAGAAAGAATGGGGGTTTATGAGTTAAAGATATTCGAATGGTTAATCTAGATCTCTTAGATAAATGGAGATGGAGACTTATGTCGAGTGCTTCTGGTCTTTGCTTTGATATCCTTTCTTCTAGATATGGCATTTCTATTGTCACCTCATTTTTGGGGGTCGATCGGTGAGGTCTCTATCCATATCTTCTTGGTGGAAAAGAGTGTCCCTTATTAGATCTAAAAAGGATGATACTCCTAATTAGTTTGAGATTGGGTTTGTTAAGGTTGGGTCATGTCTTTAGATATTAATTTTTGGGGAAAAAAAACCTTGGTTAAGGAGTATATCCCTTAAGAATAGGTTTCACATATTCTTCATCATCTTTGAGAGGCAGGAATATGGCACTGTCGATGAGATTAATAGAGTGGTAGATGAGAGGATTTCCTGGGAAGTTGGTTGGATGAGATCTTTTTTGTCCATGAATAGAATCCATGGTTGCTGATTTTTTTCTCAGTCTTGCGAGGAGTTTCAATTTAGTGAGCAAGATGGTAGGTGGATGTGGAGATATACTAGAGATAGACTGTTCTCGATGGTGTTTGCTTGCCAAATCCAAGGTGACATTCTCCCTTCACGCGAGGATCCTTTATCTAGGGAGAATCCATTACTTCCCCTTATCTGGGATAGTTAGGCTCCCTCTAAAGTAGTGGTTTTTCTTGGAAATTTCTACAAGACTTAATTTTGTTCAAGAGGAAGGTCATTGTTGACCTGGAGAATATCTTTTGTAACTTTTGTGGGGATTAGATTGAATTAGCATCTCATATGTTTGTAACTTGTAACCTAGCTTCTAGTGTTTGGTATAGGATTTTTGGGTGGGTAAGGGTTCAGTTGGCTATTCTTAAGGAAATATGGCTTCTTTTTTAGTTATCTAGTCTTTTCCTAGGAATGGGCATCACCTTTTGTGGCCATTTTTCCAGTTTCAATGCAGAAGTGGAGCACCTATTCATTAAATATTTTCTAATCCATTCTAACATGGTCAAAATTGGTTTATCCCTAGCAGCTAATATTGTTGCATTGAAAGACTCAGAAATGTTATTTATGAGAACATCACACTTTGGATAAAAACTGAAAGCATGCTTACACCAACTTTTGGGAGGAACTCCCATAAGCCAACTCCATGCCTTTGGGTCAACTTCCTTCAACTCATTCATCTTGGTCAACCATCCTTGGTAGTATGTTGCTTTTGCAGCCCCCATCATCAAGTCTCTAATCAATGCTCCCCCACCAATTTTTTTTTTGAAATTTGCATAGAGATGCCTCAAGCATAACCTATGTTCTACCCTTTCATTCATCTCATCAAAAACAGAAACTAGTCCCTATAAAAACAAACTCAAATAAGTATATAAATAACAGGGAATTTCTACAAACAGATATAGGTAAAACCACTAACCTTTTGTTGATCAGATATAAAAACATATCTCTTGCCCAGCCTAATGTCTCCCATCAACAGATCAATAAACCATCTTCATGTCTCCTTTGTTTCTATTTCAACTACTTCAAATGCTAAAGGAAAATACTGGTCATTAGGGTCCCTACCCACAACAATTAGTAGTTGACCCCCATATTCCGTTTTTAGATGACAACCATCTACCCCCAACAAAGGGTCTGCAACCATTATTGAATCCCTTTTTGCAACCATCAAAACATAAATAAAAAGCCCCAAACCTTGGTTGTATGGATGGATTTGGTCTATTGACAGTAATACTCACAGTATTCCCATGATTAACTCTATGTAACTCAGTAGCATACCTCCTCAAATTATCATACTTCTTGTCTGCATCTCCCTCTAGAATCATCTTTGCCATGAGGTTTTCCTTCCATGTCCTAGCCACAGTGATGCCAATAGAAAAATTATGCCTCATGTCTTGAATTATGTCAGTAATCCTAACACTCTCACATGTTTGCATCTTTTTAACCACAGCTTTAGCCACCCACCTTGAGCTTGCAGATCTGTTATCTAGAACCCTAACACATGTGTGTTTGTCAAATATTGTTTTTATAGAATAAGTGTGCTTGTGGACCACTTTTGAATAAAGTATTAAAAAACCACATTTGGCCCTACATTCTACCCTTACCCTATAGCTCTCATTTTTCACAAACTTTATTTCCCTACCATTTAATACTGACCACTCACGTATTGCTTCTCAAAACTCATCAAGATAATTTAATTCCATACCCCACTCAAATTTAAAATTCTTATTGAAATGCTCCTTCTTAAACTTTTCAAACCTTGGTACTTTCTCCTCATCTGATATATCAGGGTCTGAGCTATCCAACTCATCACATACATATTCATCATCTTCTTCCACTTTTTTCTTTTTTGAACCTCTCATGAAATCAGACAAGGAAGGTGTTTCCTTGATAGGTACAGTAACATCAATGTCTTCAAACCCATCGAGCAACGCAGTGGCACGTTCATCCTCACTATCTCTTAACCCTTCTACTCCATCTTTATCACATCTATCCATCTCAACTGTTTCATTCACACATCTGGGACTTACAACTGACACTAAAATATCTATTACATCATGCTCAACAAAGATGTCACCCTCAACCTCATTGGCACAAGAAAATGCAGCAAAATCGTAACAATCATTATCTTTCTTGATCTGGAAATAGTTAAGATCAATTTCAATAACCTTAATCCAAACCCTATATGTCCCTTGAATGAAACCCCACCCATTCAACATCTTCCTAACACTGTCCATAGTAAACTTATCAACGTGAATGTTTGTTATGGCGGTATTAAGCGGCAAGCAAAGAGTAAAGTATTATTTTTACCGGGTGATATATACCGGTTAGGTTATATCGTATCGTGTCCACAGAGATTGGTTATTGATTCGTCGTTCGACAATTCTACCGTTAACGAGTTTCGGATTAAATGAGTTGAAAATAAAAGACAAAAAGTAAATGAACAAAAACTATAAAAGATAGACAACTTGTCTGAAACGAATGCACACTACCCGTCACAGACTTAAATCTACTGTCAAGTTATACTCGGCCTACGATACTCGTTCGTGTCATGACATACCTCTCACAACCTAAGCTATTTCTAATCCAAATTGAGAATCCTCCCGAATCACCTCAATAGCCATGTCTGGTCTATCTCAACAACCAGAAGTCAACTGCGTCACCTCCATACCCATCTCTGGCATACTTCACCAATGCAGAGGCATTAAGATCAGATACTCTATGGTGAATGTCAGCTCTAAACCTATTTATAGCATTCAGAAACTAACAAATAATCATCCTAGGTAAGAATCTAAGTAGTCTATCTCTATAAAGCTCAAATCCCCAACATAAAGTACAAACCTAAGACAATTACCAACAGAGATTCATAAAGAAACCTTTATACAACGCCAAGGGCGATAAATATACATGTGTTCAAAGTAAATATACATATATAACCAACACAATATAGAAATACAAAGATAATAGAGGAGATACACTACTCATTTACACTGATTTGTTAGAGCCTATTGAAGAGCAATCCACCTCCAATAAACCATGAGCAAGACCCTAGTGTTGTTGTCTAAGCTAATCTATCAAAAACTATATGAGTGGTGGAATTGGGAGCAAGAACTTCACATCCCAAAACCATACTCCAACAAAAATGAAACAAAATGAAAGATAAAGAAACTTTGTTTACGCAGCTTCGCCCGGCGAATGAATCTTCATTTAACTTGGCCCAAATTAAGCCACGTTCTTAGCTTGTAAAAATATCTACCTTCGCCCGGCGAAACTTAGCTTCGCCTGGAAAAATTATCTTTTCCTCGCCCAGTGCCCATGTAGCGAAACAAGTCAGAATAAAGCTCATTTTCCTCTAACAGGACCGTCGCCCGGCGACGCAGGGCCCACGCCTGGCGAAATTGCCCAGGAAACAACTTTTATTGCTTTTTTGTGGCTTACAACTTATAGAATTATTCCTTTATTGATCAAAAATGCATCATGGAGCTCCATTTGAACTTTATTCTCAATGCTCCACTAATGCAACAAATACCTAAAAAATATATACAAAACTAATCAAATGGTACAATATGTACAAAAAGGCAATAAAACATTTTTACAACAAAAAGTCGGGATTAATCAACTAAATATCAACAAAAGAACGGATAAGTGCCACAAAATGTATATACAAAATAACTACATTTTAGCACTTATCAACACTCCCCAACTTGACACATTGTTTGTCCTCAAACAAAGTCAAGTAAACCTAAAGAAATAAAAGACGATAATCATAGAATCACGAATCAACAAGTTTTTGAAATGGAAAACAAATACATGGTTCAAACAAAAACGTACACGACAACATACATACTTGCCACCATCCTACAACGACAGCATATAAACGAAACAAATCCTAAGTATCAAAATCATGCAAAACATTCTAAAACAATACAAGCTCAATCATGAATCAACCCTAGAAAAAATTCATCGGTAGATGAAGAACACACAAAGGTGAGGGATAAAAAATACTCCTCCACAATCTTGCAAACAATATACTAAATTATGCATTCATCCACAAACGTATTGAAAATACAAATGCAAGAATCACAAGGGCTTTTCAAGGTTGTAATGTGGCTTGGTTAACAAACAAGTGATAAGTCCTAAAGCTAATCGAAGCAAAAACTTGTCTAAAACTAAGGGAGTGATCAACTCACAAAGTTCCAAACAATATAATTCCAATGAAACTTATTCTTCATCACAAATTTCACACCAAACACACGTCACTTATTAACACAACATTATTCATACTCTTTTGTTTTTCTTTTTCAAAGCTTTTCTCTTTTTTGTTTTTTTTCTAATCTTTTTCTTTTTCTTAATCTCATACCAATCACAATATAAACACCTAAACATTCCTCTCCCCAACTTGAATTCAACCAACATTAATATGTGAATACTCCCTACTTTCTAAGGCAAAGGTAAAAAATCATACAACAATATGTAGCTGAGGGTTCAAGAAACAAAGAAATTAACATCCATACAAAAAGTGAATTCAACACTCATGGACAAGCATCAAGTTCAACTAAACATGGATATTGATAAAAGCTCAAAGGGGGTAACAAAGGTTCACACATTCACAAGGTGAATTGAATATTTTGCCAAGGTAGTTATGATCAAAATCAAAAAATTCCTTGATAATTTTCTTGCAATCATACAATCAATACAAAACAAAAGATTAAGCATAATAAAATCCAGTTAAAACAAGAATGTGGATTCTCAGCATATGTAAACAATGGAAAGTTTTCTCACATTTATGGTTAAAAAGGGCACTAAAGTGATTCAATTCATCATCCAGTAATGTAAAAAGAATGAATGACATGGTAATTATACAAATTTGAAGTTACCGGACCAAAATTTGAGTACAAACAACATCAAAAGAGTTAGAAAAATAAAATGTACAATATTTACAATATTTACGACCAACAAAACTCCTCACGCTAAACACGACAAGCTTGCAAAAATACAACATTTACGTAACAAAACAAAAGCAAATTACGATACGAAAACGTGGTGAAAATGAATTAACAAGTTGAAAAGTGAAGATTTAAAATTAAGAACAATTCATATTTCAACTTGTTAAAACACAAGCCACCAAACAACATAAACAAACATAAACAAAAACAAACAAAAACATGCTTGTTTTACGTCGTAAGCTCGACGCCTTTCTTGTGTGAGCACTAGTAACCTCCTCTCGTCATGCCATGGTATTGCCACACCGCGCAAACCTAAATAAAATATCCTAACAACCACACAACAAACGTTACGAGTACGCGACAATTCACAACATCACATGAAAGCTAAGAAAATCACAAATATGTACAAGTATTGAAAGTAACCACAACCTGTACAAGCAACATATACAAGTTCATATACAAAGTCTATACAACATATAGAAAAATTACAAAACTCAAAAACAAAAGAATTATCGCAATACAGAAATAATAAAACTAATCCCCGGCAACGATGCCATTTTGTTGCGGCGGTATTAAGCGGCAAGCAAAGAGTAAAGTATTATTTTTATCGGGTGATATATACCGGTTAGGTTATATCGCATCGTGTCCACAGAGATTGGTTATTGATTCGTCGTTCGACAATTCTACCATTAATGAGTTTGGGATTAAAAGAGTTGAAAATAAAAGACAAAAAGTAAATGAACAAAAACTATAAAGGATAGACAACTTGTCTGAAATAAATGCACACTACCCGTCACAGACTTAAATCTACGTGCAATTATACTTTGCCTACAATACTCGTCTGTGTCATCACATACCTCTCACAACCTAAGCTATTTCTAACCCAAATTGAGAATCCTCCCGAATCACCTCAATAGTCATGTCTGGCCTATCTCAACAACTAGAAGTCAAATGCATCACGTCCATACCCATCTCTAGAATACTTCACCAACGTAGAGGTATTAAGATCAGATACTCTATGGTGAATGTCAGCTCTAAACCTATTTCTAGCATTCAGAAACTAACAGATAATCATCCTAGGTAAGAGTCTAAGTAGTCTATATCTAGCAAGCTCAAATCCCCAACATAGATTAAAAACCTAAGACAATTACCAACATAGATTCATAAAGAAAACTTTATACAATGCCAAGGGCGATAAATATACATGTGTTCAAAGTAAATATATATACATAACCAACACAATAGATAAATACAAAGAGAAGAGAGGAGATACACTACTCATTTACACCGGTTTGTCAGAGTCTATCGAAGAGCAATCCACCTCCAATCAACCATGAGCAAGACCCTAGTGTTGTTTTCTAAGATAATCTATCAAAAACTATATGAGTGATGGAATTGGGAGTAAGAACTTCACATCCCAAAACCATACTCCAAAAAAAAATGAAACAAAATGAAAGATAAACAAATTCTGTTTACGCAGCTTCGCCCGACGAACTAAAAGCATCGCCCGATAAATCTTCATTTAAGTTGGCCCAAATTAAACCACGTTCTCAACCTGTACAAAAATCTACCTTCGCCCGGTGAAACATAGATTCGCCCGACAAAATTCTCTTTTCCTCGCCCAGCGCCCAGGAAGTGAAACAAGTCAGAACGAAGCTCACTTTCCTCTAACAGGACCGTCGCTCGGCGACGCAAGGCCCTCACCTCGTGAAATTGCCTAGGCACCAACTTTTGTTGCTTTCTTATGGCTTCAAACTTAAAGCCTTATTCATTTATTCGATCAAAATTGAATATTGGAGCTCCATTTGGACTTTATTCTCAATGCTCCACTAATGCAACAAATATCTACAAAATATATACAAAACTAATCAAACGGTACAATATGTACACAAAACGTAATAAAACGTAGTTACAACAAAAAGTAGGGATTATTCAACTAAATATCAACAAAAGAAAGAATAAGTGCCACAAAATGTATATACAAAATAACTAAATTTTAGCACTTATCAATTTTACTTACTAATGTCGTCACACCTCCCCTGTAAATCATAACCCCATCCTTCATGGAAACAAATTCCCCTCCATGATGGAAAACAACACTGAATAATTGATTATTCTGAAATTTTTAAAGAAAAAATGAATTAACCCCTAACTTCCATATACTATTTGTGACCTGGTAACACAAGAATAAAAAAATCTAACCTTTACAGCTTCAGAAACTTCTTCTTCTTCATGTATGTCCCAGTTCACTACCTTCGTTTTCTTTGACTGGCTTGACTTCGTCGTTTTCTTTGAATGGCTTGACTGCATCATTTTCTGTGACTCGCTTGTCTGCGTCGTCTTCTTCGACTGGCTTGACTGCGTCGTTTTCGTTGTCTTCCTTAATTGTGTCATCTTCTTCTTCGTCTTCTTCGTTTTCTTCGCCATTTACAAGTTTCTTTTCTGTGTGCAAATAAACCCTAGCTTTTCCGGGGGGTCAACTGAAATTTTTTAATTTCAACTATGGAAGCATGCCTTATATACTTAGAGCTACATGGCAATTATTTAACATTCATTAGTAAGGCAACTGACACATGGGAATTAAACTGGTGGTATTAGGTAAAATTAGGGTTTAGGGTGTAAACTGTTGGAATCTTTATTTGGTAAGGTCTACACAACAATTTTTTTTCCAAGGGGGCTAAATCAAAACTCGCTTATTTGGCAGGGGTAAAAGCTATTTAACCTATATATATATATATAATCAAACTAAGCTTATTTGGCGGGGTAAAAGCTATTTAACCTATATATATATATATATATATATATATATATATATATATATATATATATATATATATATATATATATATATATATATATCTTAAGCATAGGGTTACAATTATTACTTATGATCCAAAATTTGCCAAAAATCAAATTACACTACTACCTGCATAATTCTGCAATAGATAGACTAATATAAATTTTCTGATTTTTAATTCTTTTCACTGAAATTAATTCAACACTACCTGGTATATGTATGAGACTGGTTTTTTCTACCCTTTCAATGTTCAGCTAGCATGTTCTGGTTTTTCTCTCACGTAGCAGGCAGATGGTATTTTTCAATTTCTAACCCTAGCCACTTAACAAGCCACTTCTTATATACTACTTACTTGTTTTAACTAGTTTCCGTGTTCAATTACCTAATGGGCCAAATAACACCCCCTATTTTTCTATTTCTCACATACAACTTAATCCAACTAAATTAATTAATATTTTATTAAAACTAATATTATTTCTAATATTAATTTCTCCCGTCTAAATCGACTATTTACCTGATTATCAACTTATCAATTCAAACAACATATTCAACAAATATTTAGAAAATATTTAATTAAAACATTTAATTAAATATGGGTGTTACACAAAAGCTACCTAAAAGCTCTAGGGCTTGCTTGTGGGTAGCACAATCAAAGAGCTCATTTGTGTTAACATGTCGGGATGCGAACTTAGGTTCCCCTTCCTCTTCAATTATTGTCGCCCCACGCTTGGTCACACATTCGGCGGGAACAGAACCGTCAAAGAAGGCCACCCGTTTGTTACAGCTTGCTCAATTGTTTTCCTCCAAGTCATTTGGACGAACGATATACTCGTCAGTCTGACGGTCAAAATGATCACTGATCAAGAAAAAATGGAAGCTATGGACTTGATGTCTCCTCTACCTACCATCCTCACTCAACAAGGGCTCCTCGGCATCGTACGTCATAACTTTCAAACAAAATAAGGAATCGATAACCCTATAAGATAGGAGCATAACCAAATAGTACCTATTCTTGAATGTTAATATAGACTCCGAATATGTCTTGAACAACTTCCGCGACTACTTTAGTGTAACCCAACCTCACAGACCCTCTAAGGTCGACTATCATTGAAGGTGAAAACAGGAAAAGAATAGGGGGACAATGAAACCAATTTTGAGATGATCACAAATAATCTCGTACGCGCCTATAAATGCCAATGAGTTTGCGTTAAGCTGTGAAGGCGCCAGATCCAAACGGGAAAGAACTGTCACCGAAAGTCAAAAAAGGGATACTAAAGTCTCATCTCTATAAAAACATACTCGTGTACGGGGAGTTGATCAGTCTTAAATTTTGAGTAGATGTGATCGTTCTCCTCGGGAAACACAACTTTCCAGTCCACCTCAGCGCTTGATGAACTCGTTTTTGCCTCCCACTGCTCTAAAAGCATATGCGAGGGAAGGAGGAAAAAGTGAGGTTATGCATAGTGGCTCCGAAGAAATCCACTCATTAGGATCTGAGGGAGGTGGTACTTCCCCGAAAGTCTCAGCCACCTCGACTATGATTTCATCCTCAGAATATGTGGGCATCTTCACCTGATAAGTAGAGGATAAGATAGAATTCAACGATCAAATCAAATTCACCCTTCCGCCTCTAGTCAAATGAAAAGGCATACGAGGACACTAGAACAATGTCCTCGGCTGAGGCCCTTATCCTAACATCGAGCGAAGACTCACAAAATCATGTTTAGCTATTTAAAGCCTCCCCGACTGACTAAAAAGTCCTAATACAAGAGCCTCCCCGACTGACCAAAAAGTCCTAATATAGGAGCCTCCCCGATGCCTCAACCCAGGACTCTGTTTGCATATTCATCAGAAAACTCATATATTCGTTGGAAAATTCATGAGTTCATCAGAAAATTCACAAACTAAGACGAAGATAGGCTATTCCCATCACCACAGCTACGGCCCCGGAATTGCCAAAGCACGCATCTCTTTACTCAAATTCTCCCTTTCGCCGGAGATAGCACCAGAAAGTGGCACAACCACCATTAAACATCAACAAGTCGTCGAAACTACGCTCTTATTAGCCCACTCTACCCTATTTGCATGTGCTCTATCCATAAACAAAGTTAAAGCTAGCTAAAATCAAAGAAAAAAAGGAAACTTACGTGGTCGGGGAGCTTGGAGTTATGGTTGAACAAGTCTGCAATGGTTGCAGACAGAGGTGCACAACAACCACGACAAGAGAAATAAACAAAAAGCAAATAAGAGAGAGAAGCGAAAGTATTAATGAACCCAATTCTTTCCTATTTTTAGAGCAATCTAAAGCACGCGTGCATGTGCATGTGCAGCCTAGGGAAGCAGATGTATCATAATTAACCATACCCCCTAGACTTCCATCATTACATATTAATGACAACACATTGCTCGAGGCAGGCGTGACACACAACCTCTCGCAGTTCAATCAATTATTCAGCTCCCCGCGCACTAACACATAAGGCGATGTTCAAACTCTTTGTACAAACTAGTCCACGAGTAATCACAAGACGTGATCGACATAAAAGAGTTCACACCAAAAAATTAGCACATCTTAAGTTATTATACCTTTTCCCAGGAGTAACGACTTGAGGGGCGCATATTCTGGTCTGGCCCAATAAATAAGCACAACTCAATCCACTTCTATTCTTTGGATGGCCCAACAACTATGGCCTAATTAGTTCGGACACGCAGAGGACCTTCTACCATTCAGTCGAAGACGTTTGGTTCTGGGACCAACAAGACCAATGACACCTCAGTCACACCTCTGCCCACATCACCAAGCTAGCCCTTGTCTTACCCATCAGACAAGGACAACCACCCTAGAATTATCGGAACATGCTTGTCCACAAATACACTCGTGCTAATGGTATTGGTTAGTTGCGAGCATCTCAACCTGTCATAACAGCTAGTTGCGTGCATCCCTGCCTGTTGCAACGAATAGTTCATGGCAGTTACCAATATTTGAGGAACCTAACATCTAGGCCCAAAAATAGGAATCAATGGCCAAGCGTCAGAGGCATTATATAAAAATTCACACTTGTGAGGGGCAAATATCTAATATTCATTGCATACTTCTAAAACCCTAGTCTTTCTATCTTGTCTCTCTTGGCACTTTTTAATTTGAGCATCAGAGTGTCTTGCAGGTATACCCTCTCTTCATCATCATCCTTCACACACGAAGATTTTGGCCATCTCGAATTCTGATCAACAAGTAATATCATATATAATTTTATTTAAGGAGAACATTTGTCTTTAACATTACATACTCCTTTGAAAATTATAAAATATGCATATATAAAGTGAAATTAATTTCAAAGTATTAGGAAATCAAACTCTCCATTTATTATTTTAAATTGATTTCTTGCTAAATATTCAAATAAATGAATACATAAATATCTAGTTATATGAGTATAACTAAAACCTTATTATTTTAAGAGTTTTATGCTTGGTAATTAAGCAATAACTCTTAATTTATATATATTTAAAATATTTTTTAAACTCTTAAATTAATAATTTAACTATTTATTATCTATTAAGTGAGATAATTTAACATGTCACTTATATTAGAAATGAGAAACAAATATTATTTATTTAATGTAGGATTATTTTATGGAGACTTATACTGAATATATTATGGTCTTATGTTAGTAATAAAAGCTTATGGCTCTGTGTGTTATATCTTTAATAATAGTTTTCAAAAAATCTCGTATTTTTCCGATGTATATAACATAAATGTTTTGAGTGATTTATTAAAATATTGTATATAATCATATATTTAAACTTATAGGGATATGATCTCACTAAAATTACGGTAAACCTCTTTTATATGACTATCATAATATTTCATGTGATATTATCTAAATAATGATATATTCTATTTATGTGCAAAATATGTCGTTGAGTTTGTAAAAACTGTAATATTGATATATTATACAATCACTTCTCTGTATAGTCTTGCACTAAAAATATAATAAGTATCTCATTGTTTAATCAAAGTACTTAATATTATTGGGCTTTGATAAATCCTTACCGTATTGGACCAGTTGGGGTGCATGCGTACAAAATGATATAATCTGAAAAAATTTAGACTATTATTATCATATTGTCATATATTCTCGTATGCATTATAAATATGACATGTTCTAAGAAGACTTCAAAATATATAATAAGTCTAAGTTAAATAATAATATGAAAGTACAAATAAATATCAATATTCCTATTGAGTATGATATTGTGTTATGAAGATACTTATAATTATTACTCTCTTAATAAAGTAATGCTATATGTAAGTACTATTCTTAGACATATGTAGATGTTCTATGACCTTTAATTTAAAAAACTCATTAGTAAATCACTAACCATAAATTTATACACATGAGTAAGTATCATGATATGTTGGGTTAATGAGAGTGTATCAATAACATTTTCATATTCTTGAGTCATTCTTTAATAACATATTACTCTTAATTTAAACATGTTACTCTAAATTTATCATTGTTTATATAAGTTGTGAGTCTTTTACATTTATGATATGTTTTCCCTACCATAAAATTTATTCATAGTTGAAACTTACTTTTCTTAGCCATTATTGATATTCTAATGTTAAAATAAATATTTTTAATAATTAATTATTATCATCCAAGTGAGATATTTTTAGATTAATTATTCAATTAAATATAAATTGAAATAATTAATTATTCATTAATTATATTATGGTAATATGTTATTAAACAATAATTATTGATGAATTGTTTAATTTGATTTTATCTATGAATGGACCGTGATAGGTTGGACCATGCAATTAAACTCTATAAGAGGTCTTTGTCCCGTTTAAATATTTAAACATTTCTCTATTAAATGATTAATGTGACACCCCAAATAATTCAACTATTAAAATAATTAGAGCTTAATTATTAATTTAATGGAAGAGTTGGTGGTGTGAGGAGTAATTAGAGGGTGTGAGGAGTAAAGTACTCTACTTATTCTAATTATTATTGGAATAATAAAAGGAAAAGAAGGAAAAAGAGAATTGAGGAAGTTTTGATCATACGTGACATTGGAGAAGAGAAGAGAAAGAGGAAAAGAGCAAACGGTGCCGGAATTCAAAGAATCCACAAGGTAAGGGGTGATTTCGATTGATTAACATGCCTTATCGATTTTGATTGTAATAGGATTGATAATAGCATGTTAAGAATCTCAATTTAGTAATTCTAGGTTTTGTATGAATTATCCCAATTGGTGTCGGATTGTGTAAAATTGAGTAATTTGTATGTTATAGGGTCATTAGGAATGATCAAAGTATGTTATATTGCATGTTACTACTGTTGGTTGAGTGATCATAATGCATTTGGATGTTTGGATTCGTATGGGATGGATAGGAATTGAAGTTTGAATGCATACTGCTGTCAAAATGCAGATTTTTGGCTCTGCAGGTCGCAGGAATCGGTTCCCATGTGGGAGAAACCGGGTTCCTGGTACAAAAATCAGAGGAGGGGTATTCTGGATTGCTGGAAACCGGTTACTCCTGGGGAGGAACCGGGTTCCCAGTTCAAATTTTTCAAAGAAAATTACTTTTTTTATGGGAACTGGTTTCCTTCCTGGAGGAACTGAGTTCCACATACATTTTTCCAAAGGCGTGGTTTTTGAAACTTGTGGGAACTGGGTTCTCCCTGGGAGGAACCGGTTACCACTGTGCTATTTTGAAAAATACAAGACTTTAAAAATTCATAACTTTCAAACCGTAAGTCCGTTTTGAGCGTCGTTTTGGACGTTGTTTCTTAAATTAAATGCTCTATTTAATGAAATGAATAAAATTAATGCCACTTGAATTTATTTTGAAAATGCGTCGGAATTCGAATTATGCAGTTTGTACTTTGTGCATATTTGGTGTGTATGCAGTGTTATATCAGTGGTAATTGTTTGTATCAAGACTTGGTGGATGAAATGCATGTTTTTATGTTGTTTGATGTGTGCATGATCAATGAAGATATCATGTTTTGGTTTTGAATTGTTTATGACGTTGGTGTGATCATAGACTTATTTGAATGTTGCATGCTTTATGATGTGCATGCATATACATTCTGGTGGAGTTAATTCCCATTGTGTGGAATTTGACTTGTATTGCCAATAACCGTTCCCGGGTGATGATGGGTGGTGAGGCTGGATTCATGTCTGGGTGATTGTGGACGAATCGATGTTGGTGACTTAGTTCACGTTTTAGTACCACATGCATTGAGTCTGCATTTGCATTTGTATGAAATTGTAACATGTTAGGATGGTTTCCAGTGTTATAATTTCTTTGTTGTTGTTGTTGTGCATAATGAATTGTGTGGTTTGCAATTGTGTACTGAAAATCTGAATTATGCTAGAATGGGTGGATTAATATACTTGTGATATTATATTGTTTGAGAAACTTATAATGCATTTTAATTATGATGAAATCTCACCCTTACTTTGATGATTTCAGATTAAAGTTAGCAGCTCAGGAGTCGATGAGGATGACTTATAGAGCTATGCTAGTTTAATTATCCGCGTGTCAGTGTCATGCTCTGATAAGTTGTAACACTGGGGAACGTTTAACTGAGAATTTATTTAGTATTCATTTGTTATTTGAATTATTTTGGGAATAGTTATGATTTGGAATTATTCCGTTTTGATTGCTATTTTCCACTGTGTAGATATAATTATTGGTCTTTGATTACTTTAATAAAATTCTTCAGTAAAAGCATGACATTATGTTGATATTTTATCGTTTTGTGTATTCTAATTAATTGTAATGCCCTTTCGTTTGTGTTAAACTCTGATTTAAATATTAATTCGCGGGATATTTTAGAAGGGGTGTTACAATTAACATATTCTAAAAATCTAGACGACAATAAAGATAACACTCCTCTCATATTATCTCGCCTCAACCAATAATTTCTTTATTCCTACAAGATACATCATTTTTATTATATTAATTATTATTTAATATATGGTATGTTATAGTTTTTATCTATTCAGTTCAGTTAAATCTATAAAGAAACTCGTTTGAAATATTAGTGTTTTGGAAAGAAAAAAAATATAACACAAAGATTAGACGCATAAATATTTTATCAACCTGATTCTCTAAATTCATGTTACATATAAAATAATACATATTGTCCAACCGAGTTATCTTCAATACAATTTGCTAACGAATTTGGATGAAATGAAATTGTAGTTATAAGTCTTACTCTTCATATATATATATATAGTAATAATCAACACTGAGGCTCTTTCTGGACCAACATTTTATTACAGTAATGTAAATTAAAACAGATACACAACATATCAATCTTACCATAATAATTAATCTTTCACCTTGTTTTTAATATCATGTGTTTTTTTAACGAAAAATAGATTAATAAAAAAGAGTTAAGTAGTCATCAAATTATAGCAAATAAAATCTCTAAAAAACCCGAAATTCAGCAAATAGAGAATCACTACTACAAAATATATATTTTACAATGGTTGAAATAGACATTAATCATGGTTGATGGTATGTGGTAGCGTAGGATGTGGTAGTAAGTGAGCTAGTTACTTACCATCATTAGCTACTGGTCGTGGTAATAAATTGGAAATCCTTTGGAAGATAAATAGTTTAAGAGATTAGAGAGAAACACTAAGAATTATACATGTTCAGTCAAAAAAGAGTTAGTCGTGTCCTAGAGAATTGATCATGAGAGTATCTTATTTAAACTTGAGAGCTTTTAGTATGTAATACTTACGAACTCCCTTATAAAAAGAAAATGAAGTATTGAGTCTTCCTTCCAAACAAAGAATTGAAACTCTTAGTCTTCTTTTCCACAACAACTTTGGAGTTGTTAGTCTTCAAGATTCTAAACAAAGATTTTACCATAGACTAATTTTGAATCTTTTAGAGCTTTTAATACCGAGATTTGCTCAGGAACCTAATCTTGGTTTTGTCACTGACTAACCAAGAACCTAGGAGATTTTATCACAGGCTTATTCTAAATCATACCAAAATTTTAATATCGGGTTGAGCTTGAACCTAATCTAAGTTTTAACATAGGATAACCAAGAACCTATGAGATTTTAACATTTTCTAATGTCAACCCTAATCAGGGACTTATTCACACAATCCTCAAACCAAATTTTTTTACATGTTTAACTTCTAACAAAAAAAACCAATCCCTAAGTGGATAAAATGTTCAACCAAGATAATAATAAAACTTCCTTGGTGAACTACCAAAACTACCTTTCAAGAAACACAATTTACTCACTCAAAAAGTACTTTAGCTAAAAGTTTAGTGACAAAAAGTAAACAATGTGATTTTTTAGAGAGAGTGGGAAGAGAGAAATGAAACCATATTTTTTAATGTGAAAAAGAGAGGAAATGAGCGTCTTGTTATAGGTTAGTGGTTGACACAAAATAGGAAAACGTTTTAAGGCCTTTAATAACTTGTCAATCCTAGAATAATTGATTATCAAGTAAAAAATGTAAAGGGAAGATATTTAGACTTCACTCATCATTAAGATGCTTTCCTAACCGCTTAGGACTTATTTTTAACTTTCCCAATTTATTGGTAGAAGGTGTCAATTTATTGGCAGAGACAAAAGTTTCTATATGGCTATTATGACAGGTATAATTCATATGGCAGGACTTTGAGCAATTTTTCAAAATGTTTTTTGAGAAAATAAGTTTGAAAACAAGTTTGTGTGTATGATTTAGCCATGCACTTTTACGATGATTCTGTTATGTTTTACAATGTCAGATGCTTTTATATACTTCAAGTCTTTGTCAGATGTTTTCTTTCTTACCGACACTTCCTTGAGTTTACTTGAAATGAGGCTTGAGTTAGATTCCTTTTTATTTCTACCATCAAAGAGTCATGTACACCATCAAACCCTGATAATTTAGTTTGCATCTGTAACTGCTTAAATTGTTTATGCTTAACTTTAGTTATCATTGAACAATTGGTTGTCATTTATAGATATTAGTTTTCATCATCAAAAGTTATTGTCTTTAATAAAGGCATGTCTACTAGAAGTATCATGCAAAATAAGGTTTCACACATAAAAATTAAATCACTTAAGCACTGTGAAAGATGTCAAAAAATATAATAACATCATGAATAAGAGAAGTAATGAAATATGGATTCGATCATTGTATATGACATACAAAGAGAATTTTAAGTCTCGCAATTAATGAGGGGGAAGAAAGATCTAATTTCCTCTTAGCCATTATTTATTACAAACAACATATGACCGACATTCAAAAATCTAGGAAAGTGATCCATCATTACTGGCGATATTAATTCAAACTTGATTCCTGCAACACTTGATTGCCCTAAAAAGGTCATATATGCCTCTAGACCTAGAGCCATGTGTAGAGCCCACGATGTGAAACATTTCAATCACAAGATAAGCATTTAACGTATATGTTCTCAATAGCACATACTCCTAATCAAAATACTCTTTTGTTCTCTTTTCTCCAAGCCAAAGACATAACTAGTTAATCAAACATGGTGAAGAAGAGTGGAACAGAGGCTGGCCACGAGTCTTCTAATATAATACTTGCTTCACTGGTGACAATAATGACTTTGAGGACATTTGTTCTAGGCTAGCCAATGGCCTAGATAAATCCCACTACAAGGAGCCAACCCAAAAACATCATCGTGAAAAGCCTGCAAATAGGTGAAATCTCACTAAAGCGGTCTTAAACTGATGTGATATACACATACACTACCCACTAAAACACACCAGGCCAAATAGATACAATTTTATCCATCCACTATATATAAGCCTTTCCACGATTCATAACATGCGTGATCTCATTCTTAATATTGAAAGTTACAACACTCCGACCTCAAAGACTTTGTCGTTGTAGTGTTAACCTTGCAATTCTCCCCTGCTTCACCTAACAGAATTCTTACCATCACACCGGAAAAACTCACTCCCTCCACATCAGTAATATCTCGTTCCATAAACGAAACATTTGGTAAGAAGCAAATATAATGATTTTCAATATGAAGTATCCATAAGACCAACAATGTGGCAACCCATATGAGTTTGGGTAGGTGGGAGCCATGCCTCACACTAAAGATATCCCTCCAAATGGACACACTTATTAAAAAGACCTAAACAAGTCTAAAGTCTAGCATCTCTAAATCTCCCAAACTCTTGGGATTGCACAAATTTAATAACAATATTAAAATATTATGTATTCGACTTATTTATGATATACTATATTAGGATACCCACTTAAATCTTACTTCCTATTTCTCAAAACATCTTGGTCATCCAAAAAAAAGGTCTGCAAATAGGTGAAATCTCACTAAAACGGTCTTACACCTGATTTGATATACATATACACTACCCACTAAAACACACTAGGCCAAATAGATACAATTTTATCCATCTACTATATATAAGCCTTGTCACGATTCATAACATGCGTAACCTCATTCTTAATCTTGAAAGTTATAACACTCCGACGTTAAAAATTTTGTCGTTGGAGTGTTAACCTTGCAATTCTTCCCTTACTTCACCTAATAGAATTCTTACTGTCACACCAGAAAAACTCACTCCCTCCACATCTATAATCTCTCTTTCCGTAAACGAAACACTTGATAAGAAGCAAATATAATGGTTTTCAATAGGAAGTACCCCTAAGACCAACAATGTGGCGGCCCATATGAATTTGGGTAGGTGGGAGCCATGCCTCACACTAAAATTATCCCTGCAAATGGACAAACTTTAAACAATAACCTTTAAATACCACTCATATAAAAGAGCTAAACAAGTCTAAAGTCTAGCATCTCTAAATCTCCAAAACTCTTGGAATTGCACAAATTTAATAACAACATTAAAATATTATGTATTCGACTTATTTATGATATATTATATTAAGATATCCATTTATATATATATATATATATATATATATATATATATATATATATATATATATATATATATATATATATATATATATATATATATATATATAATAGTAATATAATATGAAGTTAATAATAATTTCTCGTAACATCTTAATCACCCAGAAAAGAAAATCATAATACAAAACTAGTCATTATAATTGAAGATGCTTTAAACATAACAAAGTTTTATTTTATTTATTTTAAATTTATTTTATTAATCATAATCCTAAATACATATTAAATGAACTTGAAAATTCTTAATGACTTTTGTTCATTTACTGAAAACAAACCACACATTAATATCGGTACTGTTTTTTATTTTTTATTTTGGCTATTTTTGAACTGATAATCAGACATATAGATAATGTTTGTTATTCTTGAGTTATTTTCTAATTAATAATAGCTCAAGATAGGAAAAATTAGGAAGAATAAAAACATTAATAGATATTCAAAAAATATGGTCGAGATCCTAAGTTGTTGATAGTTTATTTTTACATATTATTGAACAAAAATATCACTTATCTTAAAATTTAGAAACAAAAATAAAAAAAAAGTAAATATTTAACAAAAAATTAATGTTTATTTTTTAATTAAAAAAATATAAAAATAAATAAATTTAATATGTTTTCCTAAAAGAATGTATTTTCATTATTGTATAAATTTTCAAACACAGTTAAAAAAAATAACACTTATTATTAGATAAATTTTTAAAATAACATATTAAAGTATCAAGTATTTAAAAAAAAAATCCACATGTATGTGTTAAATTTGAGACCAATGGTATAATTGACAAATACCTAAGTTATATTTTCAATATATTAATGAATTTGCCTGGGCTAACAAAAAAATTCAATTATTCAGTCATAATAGTAGAATTTATAGTTTGTTTAAAAAAAAATTGAAAATTCCTATTATATCTATGGCTCATTTTATATTCACGAGTTTACTGGATGATTAGAATTTAAAATTTTTAGATTAAAGAGAAAAGATAAACAAATTACAAATTTTATATGATAAAATTTTAAAATATTATTTGGTAATATAATAAGACAAATTTGAACTTGAGAATAAAGTTGTAAAAAACTTACTAAGAATTAAAAACATTTAAGAAACTAAAACAAAAATAATGTGTTATTATCAAGATAATATTTAAATTTTCAACTTCATATATATTATCTTAATAGTTTCTTAAATAATTTTATACTTATCCATACCCAACAAGAAAAAATAAATAGTTTAAAATCATTAAATATTCAAGATTAGAAAGACAGATAATAGAATACTTTGTGTTGGATCAGTTTTCAAAATTTTATTATCATTATAAATATAATGTAAAACAATATTAATGTTTGTTGAGAGGAAAAATAAGGTAATATATAAAATAATATTAATGTTTCTAAGATATAAATAATACATAACAGGGCTAAACGTCACGTTTACACCAATGAAACAAAATAATAGGGTATGGAATTTCATTACTCATCTATTAAGGCCAACAACTCATGTTCATCTTTTATCTGAAAAGATGAAAAATTCATGTTATCCTTATGATTTGTTCTCTAGTCATAAGTTTACACATGTCACAAATAAATCATGAGCTTACAAAGATGCCAAGAATTTTATTTTGTTGAGGTACCAACTAAATGTTCACCGGTAAACCAATAAAAATAAAACATTTAATTTATCCAACTGTTTAGATTAATTGAAAATAAAAATAGGAACAATATGCAATTCCACACATAAGTTCTATCTCTTTTTTACTTTGTCTTCTCCAATTTAAAAATACTGCAGAAGTTCATAGTTGAAAATATACTAACAAATTAATATTTGCCCGTATCAAATTAAATCAAATTCAAACAATATTAGATTTATGCTAATGCTTAAAAACTTATTTGTAAAAATGATTTGACGATACATTGAGGAAAACCTCTTTGTCTAATTGGTCATCTATTATTGTCTCTGATTTCGATTTCGACCAACTACTATTTAGGCCCTACAAAATTTTGAAAATTCTGATTTTCCTACTGGAAACAATTTCAGCAAATGGGAAATCGATTTTAGTTGCACTAGAATCATTCCCAGAAGCGTCATTATGTGGAAATCGCAACACAAATCAATTTCCCTCATTTGGTAAATCAAATTTCCACACTTGTCATGTCAATTTTTCTACTGTCAAACAACCTTACCTCATCCACTACCACATCTCGACTTATTACAATATTCTTTCTTTTCACATCAAACAATTTGTAACCTCGGTAGGATGATAACCAACAAGCGACATTATCTCACCTTTGTCTTCCAACTTCTTTCGAAGTTGACCCGAAATATGCCGATATACCATCGAACCGAAAATTTTCAAATGACTTAAACTTGGTTTAAATCCAGACCATACCTTTTCTGGAGTCACCTTATCCAACTTCTTTGTAGGTCACCTATTCAACAAATAGGATATCGTACAAACGACGTCTCCCCATAAATCCTTCGGAAAGCCTTTTTTCCCTTCAACATGCTATGAACCATGTTCATTATCGAACTATTTTTCCTCTTGGCAACACCATTTTGTTGAGACATATATGGTAGTACAATCTCACGCATTATACCCTCCTCATCATAATAATTCCCAAACTTATTCGAGATATACTAACGTCCACCATCCGTTTTGAGAAATTTAATTTTGTGACCAGTTTGCCGCTTAACCATGGACTTAAACTTCTTAACCACATCAAGCATGCCTTCCTTCATCTTTATTAGGCATGTCCTTAGTTTCCTATTAAAATCATCGATAAATGTGACAAAGTACCTATTTCCACCATACGACTCGACTTGCATTGGATCACACACACGTCGTAGTGCACCACCACAAGGTGATGTTTGGTCCTATGACCTTCATACTTGCTGAAACTACTCTTATGTTGCTTCCCTTGAACACACTCTTCACATTTCTCAGGTAGAACATTGATTTTTGATAACTCGGTTACCATACCATTTGTTATTAACGCTTCAAGGTCTCGAAAATTAAGATGTCCAAGATGGTAGTGCCACAACCACTCATCATGACTTGATTTTACTGCAAGACACCTGTGCTCTATCACTTTTAGACTTATCTTGAAAGTCAGATTGGCAGCCATAGCTGCTTTAAGGACATAAACCCTCATTTTGGTTCAAAACACGCAAAATCTTGTTTTCCCTTATGAATCATGTAATTCTTCTCAAGTAATTGACTAATACTCAAGATTACATTTAATTTCAACAATTTATAGCACATATTTGATTAAGGAATAATATTTACCCCTCTTCTTGATCAAAACATCACCGACCACATCGACTGCTAAAGTGGCGTCATCCGTGAATTTCACCTTATTCTTCGTGGCTTGATTGATTTTTATAAACCAATCCTTTCTACCACTCATATGTGTTGAAAAACCATAATACAAGTACCACTCATCACTGCCTTGGACTCCATCTCAAGCAATTACCATTACATTTTTTCTTCAAACGTGTTTCTGCAACATTTTTCAAACTGTTACCACTGTAGTCTAGCAACCTGCAGTTGTTGTCCAGCAGCTTACTATTATCATAATTCTCCTTTGTGATCATGACCAAAAGCGTGTTATCATCACCCACCTCCTTTTGATCAACTTTAGCCTCATCGCTTTGATTTTTCTTTGATTTCACATTACAATCCGTTGTGAAATGACCAAGTCTATGACATTTGTAACACTTCACATTACTCTTGTCAAACTTGGTGATGTAGTATCTTTGACCACTACCTTTGGATCTGCTGTCAACTTTTTTCCCCATCGAAGCCATCAAATTTTATGGTCATTTCCACTAAAATTCAGGAAATTTATCTTCCTTTTCGAATACCATTTTCCTTTTGATCTTTTACTCTTCTCATTGAACGGTTCTTGCAACACAATCTCTGCTTTAGCTTTGTCATTTCCCTTTTTATCCATCATTTGTTCACGAGCCTCAAGTAATATTTGAAGCTCATTCTTTCTCAATGTCGAAATATCCTTTGATTCTTCAATTTCAACCACAATGTTGTCGAATCTTGACGTTAAAGAACGCAAGATCTTTGATACAACATTATTCTCCAAAGCAAATTCTCTACAAGATTTCATTTGATTCACCAAATGTGTAATGCGCATTACATAATCATTAATTGACTCATTCTCTTCCATTTGGAACAGTTCAAACTGTTTCTTTTGAGTTTCTAACTTCACCACCATTGCTTTCTATCCTCTTCGTAAGCTTACATCAAGATCTTCCATGCTTGCTTCGCCAAATCACAATCACTAACCTTTTCAAAGTTATCATTATCGACATAAAAGTGTATCAAGAATAATTCCTTGTAGTCTTTCTTCTTCTTTTCCTTGAATGTAGCCTTGTGAGCATCTGTAGCTTCTTCCCCAAGTGGTGTAACATAATTTTTAACCACTTCAAGAAAGTCTTCATACCCAAACAAAAGTTTCATTTGTTTGAACTACTTATCATAGTTCTTTGAATCAAGGGTTGGAAGATTGGTAGGAACTTGATCATTAGAAACGATAGTTATCTTTAAAAGAAATTAATGGATCAGAATCAAGGATCTTAATGCCAAATGTTGTAACAAGCACAAAGCTTGAGTGGTGAATCAATGGAGAAAAGTTGTTAATTGGATAAGATGAAGTGAATTTGGAGAAAAATAAGATAGAGTAATTGAGGATAATATTCACAAATTGGAATTAACAAAACAAAATTACATGAAGGAGTATTTATAGGATACTAAAGTTACAAATCAGAACCAAACAATCCCAAAGAACAACTAAAAAACACAAAACATGGGGCGAAAATCGGTTTCACCAAAGAGGGAAATCGATTTCCCTAACTGAAAACTAAAAATAAAGAAAGCAAGAAAACAGACAAAAGTGGTGGAAATAGATTTCTACATTCCTGGAAATCGATTTCCTATTCGAAAGTTTATTTTTCCAGATTTCTATAAGTGCTTTTTTTAATAAGCGGTTTTCAATGTAATTCTCCCAGAAACTTCTACAATGCATTTGAATTATTAAGGACTTTCAATAGACAATAGTGTAGATTTCTCTCCTTATTTTAATATATCATGAAATTTTCAACAACATAAATTTAACAAAGTGATGTTTATGTCGTAATTTTCACTACCACAATGTATAAAATGGTGGTTTATGTTGACCGCGCACAAAGTAAACTGTCATAATACACATTTTATAATTTTTTTATCATAAGAACTCAAATTCTGATGGGCGAACTCAAATTCTATGTTGACCGCGCACAAAGTAAACTGTCAAATTCTATGTAGGAAGAATTTGAAATGAGTCTGATGGGAGAACTCAAATTCTTTCTGGGAATTCAAATCAGTCAATCTCCAGAAGGAACTTACATACATCAGAGTAAGTATGTTAAAGAACTTCTGAAGAAATTTGACATGTCAGATTGAAAATCATCCAAAACCCCTATGCATGCCACATGTATCTTGGAAAAGGAAGAGGTTAGTAAGAAAGTAGAACAGAAGCTCTACAGAGGTATGATTGGTTCTCTCCTTTATTTAACAGCTTCAAGGCCTGATATTCTATATAGTGTTTGCCTTTGTGCTAGATTCCAATCAGATCCTAGAGAATCTCACTTAACATCAATTAAGTGAATTTTCAAGTATCTGAAAGGTACTACTAACCTTGACTTAAGTTATAGAAAATCCATAGAGTATAAACTAGTAGGATATTGTGATGCTGACTTTGCTGGAGACAAAATAGAAAGAAAAATCACTTCTGGGAGCTGTCAGTTTTTGGGTGACAATCTGATATCATGGTCCAGCAAAAGGCAATCCACCATTGCTTTGTCAATTGCTGAAGCAGAATATATAGCTGCAGCAGGATGCAACACTCAGATGCTCTGGATGAAAAGTCAACTTGAAGACTTTCAGATATTCGAGAGTAACATTCATATCCTCTGTGACAATACTTATGCTATTTGCTTATCTAAAAATCCTATTTTGCATTCTAGAGCTAAACATATAGAAATTAAACATCACTTCATTAGGGACTATATTCATAAGGGGATTCTTTCATTAAAATTTATTGACACATCCCATCAATGGGCCAATGTCTTCACAAAACCCCTTACTGAAGATAGGTTTAATTTCATTCTGAAACATCTCAGTATGGAATTATGCTAGAATGAATATTTTAATTTTGTATGTTTAACTTTCAGAACATTATTTTCTTTGTGAACATCTGATTAATTGTCCTTCAGAAGTGAGAAGGGTAGTTAACTCAGAATCTATCAAAAATATCTAAATGTTATCCTAAACGATTTAGTTCAAGATAGACGCATGCAGTTCACCACGTGTTCAAGATCTGAAAGATTGAAATGGTTGAGTAGATGCATTGAGGCGTTAGTCACATCGGTAATTGTTCCATTTAATCTTTATGCTATCTTCCTTGTCAGAAATCATTATGTCTCTTAATCATTTCTAGCGTGCTTTAAATTCATTTAATGGCATGTTTTCAAGAAATTTTTTGTTTTATATATACTTAGTCTTTAATACTTTTTCAAATCACTTGTTCTCTCTTATTTGAAAAATCCTTATTTCTTAATCCTTCTCTTTTTTTCTCGAAAGAAACTTAAGTCTGAGAAGAATGGATTCATCTTCCCAACATCAACAACCCCAAATCAACTCCAATGAAGAAGTTTTCACAGATTCCCACTGAACGCTACTCACACCCTACAACTCTCTTGAGGTTCTCTATGAACTTCTTGTGGATATTGATAGCATGAAAGAAAATGGACATGACCTTCTTGGAGAAGTTTAATTTCAAGGATGGTCTAGATACTTTGATCGGTTGGTTGGTCTAGTTTATCCAAAGTTAGTAAATGAATTATGGATTCATGCTTATGCTTCTCAACATTAAGTTACTTCGTATGTACTGGGGAAGAAGAGAGTCATCACTGAAGATCTTATTGGTTGGCTCATTAGTCATTATGGCAACATCGTCAAATGTACTGACATGGCAAAAAAGGCTGGCTCAGACCTAGCTAATGTTTCCAAAGAAATCTTCTCTTCTGGGCAACCCTCAAACAAAATCAAAGATCTGAAAGACCACTTAAAAATTTGGGCTAAGATCATTTTGGGGTGCATCAACCACAGGAAACCTTCAAGTTATGCAGACTACATCAGCATTGGTCAACAATTCCTTCTCTACTTCATTGCAACAAAAACAAAAATTCACCTTCCTCGCAGTTTGTTCAATCATCTCAGGACAAGTGTCAAAGAAACAAGGGAAGAAGAAAGAACCAAAAGAGATTAGATTCCTCTAGGAAGGCTTATCTCAGATATTCTGAGAGAGAATAAACTGGTTGATCATCTGAGTGAAGCTAAGCTTGTCAGTGATCTGGATCCAGTTGTTGGCAAACCTCTCAACACAAAGAACCTCAAGAAGATGAAAATTATTGAAACCATCAAGAAGAAACCCTCTGTAATGGTGAAATAAACCGTTTCGATCAGAAGAGTCCCTCTGGAGGATTTCCCACTCTTCTCAAAGGTAGATGCTTCTCTAGAAATTATGGTCAGATATATGGAAGCCTGCAAAGCTGATGGTACCATTCCTGAAGTCAATCTTCATGATCTCCACCAACAACCTATGGATGTTGCCATCAGAAAATCAAAGAAGAGAAAATCTGCTGATGAAGGCACCTCTCAGAGAAATCCAAAAGTTGCTAAGAAGAAAGGTAATTCATCCTTCGTTTCTGTTATTGAATCAGTTCTGATATCAACATCTACTCCATCTTCTCCCACCAAACATAATGTACCAGAAAATTCTCAACAAACTCGAGAAGATTTTAACCTAGAAATTGACACCTCCTCCACAAATTGATCCCACCACTCAACCTCAACCAGAACTTGCCAAAGTTCTATCTGACATTGATACTTTTGAATCTTCTCTCGAAACACCTCCACTAGAAAATCCAACTTTAACTACTGCACAACCATCTCTTGCTCCCCATCCAGATAATCCAAATGTGTCCTTTAAACCAACACCAGAAATAACACCCATCATTCCTGGAATCAGTTTCCCTCTCAACACTTCTCAACCACAAAATACCTTCACCATTCCATCATCGTTATCTCTAACATTTCTAGATCTTCCATCTCCATATGAATCCACACCACCAAACTCTCTAAACACTCCCATCATCATTGTTGACTCTCCATCACCTCCAAAATCACTAGAAGATCCCTTCAAAACCTTCAATGATTTAGATGCTTGGGAATACCTTGCCTCTGTCTCTCACAAAATAGTTTTTCCCAAACCAAAACCCCAACCCTCTAAATCAGATGTTGGTATCAGAGCAAGGTCATGGGTTCGAATCCCCCCGGCTGACACTAGGGAGTGGGAGATTGTTGGATTAAAATTATCCATCGTCTTCCTGAGGGATTCGTAAGAAAAGGCTTAACATCCTCCCAACATCTTCTAGAGTTTGTGGATAATTTTATGGTACAATATTTTTTGGGACAAGATGGAGTATATGTTGGTGAATCTTTACAGATTTTTGAAACAGAAATTCAGGCTTGGGTTAACTCTCTGAAGCAAGCTTGTCTGGACAATTTAAATCCAGGAGCTTCTGACTACCTCTGGACTCAGTGCAGAAAATGGTTTCTAGTTGAATCTCTGAATCAGAAGGAACTCTGCCATGGAATTGCCCAGTAGAAATTCGGTGAACCGCTGAAGCTTCTTGAGGAGCAAATTATTCAACTTCGGGAATCAAACCCTTTGTATCTGGTCAACTCTCCCTAGGAATCTCCAAAAGCAACAATCTTTTAGGAACCGTCCTCTAATCCTCAACCTCTAGTTCTTTTTCAAGATAAAGGGAAATTTGTTGCAGAATCCTCTAAAACTCCTGCTGCTGAGACTATTGCTAGTGCTGAAAAGGAGGCTTCTCCATCCTCTTTAGTTCTTCAAACTCTGAAAGTTTTGAAGAAGGAGAATAAAGAGGTCAGAAAAAGGTTGGACAAGCAAGATGAAACGAACAAAGAAATCAAAGAGATGATGGGCAAACAAGAAGAATCCATTACTCAAATCATAGGGCTTCTGGAGGCATTGTTCTTAGAACTTCCTCCTCCTTCTTAGAATTTAATTTTATTTGTTTATTTTCTGCAATATTTTTTCTGCAAATTTTCATTTTCTACATTTCTTTTTTTGTACTTCGTTTTGATCCTTGAATGAAATCATCTTCTCTTCTGCATTCCTGTTTTTACTTTTTGATTTATGACAAAAAGGGGGAGAAAGTAACATACTTTGAACATAGCAGTACCCAGACCAACCTCAAAAATTTTCTAACAAAATTATTATATATCATTATTGTGTGATAAAGTTTTCAGGAAAAGGTTGGTTTATCAGAATCATCAATCACAAGTTCTAATTGATCAAAGTCTGATCAGTTAAAACTCAATTTAGGGAATTAATCCTTTCTTTAGTTTTTATCTGAGTATTCAACTCAGAGGGAGACTTTTCCTTACAAAATATTTATGTTTTGTCATCATCAAGAATGGGGAGATTGTTAGAACATAGTTTGATTCTACATCCCTTTTGAGAGTTTTTATGATAACAAATATTTTTAAGTAGATAACCTTTTTCTGATTTTGATCAAATAATGTCTACGTAGAACATTCTTACTCTCTAAATTTTTAATAGAATATGCATAAGAAGTCCTGATGTAAGAAGAGAATCAATTCAATTAGAAGATCTCGTTAGAAGCAACAACATTCTCTCATTTATCACGGTATTAAGAGAAGTTCTACTCAAGCTGAACTTCTGATAGCACCAAGCTGCAAGCAACAAACTCTGATATCTCATATTCTCTTTAGGTTGCTCTGTATCCTCTGATTTTGATGTGTTACTCATTCTTATAAGGAAATCAAAAAATAATGACTGCCTACAGACAAGATCTGTATTTATGGAAAGTTCATTCAAGGCATTTATCAACACCTTCCATAACCAGTTTGTGGTGTCTTTCAACGGTTCAAAAGCTATGCCTATTTAAAGAGACATCATCAACAAGTTTCAACTACCGAATCTCACTCTCTCAAAAACAACTAAAAAAAAACTCACATATTATTTTCTTCAAAGTTTTTTTATAATTTATGTGTCAAAATAGTGTATACATCACAGTTATGATAAATCTTGTAAGAAGCATTGTTAACACATCATTTTTATTTGTAAACTGTTTGTACCTTGAGAAACTAAGTTGTGGTTAGATCTCAAGAAGACGTTGGTAGTTGTCATCGTGCTTGTATTAAGTTTTGATTAGTGGGTCAAGACCTCGTTGAGAGAGGCAATCACCTTGGCGGATGGACTGGAGTAGTTTGAGTTTAAATGAAACAGGACAAAAATAATTGTGTCTCATTGTTTTTAGTTTTCAAAAACCCAATTAAACTCCCTTTCTTGTGTTTTTCGTCCTTCAACTGCTACACACACGTCTTAATTAGACGTTTTGGATAAGTAAATCATGATTTTTCTGACGTCATAATAATTATTTTCCCTCATGAAGATTATCTGTTCGTCGAAATATAATTATTCTTGCAAAAAATGTTTGTTTCTTTAAGTAATTTGAAACACACATTTATGGGGGGTAATTTTTTGACTGGATATTTCGACTAAATGAAATATTAGCTAAAATGATATATGGTGAAAGAAATGTAGTCCAAAAGGAAGAGTAGAGAAATCTTTATGAAGATTTTGACAGGTAGGAAGCTAGTAAAAGGTTCGTATGCGAACCATTGGAAATTAAGTTATTCGAGATATCAGTAGAATATTTCGACTATCACGTTTTGGCACTTCAAAGACAAAGAGCTTTCAAATTCAAATATTTGATCTTATCAAAAGAGACGCATGGAAGCTTAGAGTTCGAAGACATATGAAGATGTCGAATGTGGCAACATTTTATTTAGAGGTTGTTAGGTCGATGTTAGTATAAATAGGAGTCTTAGTGTTAGGATTCAGTGTGTGAACATATTTTGTACAAATTACTCTAAATATACTCAAAGTACCTATGTTCGAGAAAAAAGTTTTTCTGATAAATGTACGTATGATGCACCAGTTTATATTTATTGTTGTTTACATTCAATTTAAGTGTTTTATATTTCTATTAAGTTTATGTCAAGAAACTCTTTACACTCAATTTACTTTCGAAAAGTATTTGTATTGTTAGCTTTGAAACATTAGTTTCATCGAAGGATT
Source organism: Vicia sativa (assembly GCA_021764765.1). Taxonomy (NCBI): domain Eukaryota; kingdom Viridiplantae; phylum Streptophyta; class Magnoliopsida; order Fabales; family Fabaceae; genus Vicia; species Vicia sativa. The sequence goes on from CM038794.1 coordinate 129,028,184, forward strand.
TGAAACATACAAAAGATAAAAAGCATAAAGAAATTCAAAACTAAACACATGTCCTTAGGATCAATCTAGTCGATCCTGCAAGTAACCAAACTCCTTTTCGATTTGGAAGACCAGCGGTTGTTTACCAAATTCCTGGCTAAATAATAGGTCAGGTGGTCTATATACACCATGAATGGCGTTGTCGCCTAGTTCCCTAGGAGTGAGTTGAATAAAGCACACATGACTGAACCTCTGTATATGTAGGCTCATATGACCATCCAAATATGTGAGGAAAGTGTTGTAGAATCCAAGCCTGAAATATTATCGTCATTAGTAAGTAACAAAATCAAAGTAATATACATAACCAGACAAAAATAACATAAGAATAAGAAATGTTACCGTCAAAAGTGTGATACTGCAGGTCATCTAATTTATACTCCACTTAATTCCTTCGGAAAAATTTAGTACAAATACACCAAACAAGCTGCCCCCAGTTCCACACATCGATTCGCTGAAAATCATCAAACAACCGCAGGTACATGATATTAGTGTAAGTGGTACCAATGTCCATAAAAATATGCATGCCAACCAAATACAAAAGATATTCCCTCATAGCACGTCCTCTGTGTTGGTCTACCTAATGATCATCATCAGCATTCTACCGTGCACACACTAGCTCAACTATGAACACCCTCTGCAAGTAGCTAAATCTGACATGACACCCACGAGTTTTGTCGATCTCAACACTAACACCCTCTTGAGTAACTCCTAAGTATTCCACCAACATATCCAACGCCTCCTCTTTGGTGCACCTCTCATGATTAAAAAACCTCCCTCTAATTGGAAGATGCAACAGACATGTGACATCGTTCAGTGTGATTGTCATCTCACCACGTGGTAGGTGGAACAATGATGTCATGTGATGCCATCTCTCAATAAAAGCGTTAATCATATCATGATTAACGGTAACATATCCACATGAGACCAAATCATACAGATAAGTAAGGTGCAATAGCTCTTGGAACCATAGCTCGACAGGTGGTACCAGACGACTGATCTTCCAAGCATGGACAATTATCTTGAGTGGATTGCAATCCTGCATTCATAGATAAACACATAATACTTAAATGAGCACAAAAAATAAACACAATAAATAACAATTATTTAATGAAATATTCACCTCTCTGCCCCATAAGTATCTGGAAACATGGTCCCGATACAACGACAACAACGACAAATCAGAAGGTCCTTCTCACAAAATTCTAAGGTGTCTCTGGTGCAGGCTGTGAATTGGCTGCCTGTGCAGACTAGGTGGCCTTTGGTCTCTGCTAGGTTGGAGTAGATGTAGGTTGGGTGGGAGCAGGTGTAGGCTAGGTGGGAGCAGGTGTAGGCTGAGTGGGAGAAGGTGTAGGCTGAGAAGAAAAAGTCTCTCTTGTCTCAAAGACCACAGGGCATCTGTGGAATGAACGAGGTGGAGAGGTATGGGTGGGAGCAAGTGTCGGGTGGAAAAGAGGTGTAGTCTGTGGGTAGGAATCAGATGTCTCTCCTGGTCCGGATACCTACAGCGAGGACATACGTCTGCGGGAGGAAGGAGGCGAAGATGGATGAACATGAGACTCTTGTCTGCTAGTCGACATAGTGGAAGTCGAAATACCATCAATAATGGGTGTGTCCGACACAACCTGTCTAGGAGCCTGAAAAGCCTTCGTTATTTCTCTATGCACGGAAGCATGTTGTGAAAGTCTCGCGTGTCGCAATCTGGATGGCCTCAGCCATAATACATAGAATAAAGGAAACAAGTATTAAACAATAACACTATTGTACAAAAAAGAGGGAAAATTGTCTGATGCAAAACCATAAATATATTTACGGTTTTAGTCAAGAACAAAACTGGAAATACATTTTCGGTACGACCTGAAACTTAATAGCATTGTCAATGGAGAAGTAGACCGTTAATGTAGACAAAAAAACCAACCATTGGTCGTCAAAAAGACACAGCTAACAACTTACAATTAATGATTCTCCTTGTTTGATTCTGATAATGCCTGATGATTTCATTATGTGTTGCTATAAATTGATGGAATTTGAAATAATAATTTTTCTAGAACAATGGGTTTTTGGAGGTTTTGGTGTTTTGTTTTTTGAGTTTGCAGCAAATGAGGAAGGAGAAGAGGTACCGCGCATATATGTCAAAATACAAATCGGAAATACATTTACGGTTCCCAAACTGGTGTTGTGTATCTGGTTCATATAAATGTGATAGGGTGTGGCTTCTCACATTCTATTCAGTTCATTTAAAGTGTAACCGAAAATACAACATTGATTTGAGAACCGTAATTGTATTTCCAATTTATATGATTTTTCATATAAAAGGGTGCACATCAAAGATGCATCATCTTTAAAATTTTACGTTGGTGTCTAAGAAAGACTTAAGATGCATTAAGAAGTTATCATTAAATTTGACATAATAGTCTCAATTGTTGATATGTATGTCCCTTGATTGGACTTCCCTCATCTTAACAATTTTACTTTACTTAACCACGAGGTTGAACTCTTGCATTGCATTCATAGTATTGACCATTTTGTTTCCATTTTGTGTAACAACTAATGGGCATTTGTAGCAATTATATTTGGCAGGGGGGACATGATGATAATGGAAACTATCCGACAAAGATATGTTCATGAAATGGGCCTCTATTGGAGCCTTCATGACATGTAGAAGCAAGAGTGGTCCACATAGATAAGGGTGCTATTTTCTCCACTCAAAATGAATTCAACTGTTAGAAAAAATAAACATGGATTTCAACAAGATCATTCTTACGTACATTATGGATTTCTCTTCGTGATGCTTGTTTTTATGCGTTTAATAATGCCATGTTATGGGTGGGACATATATGTTTGGTACATGCATTCATCAACTTCAAGGTTTTAAGTTAGTAATATAATGTTGATTGAAAGCAATTGAAGATTGCAACAAAGCTATGCATTAAGTCTTTCAACAATTCATTCATCATGATGAATGCAAATAAGCAACATTTCTATTCCAATTTAAGCATTTTTCTACACTTCATGTTGCTTCTTGTTATTTCCTCACTTTTCTTTTCAATTTCCAAATCCCTTCCTTTCATTCTTACCATACCTATTGCTCTTCTATCCATTGTGTTTTTTGTCATATTGAAAAAGAAAAAAGGGACTAAAAAAGAAAGTTCGGTTCATGAAAAGCTTCCCAAAGAGAAGCTGCAAACATCATTTGATTTTGGTGAAACTGAATTTAATCAACAAGGTGAAATTTATGAGAATCATGAGGAGCAAGCTGAAGCAAATTTGGGTTATTCACTTCCATTGGATAGTGAAAGCAAAAGTTTTGTAGTCAAGGATGAAAGTTTTGAGTTCAATGTTCATGACCAAATGCAAGAAGATGACTTGCAATTAGATTCTTGGCTTCCATCAGATAGCGAAAGTATTGCCTCAATCGTAGATGAAACTTTTGAGATTGATTGCAATGGATATCAAAATGTGAGTAGTTGTGATAGCTTAGATTCTGACACGGATGGAGAAGATGATTATGACGATGAAAATGATAAACATGATAGTAATTGTAATACAGATGGTAAAGAGAGTAGTTCACTCTCATACACTCATTCGGTCTGTCATATCTCAGGTACGTAATTCTTAATAGATCTATTTGTACCTTAATATATCTTATTATTTGTATCTATGATAATTTCTATAAAATCTTTCAGAGGAGGACGAGGAAGATTGCCTCATTGAAATCCACATTCCAAAAAAGAATTTTACTAACTTAGCTGAAGAATCTACACAAAAAATGGAATCTGAATTGTTGGATTTTCTTTCGGAGTCCATTTTCAAGCAACAAAATCTCATGGAGCTTTTATCAGAAATTAATGATATAAATGAGGATGAGAACTTAATTGAGATTGATATTTCCATGTGATCATAGTCAAGATTTCAGTAGGAAATCAATGAGTTCTTAAGGATAGATTCTTATCTATAGGTTTTATGCTAGACATTATTTTTCATCTTGAAGTTGAGGAAGATTTTGTGCTTGTTTATTATGTTGACATTATGATTCCAAAAGGCCTTGGTAGTTTATATGTTACATGCTTGGCATTTTTTATATTTCTTCACATCAAGACTAAACTGTGAAGTGTAATTTTATTGGAAAAGATTCAAGTCCCATTTGGACTAAAAGTAAGGTTTAATAACGCACAATTTCAAAGAACAAAATATATTATTTTATAAAAGTCGATTTTATATTTTGAGTTAGTAAATGGATTTCTTTAAAGTGGAATAATTTTGTCACCCAATTGTAAAACATTTCACTATATAAATAATGGATATTCAAAAGTTTCCTTAGTTAAGGAATAAGACAAGATAAAACTACTCAAAAATTACATAAATATAATTAATTAAGTGATAGGAAGAACAATTAAATTATAGTAAAATTGGAGAAATTTCGCTAAGTCAATCTATCACTTATAGTCAAACAAACTTCTTTCTTCTCTTCTATCAATCATAACCATGTTTTCTTTCTTTTATGTTAGTGTTAGATTTACTATCCCTCATGTTGATGTTTTTGTTATATTTGTTTTATTGCATAAAAAATGTTTTTTTAATTTGCCACATGTCAAGTAGGTTGGGTGTAACGCTCCGTTTTATTTAATATTATATTATATTAATATTTTTGAGTTACCGTTTGACGATTGTTTTGGCGACGAGAATATTTATATTAATCGATATATCTATTAATATATTTGGCGACGTTTCGTTCGATCCGATTTTTATTCCGTTCGGTTCGATAAAATATTATTCGGACCAATATTTAATTCCCTAAAATTATTTTAATTAATTGAGTTAATAATATTATTAGATATTATTAAGGTGTCAATTAATGAAATAAGTTAGGGGTGTGGGGACTAATTGTGTTGAATTGGGTTTACACCCTTGGCTAGTAAGAATGCATCTTAAATACACTATTTTCCTCATTTCCTTCCATAACACACAAAACCTAAGTTAGAAACTTAGAGAAAACTAGTGAGTGGAAGAAGAAGAAGAGCAAGAGCAAGTTTGAAGTTTGGAATTGGTTGGAGCATCTTGCAATCATCCAAGCATTTGAGTTAAGGGGTTTGATTCTCCATCTCATATAGTTAGGATTTGATAGTTATATTTTGGATTTGGGGAAAAAATTAATAGGTTGATTCATGGGTTTTGGTTGGTTGATTGTTGAAATAACTTAGAAAGGTTGGATTAGGGGTATGGATTATTGGTGTGTTATTGCTAGCATTGTAGGAAATGAAAGTTATAAAATGGAAATGAAAAGAAAAATTGTAAACTGTGAAAAATCAGAAAATGAAATTGCACTGTCTGTAAATAGCAGGGAAGGAAAAAGAACGATTTAAGGGTGTAGCATGGGGGAGGCGTCCACCTCACCATGAGGGGCGGTCGTCCCCCTCCCTAGGGCGCATGCCTCCATTCTTTGGATGGCAAGGGACGTTCGTCCCTGTTGGCATGGAGGGATGAAACGAAAACTTGGTTTTTCTGTTTTCTGTAAACTATGCTTTTCTGTTTTTCTGCAACTGGTTTTCCTGCATAATTTTCCAATAGCTTATGTTTCTTTCAATTCCCTTAAATTCTTATACTACTAGTTAGTATTAATAAAATATAATTAGGACATAAGTTAGCCGATTAAATTTAGAACCCGATTATGTTCTGATTTCCCGATTTCGGTAATTTCGGCGACGGAGCAAGTTGCTCCGAATTCAACAAAAATTGACATGCTAGCTAAGTTCGACGTGTAGAACGTAGGGGTGAGGTTAGTTTTTCGAAATTACGAGTTTTTACGAAACGACCCGAAATAGGCCAAATTACGGTTAAATTGAATCGGATTGCGTTTTAGTCGATTTAAGACATGTATGGACAATCTGATTGCGATGTTGACGATTATGATTAATGCCAGCTATTATGAATGACTTTCGCGGCTATTATTGATGTTCGATTATTTTTCATGTTTAGAATTGAGTGATTTATTTGATGACAATGCTACATGATTATACATGACTTTTGCGACGATTTGTTCATGATTAAATGACTTTGCTGATAATGATGATATATGTCTTTGTACATGATGACGTGATGATTATATTGATGTTGTTAATAAATGCTTCCGATTTTGTGAATGCATGACTTTTGATGATGATGAATTATTGGTGATGTTTTGCATAATGCAAATATGATGTAATGATATATTTATCTTGATGTGGGTAAATTATGGCGATGTGTGTGACACCCCGAATTAATTCAAATGTTAGATAATTAGGAATTTAATTATTTAATTAATTAAATGCTTGATTATTTATATTTTTGGATTTAATTGGATTATTTAATTAAAAAGAAGGGTTGGTGGTGTGAGGAATAAGTAGAGGTGTGAGGAGTAAAGTACTCTACTTTACTAGTTACTAATTATTTATTTTATTGGAATAAATAAAAGGAGTATTAAAAGGATCATAAAAAGGAAAAGAAGGAAAGAAGGTCTTTTGGAAAAAGTTATTTCATAGAATTGAGAAGAGAAGAGAGGAAAAGCCAACGCCGAGGGAATCAAGATCATCAAGGTAAGGGTGATTTCATTCGGTTTTAATGCCTTATGGGTTTTGGAATCAATCGGTGATTGGGTACATTAGGAAATTCGAATTAGGTGATTATAGGTTTATAGGATTAAACCCTATTTTGTGTCGAATATAGAATTTAAGACATTAATGTGTCGAACAATCAATAGGAAGGAAGAAACAATGATGTATGATGTTATATTGGTGTATAATGGTTGTAATTTAGTGTTTCTAATGTTACAACTCGTATGGAAATGATTGAAGTGAATGAGAATGCATAAGTGTTGTCAAAATAGCGTAAATTGATTCAGTCGTGGGAACCGGTTCCACGGGAGGAATCGGGTTCAGTGAATTTTCAAAATCGGGCATTTTTATGCGTGGGAACCGGTTCCAGTGGGTAGGAACCGGGTTGTACTGTGGTAGGAACCGGTTCCAGTGTAATTTTCAAAATACTTAAAACTTCAAAGATTCATATTTTCTAAACCGTAACTCCGATTTGGATGCCGTTTTGCATTATTTCTTAAAAATACTATCTTTTAAAAGAGAAAAATATTATTTTGTGAAAATTATTTTAAAAGAGTCGAGCTCCGATTTTGAAAGGTTAATCGTTTAAGGACAACAGGATATGATTTGGATTATCGAATTATTGAGCGAGGAATAGTGCTTACCATGTTGTATTTTGATAATCATTGTGATGGAATAGAATATGTTGGTGATTGGCATTATGTGAATTATGTGATATCATAATCTGTGAATTGGTGTTGCATGCTTTTATGATGCATGCATAAGAATTGTTAATTGGTTCATTCCCATTGTGTGGAAGTGAGCTTGCAGAGCCAATAAACTTACCAGGATTGTGAGGTAGTGAGGCTAGATTCTTGACTCAGTGTTCTGGGCGAATCATGGATTCACTGTTTCAAGTGTGATGGAATGAGGGTGAACTCGGTTCACGCTTGGTACCACATGCATAGAGTCCGCATTGCATATGGGATTGTAACATGCTAGGATGGTTTCGGTGTTGCAATTTCCATTGATTGTTTACTTGCATAATGAATTGTGTACAATGCTCTTGTGAATTGAACTATGAATGTGTTTTGATAATGGACTAACGCATCGAATTATTCTGTTGTATTTAAAAACGTATAATGCATTTTATATTGAATAGAGATCTCACCCTTACTTTAATGATTTCAGATCCGAAGTGATTAGCTGCTTGGAATTGGTGAGGATAGCGTTTAGAGTTGAGTCCTTTAGTTAAACCGCGTGTCAGTGTCGTGCTCTGGTAGATGTAACACTGGGGAAACGTTTGAATTGAGATTCCTTATGGATATTAAAAAATAGTTTTGGTTAATGTCTGATTCATTACCCTGGAATACTTATGAATGATGTATTCAGGATTTGTTATGTTTCATTTCCGTTGTTAAACATAACTTTAAGTCTATTTTATTTAATGATTTATTCTTCAGTGAAAGCATGACAACTGTTCTGGTTGATTTGAAATATTTAAATTGTGACGCCTCTTGATTTGTGATTAAAAACTCTGACTAATATTTATAAAATGCGGGTAATTAGAAGGGGTGTTACAATAGTGGTATCAGAGCATAGTCGGTCTTGTCTTAGTGTCGTTATCTCTTTAGTATGCGACTAGTGTAAAGTAACACTGTCGATACTTGTGTGCTGATGTGGATTGTTTTGTAATGTTACAGAACAATGGCTGGAAGAGGTAACGGAAGGAATGACGATGCTATTGCTGAAGCTTTGGGAATGTTAGCTGGAGTGCTCGGGGAATCGCCAGGAGTCATGACAGCCGATGATAATTGGGAATTTTCGTGAGGAATAATCCTCCATTGTTCAAGGGTGCACATGATCCCGAGGGTGCTCGGTGGGTTGAAGGAGATCGAGGATCTTCGAGTGATTGATTGTGCCGAGGAGTTAAGGGTAAGGTATGGTACTCACGCTTGGCAGAGGAAGTCGATGACCGTGGGTTGCTACCAGATCGAAATGGAAGAAGATGGCATTGCATTGACTTGGTGTGTTCGGAGAGCTTTTTGAGAAGGTACTTTCCTGAAGACATTCGGGGAAAGAAGGAGATTGAGTTTCTGGAACTCAAGCAGGGCAACAAGTCTGTGAGTGAGTATGCAACGAAGTTTACTGAATTAGCAAAGTATTATGCTCATTACACTAACGATGCGGATGGAGAATTTTCCAAATGTATCAAGTTTGAGAATGGCCTTCTGATGAGATCAGCAGGTATCAAGTATCAGCGCATTAGAAGGTTTCCTGATTTAGTTGACTGTAGTAGGATTCTGGAAGAAGATCTTGCTAGTACTAAGTCGAATTCTCAGAGTTATGCTGATTGTAAGGGAAAGAGACAGATGGATCGTGGTAAGCCCTATGATAGGAATAATCGTAACCGTGGTTGGAGGAAGCCTAGTGGGGAGACTCGGTTCTTCCGCTCTTCCACTAAGTGCTACGATGTGGTGATATGGGACACCGAAATCAATGCAAGAATGATGCGAAGTGAAACCACCAGGAGAATTGGTCATGTAGTCAGTGATTTAGAAGGATATTTTGTTACAACCGTATGAAGAGGGACACACTCGTCCGCAGTGTACTAAGCCAAAGAAAGAGTAAGCTGGTGGGAAGGTGTTCGCTTTGTCGGGATCAGAAGTTAAGTCGGATGATCGGTTGATTAAAGGTACATATTTTATTAATGGCATACCTTTAATTGCGATTATTGATACTGGAGCGACACATTCTTTTATTGCTTTGGATTGTGCTAAAAGATTAAATTTGGAAATTTCTAATTTTGGATGGAAGTATGGTTGTTGACACTCCTGCGTCGGGTTCAGTGACTACTTCGTATGTTTGTAGGAATTGTCCTATTGTCATTTTTGATAGAGGTTTCGATATGGATTTAGTGTGCCTACCTTTAGAACAACTTGATATTATCCTTGGAATGAACTGGTTGGTCTTCAACCAAGTTCATATCAATTGTTATGAGAAGACGGTCATATTCCCTGAAGAAGTTAAAGTTGATGATGTGACTATGTCAGTTAAGCAGATGAATTCAGCTGTTAGAGATGGTGATGTAGTGTTTATGTTATATTCTTCGACGGAAGTGAAAGGAAAGGCTAAGAGTGGTGAATTACCTGTTGTGAATGAGTTTCCAGAAGTGTTTCCGGAAGATGTTAGTGAGCTACCGCCTGAGAGAGAAGTGGAGTTTTCTATAGATTTGATTCCTGGAACGAGACCGGTGTCGATGGCGCCTTATCGCATGTCGGCATCTGAGTTGTCAGAGTTGAAGAAACAGTTGGAAGCGTTGCTTGAGAAGAAGTTTATTCGGCCTAGTGTTTCGCCCTGGGGTGCGCCGGTATTGTTGGTTAAGAATAAGGAAGGTACAATGAGACTGTGTGTTGATTACATGCAGTTGAAAAAAGCGACAATCAAGAATCGGTATCCATTACCGAGGATTGATGATTTGATGGATCAGTTGATTGGGAGCTTGTGTATTTAGTAAAATTGATCTGAGGTCTGGATATCATCAGATTCGTGTTAAGGCGGGAGATATTCAGAAAACTGCATTTAGAACGAGGTATGGGCATTACGAATATTCTGTTATGCCGTTTGGAGTTACTAATGCACCTGGTGTTTTTTATGGAGTATATGAACAGGATATTTCATCCGTATCTTGATCAATTTGTGGTGGTATTTATTGACGACATTTTGATCTATTCAAAGAGTGATGAGGAGCATGCAGAGCATCTCAGAACCGTCTTGGGATTGTTGAAGGAAAATAAACTTTATGCGAAGCTGTCAAAATGTGAGTTTTGGTTAAGCGAAGTGAGTTTTCTTGGTCACGTGATTTCCAAGAATGGTATTGTTGTTGATCCTACAAAAGTAGAATTTGTATCTCAGTGGGAAGCACCGAAGAATGCTTCAGAGATTCGTAGTTTTCTTGGTCTTGCAGGTTACTATAGGAAATTCATTAAGGGATTTTCAAAGTTAGCTTTACCGTTGACTAAGCTGACTAGAAAGGGTCAAGCATTTGTTTGGGATACAGATTGTGAGGAAGGATTCCAAGAGTTGAAGAGGAGAATGACTAGTGCTCCGATTCTAATTTTGCCGAATCCGGCAGAATCTTTCGTGGTGTATTGTGATGCGTCCTTGATGGGTTTAGGAGGTGTTTTGATGCAAGATAAGCAGGTTGTGGCTTATGCTTCGAGACAGTTGAAGATTCATGAAAGGAATTATCCGACTCATGATTTAGAGTTGGCGGCTGTTGTGTTTGTTTTGAAGTTGTGGAGGCATTATCTGTATGGTTCACGGTTTGAAGTGTTCAGTGATCACAAGAGCCTGAAGTATCTTTTTGACCAGAAAGAGTTGAATATGAGGCAGAGAAGGTGGTTAGAATTTCTGAAGGATTACGATTTCGGTTTGAATTGCCATCCTGGTAAGGCAAACGTTGTGGCAGACGCGTTAAGTAGAAAGTCCTTGCATATGTCGATGTTAATGGTTCGTGAATTGGATTTAGTGGAACAATTCAGAGATTTGAGTTTGGTATGTGAAACTACTCCGAATAGTGTGAAGTTGGGCATGTTGAAGCTGACTAGTGGTATTTTGGAAGAGATTCGAAATGGAAAGAAGTCGGATGTTGGTTTGGTGGATAAGCTGACATTGATTAACCAAGGTCAAGGAGGTGAGTTCCGAATTGATGAGAATGGCGTTATGAGATTCGGTGATAGAGTGTGTGTTCCGGATGTTGCTGAGATTAAAAAAAGTATTTTGGAAGAAGGACATCGTAGGGTTGAGTATTCATCCTGGTGCTACTAAGATGTATCATGACTTGAAGAAGTTATTTTGGTGGCCTGGAATGAAAAAGGAAATTGTCGAGTTTGTGTATGCGTGTTTGGTTTGTCAGAAATCAAAGATTGAACATCAGAAGCCGCCAGGAATGATGGAACCGTTGTTTGTTCCAGAATGGAAATGGGATGGCATTTTAATGGATTTCGTGTCTGGATTGCCGAGGACAGCGAAGAATTGTGATTCTATTTGGGTTATTGTCGACCGATTGACAAAGTCTGCTCACTTTATTCCGATAAGAATGGATTATCCAATGGAGAGGTTGGCAGAATTGTATGTTGAGAAGATTGTAAGTTTGCATGGTATTCCGTCTAGCATTGTGTCGGATAGAGACCCGAGGTTCACATCTAAGTTCTGGACAGGATTGCAGGAAGCTTTGGGTACTAAGTTACAATTGAGTTCTGCTTATCATCCACAGACAGATGGTCAGACGGAGAGAACGATTCAATCGTTAGAAGATTTGTTGAGGGCTTGTGTGTTAGAGAAGGGTGGAGCTTGGGATAGCTACTTAATGTTGATAGAGTTTACCTACAACAATAGTTTTCATTCGAGCATCGGTATGGCTCCTTTTGAGGCATTGTATGGAAGGAGATGTCGGACGCCGTTGTGTTGGTACGAATCTGGAGAAAGTGTTGTGATTGGACCAGAGATTGTTCAACAAACTTCGGAAAAGATCAAGATAATTCAGGAGAAGATGAGGGCTTCTCAGAGTCGTCAGAAAAGTTACCATGATAAGAGGTGGAAAGATCTTGAGTTTAATGAAGGAGACCACGTGTTCATGCGAGTTACTCCAATGACTGGTATTGGTCGAGCCTTGAAGTCAAGGATGTTGACTCTGCGCTTTATTGGTCCGTTTTAGATTACCAAGAGAGTTGGGAAAGTTGCTTATCAGATTGCTTTACCGTCGTCGTCACTTGCGAATTTGCATGATGTCTTTTCATGTATCTCAGTTGAGGAGGTACATTGCGGATCCGTCTCATGAGATTCAGGTAGATGATGTGCAGGTGCGGGATAATCTGACTGTTGAAGCAGTTGTCATACCCCAAAATTTTCCCTCCTACTTCTCAAAACATTTCATACATCCATACTCAAGGATTCCTCAAGGGTTGATCAGACAAACCCTCTCCTAGACAATCAACCCAAACTAGGGTTTCGTAATTCTCAGATCCAGATGGACTTCCAACATCTCCAATGGTCATCATGCCTCCTCATATGCTTCAAAGATTCTCCATGTCAAGTTTCAAGCCTCACAAGTCAAGTTTCCTCAGACAATTGCTCAAATGGTTGAAAATCAATTGTATTGGACAAAAAGTCAACTATGGTCAACAATACAGTCAAACTTCATGATTTTTGGTCAACATCCTCATTTTGAAGTCACATTCATCATTTGGTCAAGGGTTGATCATGATTCATCAAGAAAACTCAAGATTTGCACAAAAGTCAAACTTTCCAAATTAGGGTTTTTCAGTGAAAAGTCAACTAAACTTTGACTGAGCATAACTTCTTCATACTTTCTCAAAAAATTTTCCACCACCTCTCATTTTGAAGGAAATTCAATTATCTACAACTTCATGTCTCACAAGAATGTTCAAAAAATTCTTCATTTTGAAGATATGGATCAAAACATTACAGGTCCTTTTCAAAGTCAACAAAAAGTCAACTTTTTGTTTTGAAGATTTATTGAGCATGGAAACTCCAATTGAGATGAAACCAAAGAGGTTGGTTAGAGGACGCTTAGAGATTTCTAAAAAGTCCAAGAACACTCAAAAATGTGGAAAATTGAGCAAAATACACCTTGCACAAGTTGGGCATTTTTGAAGAGGTGCACAAAGAGAGATACTTGTTAAAATCCAAAATTTTGCAAATGGGCCTAGTTTTTCTTCATTCAAACTTGTTCCTTAGACAATTTGGAACATCCAAGCCCAATGCCACGAATTTTGGATCGATTCAGCCTATTCTAAGCATCCAAACACATTCCTTGGAGTCTCTGGAATCATTCCAGACCTTTACATCATTCAAAAACATCAAGAATCACGAAATCCAGTTTTGGTTTGTTCATACTTTTTCAAATTTCGAATTCTGTTTATCATGCATTTTTAACATGTTTTGATGTTTGTTTTATGTTTAGAACAAAGTTTGCAAGCTTTCTGGATGATTTAATTGCGTTTTAGTGGCCTGAATCAGAAATTACCATGGCTAGGGTTTCCCTGCTCGAATTGGGAACTCACGAAATACGTAAAATTGGACAAATCTAAGACCACCATCGTGTTTAGAACGATGTTTCCAATCGAACCATGGCTTCAAAACTTATTTATATTGCTTGTGCTTGATTTTTGAAAGTTGCAGGGGCCATAGCGTCGAACTCAGTCAACGCTAAATTCCCAGAAATTCAAACGAAGAAGAAGGTGTTCTTCGCGCGTGATTTGAATTCCCAAAAATCAAATTTGTTTAAAACGGCTCCGTTTCATTTACATGACACCAAGTGCGCGTTAGCCCAGTGGTTAAGGCATGGAAGCGTGACGTGTTACCAGAGGGACACCAGTTCGAGCCTGACCAGGACCATTATTTTTACAAGTTTGCAAATTTTTCATATTTTTTTATATTTTCCTTAATATTTTTCCATGCATTTTAATTTATCTTCAATATTTTTTATCATGCATCTAAAAAACACCAAAAATATTTATTTTTTGCATAATCATCAGAAAAATGTTTATTTAATTTTTAATATAAAAATTATTATTTTTGCATGCATATTTAATTTAATTACTAATTAATTGTTTAAATGACTTTTAATTGATTTTAAATTATCAAATCAATTCCAAAAATTACCAAAAATGTATCTTATCATATTAATGCCATTATGAACATAAAAACTTTTTCTCCATTCAAAAATCATGCTTTTTACTAACATTTTCTTCTTATGCAATTTTCTCGTATTCCCCGATTTTGTATCTGTTCACAAGTTGTACCGTTTCGGACGATTTTTCTTGCTTTTCTTTTCAATTATGTAATTGCCTAAGGGATGTAATAGTTTAATTAGGACTTTTATTTTCCGCACTCTTATTATGTATCTGCCCCAAAGCCATGTAATAGCGTAGGACATTTACTTTCCGCACTTTACTTTTCGCAATTTACTTTCCGCACCCTATAAACTGCTAGTAATTAGGCGTGTATGGCAAGATAAAATTGGACATAGATCACTCATAATTCCAAGATAAAAATATCTGAGTTGACACACTCTTTTCATACATGCACCCCTTAGGGTAATTCTCTCTCGTTGCCTTTACGAATACAAATGGTCAAGTCCCTCGAACGTAGAGGTACATCCTGCTCAACCAGAAGTATCAAAGGAAGTTACTGAAGACACCTCCAAACAAGAAATGGAGGAAATTCTGAAGATTATTAGGAAGAGTGACTACAATGTTGTGGAACAGTTGGGACAGACTCCGTCCAAGATCTCTATGCTTGCTCTGCTATTGTGCTCTGAGGCTCATGCTAAAGCCTTGGTGAAGTTTATGAAGAATGCTCACGTACCGCAAGACACTACTACTGATCAATTTGAAGTTTGTATTGCTAGCCTGGCTGCCAACAACGGCCTATGCTTCTCTCGATCGATTTGACTTGCCGAAAGAACACAACAAAGCCTTGCACATCTCTGTTGAATGCAAGGGCGTTACATTGTCTCATGTTTTGGTGGATACCGGTTCTGCTCTGAATATCCTTCCGAAGACTGCTTTTGACCGACTTAATGTTGAAGGGTTGGTTCTGAAACCCAGTGATATAATTGTGAGAGCTTTTGATGGTTCTAAGCGAACAGTACTTAGAGAGCTCATTCTGCAGGTTAAAATCGGATCTCAGACTTTTGATTCCACTTTCTTTGTCATGGACATCCGTCCTTTTACTTGCCTACTTGGACGCCCTTGGATACATGGGGCGCGGTATACCTCTACCTTACATCAGGTGAAGTACCGGTGAAAGGGAAGGTTGTCACAGTGGTATGTGGTGAAGAAGAATATATGGTCAGTCATCTACGGTCATTCTGATACCTTGAGATGGAAGGAGAATTCTTCGAGACTCCCTGTCAAGCTTTTGAAACAATCCCCAGAGTCACGCCTGTTGACTCTCCTGTCACTCTTGAAGTTGCTAAAGCTCCGCCTAGGATGGCCTCGTTGAAAGATGCTCAAGCTGCAGTTGAAGAAGGAGGTAGTACTATTTGGGGACAGCTCCTTGATCTTCCCTTCAAATCTGACAAGACTGTTTTAGGCTTCACCATCAAAGGTCAGAAGATGATACGCCGCGAACGTGTCGGCCAACTTCCTTTCCGCATCAGCCAGAGTGGAATCCATGCTATAGGAGACGATGACAACGACTTCGACATCAGCAAATGGATCTTCCCAACTCCCGACAATGGACTCAGCAATTGGAAGACTAAAGACGTCATACCAATCTCCTTTAGACAGGAGTAATTTCTCTTGTTTTTGTTTTGCTTTTCGTATTTTCTATGTTTTGAACAATAAACTCTAAAGCCCAGTGCCTTGCCCGGGTCATCATGGCTCGTTTGTGAGGGTTATTATCTGTCATTTGCATATTTTCATTCAATAAAATCGTTGGACTTTTGCATTATTTGTTGCTTTCTTTCTTTTACTTTATCACCCCTTCAAAAAGCTATGTGTTTCTTACACACACCCACGTGATACACTGCAGAATCACTCTGAATCTCGTTGATAACAGCTATGCTATTGCTAAATATGACTTTGATAATCCGATCTACCAAGCCGAAGATGAAAGTGAGGAAGATTGTGAAGTGCCAGGAGAACTCGCCGATCACAGAAGAAGATCGAGTTATACGCCACCGAAGAGCAAGTGGAGGTTGTGAATTTGGGCATCAATGAAGATGTAAAAGAGATCAAGATAGGAGCGGGTCTTGAGAGCAGTGTTAAGGAAAGATTGATTCGGATGTTACGAGATTATATTGAGGTTTTTGCTTGGTCATACGAAGACATGCCAGGTTTGGACATTGATATTGTGGTACACCGATTGCCGACAAAAGAAGGTTTTCTCCCAGTGAAACAGAAGGTTCGTCGCATGCGTCCTGAGATGTCAGAGAAAATCAAAGCCGAAGTTATGAAGCAGTTCAACGCCGGTTTCTTAGCTGTTACTTCCTATCCACAGTGGGTAGCTAATGTGGTGCATGTGCCCAAGAAGGATGGCAAGGTACGAATGTGTGTGGATTACAGAGATCTGAACAAAGCGAGTCCGAAAGACGATTTTCCACTTCCTCATATTGATGTTCTGGTTGACAACACCGCTCAACACAAGGTTTTCTCCTTCATGGATGGTTTCTCCGGTTACAATCAGATCAAAATGGCTCCCGAAGACATGGAGAAAACTACTTTCGTTACATTGGGGGTACGCTACTACAAGGTTATGCCATTCGGACTGAAGAACGCGGGAGCCACTTATCAGCGTGCTATGGTGACGTTATTTCATGACATGATTCATCACGAGATAGAGGTCTACGTCGATGACATGATAGCTCGATCACAAACTGAAGAAGAACATCTTGATCATTTGCGGAAACTGTTTGATAGACTGAAGAAGTACAGACTAAGACTTAATCCCAACAAATGCACCTTTGGAGTCAGATCCGGTAAACTCTTAGGGTTTGTTGTCAGTGGTAAAGGTATTGAAGTTGACCCAGCCAAGGTTAAAGCCATTCAAGAGATGCCAGCTCCCCGCACCGAGAAGGAAGTCAGAGGTTTCTTGGGCCGATTGAATTACATTGCCAGATTCATTGCACACCTAACTGCTACTTGTGAGCCAATCTTCAAGTTACTAAAGAAAGATCAAGTGGTAGAATAGAATGAAGATTGCCAGATCGCTTTTGACAAAATCAAGGAGTACCTGTAATCCTTCTATCCCGATGCCGCCTTCAAGGAAGACCTCTTATCATGTACTTGATGTTAGAGAACTCAATGGGTGTGTTGGGGCAACATGACGAGTCCGGTCGAAAAGAGTATGCAATATACTACCTTAGCAAAAGTTTACCGACCGTGAAACAAGATACTCACAAATCGAGAAAACTTGCGCTTTGGTCATGCCACCGACTAAGACAAGATATGTTGACTCACACTACCTTGTTGATTTCAAGATGGATCCGATAAAATACATATTTGAGAAACCGCTCTCTCCGAAGAATAGCAAGATGGCGTATGATCTTGACCGAATACGACATCCAATATACTTCTCAGAAAGCGATCAAAGGAAGTGTAGTAGCCGATCATTTGGCTCATCAAGCCGTAGATGACTATCAGTCTATGCAGTTCGAATTTCCAGATTAAGATGTTTTACTAGTTACTGATTGCGAAGAACCAGGACCAGACGAAGGACCTGAACAAGGATCCCGATGGACCATGGTCTTTGATGGAGCCTCAAACGCACTTGGCAATGGCATTGGCGCCATCATTACATCCCCTACAGGCGGACACACGCCTTTCACCGCCAGATTATGTTTCAGTTGCACCAATAACATGACCGAATACGAAGCGTGCATCATGGGTATTAAAGCTGCTATTAAATTAAGAATCAAGTTCTTACAAGTATATGGAGACTCAGCTTTGGTGATCAATCAGATTAAGGTGCGAGTGGGATACGAAGCATCCGAATCTCATTCCATATCGAGAGCATGTTTTATGTCGTCTATGTTCAAGGTCAGATGGGACAACGAGGCTCCCCAGATCATCATTGAGAGGTTTGACGAACCAGTATATTGTTATGAGCTTGATATAGAAGAGAAACCTTGGTTCTACGACGTGAAGAGGTATCTTGAGACTCAGGAGTATCCCGCAGGGGCATCTGTCAATGATAAGAAATTCTTGAGAAGATTTGCATCCAAATTCTTCCTCAGCAATGGCATCCTATACAAGCGCAATCACGACTTATGCTTACTTCGCTGTGTAGACTAGAAAACAGCGGAACATATCATGGAAGAGTTACACGAAGGCGCATTTGGTACACACTCCATTGGTCATACAATGGCTAAGAAGATTTTGAGAACAGGTTACTATTTGTCCACCATGGAAGTTGATTGTCACCGTTATGCTCGATCTTGTCACAAATGCCAGATTTATGCCGACAAAGTGCATGTACCTCCAGTACCTCTGAATGTTCTAACAGCTCCTTGGCCTTTTGCAATGTGGGGCATTGACATGATCGGAGAAATCAAGCCCACAGCTTCCAACGGACATCGTTTCATCCTTGTAGCAATTGACTATTTCACCAAGTGGGTAGAAGCAGCTTCATTCGCGTCTGTTACCATGAATGTCGTGGCTCGATTCATCAAACATAATCTTATCTGTCGATATGGCACTCCTGAAAAGATTATCACAGATAACGGCTCTAATCTCAACAATAAAGTGATCACCAAACTCTGCACGCAGTTCAAGATCAAACATCACAATTCTTCTCCATATCGACCTAAGATGAATGGCGCAGTGGAAGCCGCCAACAAGAACATTAAGAAGATTATACAGAAGATGACAGTGACTTACAAAGATTGGCATGAGATGTTACCATTCGCTCTTCATGGTTATCGCACTACAGTACGAACATCAACAGGGGCAACCCCCTTCTCTCTTGTATACGGTATGGAGGCAGTCCTACCAATCAAGGTTCAGATACCCTCAACCAGAGTCCTCCAGGACGCAGAGTTAGGCAAAGACGATTGGATTCAGACTCGCCTTGATCAGATTAACTTGATTGATGAGAAGCGACTCGCATCCATTTGCCATGGATAGATCTATCAGAAACGAATGATCAGAGCATTCAACAAGAAGGTCAAGCACCGAGTCTACCAAGCCGGTGATTTAGTAGTCAAGCGCATCATTCTTCCACAAGGTGATCCCAGGGGCAAATGGACTCCCACCTATGAGGGACCATTTGTAGTCAAGACAGTATTTTCCGGCGGAGCTATGATACTTAGCACCATGGGTGGTGAAGACTTCCCACACCCTGTGAATGCAGACATAGTCAAAAAAATACTAGGCATAAAAGAGACCCGCTAGGTCGACTGGCCTAGGCAAAAATAAGGGCATCCTGGCGAACCAAAAGGGTTCGGGCAAAAGTTAAGGATATAATACAAAACATGTACACCCGGCAAGTCGAAAACCTGCAAAGGCGGCTTGGGCAAAAAAGGGTATCCCGGTAGACTGAAAACTGGAAAGGGCGGTCTAGGCAAAAGTGAGGGATTTAAGTGTACGATTATGTCTCTTCCAGATCACCCGCTTCCAGACTAATATCAGCATTCGAGATTCAAATGGCGAAAATCAATTCACTCGCTTTCTACTGACAGCAAGGAGATGAGATAGTTGAAATATATGAGTACTAGCATAGTTGGAACTTAACGAGATTGTTTCCGCATAGCTTTTTACCTTTCTTGTGTATGAACTACTTGGCCATACGCCACATTTCAAATAAATACGAGTTCTTTCTCTTTACAATTTTTGCTATTGTTACTTGCATAAAGTCCAATGTTTGTTTTGAATGATTATATGCATTTGACAATAAGAATCTATTCACAAACATGCGAAAAGTGAACATACGGAAGTAATTACTACAGGCTATAGGAATTGGGATGACGACGAAAGTCACCAATATGTTCCCCTGCAGAGTACAATTCCCACAGAGATGTCACTCGTCGCAAAATTTCCCCAACAGGTTTCCGAGAAGTAACGATTCATCACCAGCAGAGGTATCCCCGGCAAAATATCTCTCAGCAATCATCACCTCCCCGGTAGCAGCGGTATCCAGACTTGAAACTTGGTCAGATAGTGCATCGGAGGAAACCTACATCTTTTATTCCCCAGCCAGAGATTTCGACGGGCTCCAGATTCTTCTAACCCGGTCTCCCAGCAACTATCAGATGCTCTTCAGCAGGATCTATGCGCAAGATACCCAATAGAGCGCCTCCTAATTTTTCCCCAACAGGGTCTATGCACGAGATCCTCAGCAGCGTGTCTCTCGATCTCTACCATCCTCAACAATATATAGGCTCAAAGACTCGGTCAGACAGTGCATCGGAGGAATCAAGGTTGTCTTTCTTCTCAGGGTTTCATTTCCGTTTCATCCCAACAAAGGCCAGGAATCCCCAAGCAGAGCATCCACATCTTCTTCAAGATGGATATGTTTTGAAATACCACAACATCTATCATTCATACATTAATCATAACAAGTCATAATTTGTGCATATGTCATTCATACACATTGTCATGCATCATAACTTGCATAAGACTAATGATATTCTACCAAAGTTTCTTTTGTTTTTCCCAAAGCAGGTGAAAATCACTTCTGAAACAAACAGGTCCGGGATTAATACCCGCCGACGGAAAACTATCGAACGACCCCTAGTTGTCCTCCGACAAGGTCCAGATTAATGCCCGGAAAACTATCGAACGATCCCCATCCCAGACAACAGATCCTATCTCGAACGATCACACAAGTTATCCTCCGATAATGCATTGATCAACACCAAGCACAACAGGAAGCTATCCACACTCGCCAACTACTATCCCTCGTAGTAATCAAGACGAAGATGTATTCGACTCTCTCTTATTATCAATGCAACTACAGAGTCTAGCTGACCCGCTTGCCTTAGATGGCATCTTAAGCCCATATCCGATTACTTGTCAGCATTTCTCCACTGTCAGAATGTTGCATATTTGGTTAAAAAACCAATACAAACTAATAACTTCATTCAAAGACAAGCACAGGGTCTAACGTACGACTCCCTCCGGATGGCATCTTAAGCCCATCTCCATGCTCCTTTCACTTCCAAACGCTCTGTGAGCCTAGCGTACGGCTCACTCTCCAGCATCGATCTTTCTAGATGGCATCTTAAGCCCATCTCCGACGATTCTCCTATTCGAACGACGTATCGATTCTAGCGTACGACTCATTCCCCATCAACTCTCCACCTTCTCCAAATGGCATCTATAAGCCCATTCCCGCATCACCAGCGAGTGCAAATTTTCAGGTGTACTCGAGTGTTCAATCATCTTCTACCTCCGGGTCACGAAAGGCAAGCATACCAATCTAACCCTTCCAATACAAGAATATTGAACACGGGCAGCTGTCATACCCCAAAATTTGCCCTCCTACTTCTCAAAACATTTCATACATCCATACTCAAGGATTCCTCAAGGGTTGATCAGACAAACCCTCTCCTAGACAATCAACCCAAACTAGGGTTTGGTAATTCTCAGATCTAGATGGACTTCCAACATCTCCAATGGTCATCATGCCTCCTCATATGCTTCAAAGATTCTCCATGTCAAGTTTCAAGCCTCACAAGTCAAGTTTCCTCAGACAATTGCTCAAATGGTTGAAAATTAGTTGTATTGGACAAAAAGTCAACTATGGTCAACATACAGTCAAACTTCATGATTTTTGGTCAACATCCTCATTTTGAAGTCACATTCATCATTTGATCAAGTTTTGATCATGATTCATCAAGAAAACTCAAGATTTGCCCAAAAGTCAAACTTCCCAAATTAGGGTTTTTTCAGTGAAAAGTCAACTGAACTTTGACTGAGCATAACTTCTTCATACTTTCTCAGAAATTTTTCCACCACCTCTCATTTTGAAGGAAATTCAATTCTCTACAACTTCATGTCTCACAAGACTGTTCAAAAAATGCTTCATTTTGAAGATATGGATCAAAACATTACAGGTCCTTTTCAATGTCAACAAAAAGTCAACTTTTTGTTTTGAAGATTTATTGAGCATGGAAACTCCAATTGAGATGAAACCAAAGAGGTTGGTTAGAGGACGCTTAGAGATTTCTAAAAAGTCCAAGAACACTCAAAAATGTGGAAAATTGAGCAAAATACACCTTGCACAAGTTGGGCATTTTTGAAGAGGTGCACAAAGAGAGATACTTGTTAAAATCCAAAATTTTGCAAATGGGCCTAGTTTTTCTTCATTCAAACTTGTTCCTTAGACAATTTGGAACATCCAAGCCCAATGCCACGAATGTTAGCTTTATTTTTCTATTTAATTTGGATTTTATTCATTTAAATACAAATTAAATTAAAAAATAAGGTATAAAATCAAAATTAATTGCAAAATTGATTTTTCTCTCATGCTTGAGATTCAAGTAACTCACACAAGCTGGAAAATTTCGAAATTTGCATAGATTTGGGAAGAATTTGATTGAAATTTGATCAAAAAAGGAGGATTTGATTTCATACAAAATCAAATATTTTTTACATTGATTGATCATTATTTGTTCTTCAATTCAGTCCAAAATCCATCCACTATAAATGTACAATGCATACCACATGAACAAGGACAGAAAAATTGCCTCAAGAACCCTAACCTAAAGTCAAAAAAATCGTGCACTTCAAGCAATTGGCAGCCTTGGTTTTGGATCGATTCAGCCAATTCTAAGCATCCAAACACATTCCTTGGAGTCTCTGGAATCATTCCGCACTTTACATCATTCAAAAACATCAAGAATCACGAAATCCAGTTTTGGTTTGTTCATACTTTTTCAAATTTCAATTTCTTATCATGCATTTTTAACATGTTTTGATGTTTGTTTTATGTTTAGAACAAAGTTTGCAAGCTTTCGATGATTTAATTATGCTTTAGTGGCCTCAATCGAAATTACCATGGCTAGGATTTCCTGCCGAATTGGGAACTCACGAAATACGTAAAATGGACAAATCTAAGACCACCATCGTGTTTAGAACGATGTTTCCAATCGAACCATGGCTTCAAAACTTATTTATATTGCTTGTGCTTGATTTTTGAAAGTTGCAGGGGCCATAACGTCGAACTCAGCCGACGCTAAATTCCCAGAAATTCAAACGAAGAAGAAGGTGTTCTTCGCGCGTGATTTGAATTCTTAAATCAATTTTGTTTAAAACGGCTTCATTTATTTATAATGACACGTGGCCCTGGTTAAGGCATGGAAGTGCGGTTACCAGAGGGACACCGGTTCGAGCCTGACCAGGACCATTATTTTTACAAGTTTGCAAATTTTTCATATTTTTTTATATTTTCCTTAATATTTTTCCATGCATTTTAATTTATCTTCAATATTTTTTATCATGCATCTAAAAAACACCAAAAATATTTATTTTTTGCATAATCATCAGAAAAATGTTTATTTAATTTTTAATATAAAAATTATTATTTTTGCATGCATATTTAATTTAATTACTAATTAATTGCTTAAATGACTTTTAATTGTTTTTAAATTATCAAATCAATTCCAAAAATTTCCAAAAAATTTTCTTATTATATTAATGTCATTATTAACATAAAAACTTTTTCTCCATTCAAAAATCATGTTTTTTACTAACAGTTTCTTCTTATGCAATTTTCTCGTATTTCCCGATTTTGTATCTGTTCACAGGTTGTACCGTTTCGGACGATTTTTCTTGCTTTTCTTTTCAATTATGTAATTGCCTATGGATGTAATAGTTTAATTAGGAATTTTATTTTCCGCACTCTTATTATGTATCCCCAAAGCCATGTAATAGCGTAGGACATTTACTTTCCGACTTTACTTTCCGCAATTTACTTTCCGTGATCCTATAAACCGCTAGTAATTAGGCGGTATGGCAAGATAAAATTGGACATAGATCACTCATAATTCCAAGATAAAAATATCGAATTGAGACACTCTTTTCACACATGCACCCCTTAGGTAATTCTCTCGTTTTTACGAATACAAATGGTCAAGTCCCTCGAACGTAGAGGTATTCTAGCACTGTTGCCTTCCAAACAAATCATCATGGTCCCTTCAATACAAAGATCATAGACCCACGATGTCGCCTACGAATACATGATCTTTCCCTTGTCGCCACTGAAAATGATGATAGTCCTCGAATGTGCTAGGATACTTCCTACATGTTGCTTTCTATGACCATCCGATGTCCCTTCGAATGTCACACTTACATCCAACGAATAGGGTTACCTACCAACTAATGGTATGGATAGCACTATTCAAAAGGAACGTAAAATAGCACGAAAACGACCAATTCTGAGTAGGTAATAAGACTTTTAGTTGCTTGCTCTATCAAAAAACTTTTCACACCTCACACTTTTGTCAAAGTTCAAACTCTTTTCAAAACAAAAAACATTTCCAAACGCTTTGTATACATTCCTACATGAATCATTACAAAGTCAAAGCGAAATGCCTTTTTCAAAACATTTTTGTCAAACACACATAAAGCATTTTTTTTAAAATGATCTAAGAGCAACTAAGAGCCCGTAGATAACTACGGATGGAAAGGGGTGCTAATACCTTCCCTTTCATAACCTTCTCCCTTACTTAATCTAACGAAGGTCTTTTTTCCGATTTTTACCTTCCTTAATTGATAAAAGAAAAGTCGGTGGCGACTCTTGCTAGCAGACATTTGCGATACAAAAATCTCAAAGTCAGCTTCATCGCATTAAGAGCACTAGAATTGAGGATCGAAGTGAAGCAATTACGGGTAAAGAGATAGCACTGTACGAGTAGCTTGGGAGGACTAGTCAAGGAAATGTAACTTGGGAGCTGAGAGTCGATGAAGGACTCGTATCCTAACTTTTCGTCTAAGGTATGTTTTCGAGGACGAAAACTCTTTTAGTAGGGGAGAGTTGTGACACCCCGAATTAATTCAAATGTTAGATAATTAGGAATTTAATTATTTAATTAATTAAAGGCTTGATTATTTATATTTTTGGATTTAATTGGATTATTTAATTAAAAAGAAGGGTTGGTGGTGTGAGGAATAAGTAGAGGTGTGAGGAGTAAAGTACTCTACTTTACTAGTTACTAATTATTTATTTTATTGGAATAAATAAAAGGAGTATTAAAAGGATTATAAAAAGGAAAAGAAGGAAAGAAGGTCTTTTTGGAAAAAGTTATTTCACGTAGAATTGGAGAAGAGAAGAGAAGAGAAGAAAAAGCCAACGCCGAGGGAATCGAAGATCATCGCGAGGTAAGGGGTGATTTCATTCGGTTTTAATGCCTTATGGGTTTTGGGAATCAACCGGGTGATTGGGTACGTTAGGAAATTCGAATTAGGTGATTATAGGTTTATAGGATTAAACCCTATTTTGTGTCGGAATATAGAATTTAAGACTGTTAATGTGTCGAACAATCAATAGGAAGGAAGAAACAATGATGTATGATGTTATATTGGTGTATAATGGTTGTAATTTAGTGTTTCTAATGTTACAACTCGTATGGAAATGATTGGAAGTGAATGAGAATGCATAAGTGCTGTCAAAATAGCAGAATTGATTCTCAGAAATGTGGGAACCGGTTCGTGGGAGGAACCGGTTCCCAAACAGAATTTTCAAAATCGGGCATTTTAGACGGGAACCGGTTCCCGTAGGGTAGGAACCGTTACCATACAAAAATTTGGGCGTGACTTTTCAAAAGTGGGAACCGGGTTGTACTAGGGTAGGAACCGGGTTCCACTGTGTAATTTTTCAAAATACTTAAAACTTCAAAAATTCATATTTTCTAAACCGTAACTCCGATTTGGATGCCGTTTTCGGCATTATTTCTTAAAAAAAAATACTATCTTCTAAAAAGAGAAAAATATTATTTTGTGAAAATTATTTTAAAAAGAGTCGAGCTTCCGATTTTTGAAAGGTTAATCGTTTAAGGACAACAGGGATAGGATTTGGATTGTCTGAATTATTGAGTGAGGAATAATGCTTACCATGTTGTATTTTGATAATCATTGTGATGGAATAGAATACGTTGGTGATTGGCATTATGTGAATTATATGATATCATAATCTGTGAATTGGTGTTGCATGCTTTTATGATGCATGCATAAGCATTGTTAATTGGTTCATTCCCATTGTGTGGAAGTGAGCTTCCAGAGCCAATAAACTTACCAGGATTGTGAGGTAGTGAGGCTAGATTCTTGACTCAGTGTTCTGGGCGAATCATGGATTCCATTGCTTCCAAGTGTGATGGAAAGAGGGTGAACTCGTTCACATTTGGTACCACATGCATAGAGTCTGCATTGCATATGGGATTGTAACATGCTAGGATGGTTTCCAGTGTTGCAATTTCCATTGATTGTTTACTTGCATAATGAATTGTGTACAATGCTCTTGTGAATTGAACTATGAATGTGTTTTGATAATGGACTAACGCATCGAATTATTCTATTGTATTTAAAAACGTATAATGCATTTTATATTGAATAGAAATCTCACCCTTACTTTAATGATTTCGATCCAAGTGATTAGTAGCTTGAATTGGTGAGGATAGCGTTTAGAGTTGAGTCCTTTAGTTAAACCGCGTGTCAGTGTCGTGCTCTGGTAGATGTAACACTGGGGAAACGTTTGAATTGAGACTCCTTATGGATATTAAATAATAGTTTTGGTTAATGTCCGATTCATTACCCTGGAATACTTATGAATGATGTATTCAGGATTTGTTATGTTTCATTTTCGCTGTTAAACATAACTTTAAGTCTGTTTTATTTAATGATCTATTCTTCAGTGGAAGCATGACAACTGTTCTGGTTGATTTGAAATATTTAAATTGTGACGCCTCTTGATTTGTGATTAAAAACTCTGATTAATATTTATAAAACGCGGGTAATTAGAAGGGGTGTTACAATGTGGGCTTTATGTCAATTTTGATGAGCGATGATGATGTTTTTGTCGTGTTGTTTTATTGTCGAGTGTGATACATTGCATTGGCGTCGAGGGCTTTTATGCCAAGCGACCAGGCTTTTATGCCAAGCGACGATGGGCTTTATGCCAAATGTTCCTAATTATGGACAAAGCGACGGGTACCACATGCATAACATAGTCGTGTCTCATGGAGTCGGTTATGTTTATGTTGAGTTTTTTGGCGTTGGGTTTTAATTGATGGACGATGTTTAATTGCGATGATATATGATG
Organism: Vicia sativa; assembly: GCA_021764765.1. NCBI lineage: Eukaryota > Viridiplantae > Streptophyta > Magnoliopsida > Fabales > Fabaceae > Vicia > Vicia sativa. Next base: position 129,055,576 of record CM038794.1, read on the forward strand.
CTTTGTTTGGTGATGATCTTTATGATGAACATGAAATGAATATGACTTGATAATTTCATGATAACTATGCGATGAATATAAATGATGAGTTTTGCGATGATTTGGTTTTGATGGTGTGACGCCTCAGTATTGAATTTATGAAATTTTAAATTACTCTGATTTTGCATATAGAATCTTGGGTAATATTGGGGTGTTACATTGGGCCCAATTTAAAAAGAATACACCTAAAAACTTGTAAGATCTCGAATAATAAGCGCTTATAGTCATAATAGTCGATGTGTTATGCTTGTACTTAGTACAAGAAAAGCGTTTAAATGACATCTGATACAACAATGACACCAGGTCCATAACAAAGTACATACACAAAATAGATGTCTGATACAAATATACTACTAATAAAAACACATAGCAGAAACACAAGGACTTCAAATTCTTCATGTCAATTGGCTATTTTCTTTACCTTGTACCTGATAACCTAAAATATTAAACATTGGGTAAAATATAATTAACTCAGTGAAGTCCTAACTACTCCATAAGTCAGCTCATCCAAAGATTTCTAATACTATCCTTGTGTTACTAATATTATACTTCCATATTAGATAAGTAAAACAAGAGGATACGGAGCTCATATTGCTTCATATAGAAAGTGGATGTAACTATACTAGTTTCGCAAGCCATGTAGAACTCAAGAGGTGGATACCATAACGAACGTCAACTGCTTACTATTACTCCTCATTTTCGATTCTATAAGAATAAAATGTAATCTAAGAGAGGGTGAATTAGATTTTCCGGTATTTTAGACTTTTTCTCTATTATGAGTGAGAACTATTTTGTTCTTATTTTTTCGGGACTACTATCAAGATAAAGTGCATGAAAAAAATAAAGAACACAAGATATATCCTAGTTCTCATTTTCAAACAAGGGTACTATAATCTCCTCACGCTCGTGAGAGATTTCACAATGTTATAAACTTTACAGACGATTCATATGACTCTCTTAACTTTCTACACAATCAAAAAGGCACACCATCTTCTAATTTTGCACTTGAATAGAAAGTACACTATTTTCTAATATAACATAATGATCACTAAACACTTTGAAATCAAAAACAGAATTTAGAGAATAGATGTAGAATTTTTTGCACTTGAATCAATTATGTAGAATTTGATCTTCGCTTCCAAATGCTACAATTCTCAATGTAATACTTTAAGTGCTCATAGCTAATTACGAAACTTTCAAAGACACTATAAAATTGTGCAGCAAATTTCACAAAGTTTAGACATGAAAACTGTGACACCCTAAATTAATTCAATTATTTAATAATTAGAAATTTAAATATTAATTTAATTAAAGGTTTAATTATTAATATTTTTGGATTAATGGATTTAATTATTTAATTAAATAAAGGAAGGTTGGGGGTGTAAAGTTGAATTGGAGGTGTATGGAGTAAAAAGCTCTACTAAATCCTAATTAATTTATTTCTATTATTTGGCAAATAAAAAGGAATAAATAAAGGAATTGAGGAATAAGAGAAGGATTGGAGAAAATTAGGATTCATACTACGTGAAATTGGAAAAGAGAAGAGAAAGAGGAGAAAAAGCCAATTCGTCGGAACTTCGAAGATTCATCGCGAGGTAAGGGGGGATTGAATCTGATTTTTATGCCTTATGGGTTTTGATGATCAATAGAACGAATCGAATCGTTAGGAATCTCGAATTGGAATAATTGAATATGCCCTAATGTTATAATCCGACGTAAAACCTTGATTGGAATTGGTATGAACGGTGAATTTGCGTGATATGATTCTAGGGTGATTAGAAAATATGTTTCTGTGATCAATTGGATGGAAAATTACAGTAATTAATTCTGTTTTATGATGATATGAGGTTTGGTGAAGTTTGGATGTAATGGGAATTGTAATGTTGAAGAAAAGCTGTGTTTTTGATGAAAAACAACAGTATGGGTCGACACAAGCCTTTATGAATCGATGCAAGCAGAATAAATTTTGAAAACCATAAGTGTTGAAAAGCCATGCATCGACTCATAGAGCCATGCATCGACCCATGTAGTGAAAAACAGAACTTATGCATCGATACAAGATACGTATGAATCGATGCATACTGAACAACTTTTGAAAATGCAGAAAACTTACTTGTATGCATCGATGCATACGAAGCATGTGTCGACACATGCAGTCTATGAATTGATGCATAGACTTATGCATCGATACATACTGAAGGGATTTTTAAAAATGGCAGAATTTTAACTGTATGCATCGATGCATACGTCCTATGTGTCGATTCAAGCAGCCCATGTATTGACACATGAGCTTATGGATCGACCTAAGCTGGGTAGGAATGAAACATGAATTTTTCTGAAACGATTTCGAGCATATCTTTTTAACCGTAACTCCGATTTAGGCGTAGTTGGTATCATTGGAAAGCTTAGAACGAGTACTATATGTTAATAACATTTTCTAAACCATAAATTGAGATCTTGAGGAATTAATTATGGTTTTCGTAATAAGAATTCATTGTAATTCGTGAAATAGTCGTTGCGTATATGTGTTGTATGTTAATTCTATGTGTTGTAATTAACGACATATAATTATGATTGTATTACTATTATATATTGTTGTTGAGGCTGTATATTCATGAATGCTTGTTGATCTCATGAATTGTTGTTGTTGTTGTATACACCGGTGATAGTCTTACTAATTTAAGGGTAAGCGTTTGGCATGTTTATGCTTTGTGATAATTTGTTTCATGATTATGTTGTATCTGTTATCCATTATGATTGAGTCGTTATCATGTGATATATTGGTGTTGGCATTGTGTGGAATTGTGTGGTGATCATATTCCATTGATTGAATGTTGCATTCTTTTATTGTGCATGCATAAGCATTCTGGTGATGGTTCATTCCCATTGTGTGGAATTGAACTTGCAGGGCCAATAAACTTACCTAATGGACAGAGGTAGTGAGGTTAGATTCTTGAGCCATTGATGTATGGGCGATTCATTGATTGGCGCTGTTTTCCGAAGTGTAAGCGGAACAGGGTGTGGACTTGGTTCACGTTTGGTACCACATGCATTTGAGTCTGCATTGCATATGTAATTATAACATGTTAGGATGGTTTCCAGTGTTATAATTGCATTGTTTGTTGCTGTTGGCATAATGAGCTGTGTGTTTGTATTTATGAATCGTATTTTGTGGATGGTTATCTGATTATGCTAATGCGAGTGGAATAATGCATTGATTATTTTATTGGTTTAAAGAAACGTATAATGCATTTTAATTTTGATGAAATCTCACCTTTACTTTGATGATTTCAGATTGAGGAGTATAGCTGCTCGAGAAATTGGTGAGGACAGCTTTTAGAGTTGTGCTATTAGATAATCTGCGTGTCAGTGTCATGCTCTGGTAGTTGTAACACTGGGGAACGTTTGATTGGGATTTTATGGATTTAAAACTGGTTGTTTTGGTTTATGTTGGGAATAATTATTGATGGAATTATTCCGGATTTCATGTTATAATTTCCGCTGTTTAAATATAATTTTTGGTTTGTTTTATTTTAATGAGTTCTTCATTGAAAGGCATGATGACTGTTTTTGGTATTTGAATTAACTAAATTGTGACGCCTCTTGTTATGTGTTTAAAACTCTGATTAAAATATATAAATCGCGGGGAAATTAGAAGGGGTGTTACAAAAACACTTAATGAAAAATCTGAGAAAGAATTGTAACTTTGAATTGATTGGAAGAGGTAATTTTGAAATTCAAAATCCAAAGCTATTTATATTTAAAATGTACCTCTTGGAAGGAGTAAAATGCTATGAAGCATTTCCATACTTCATGACCAAGGTTAGGAAAACATTGGATTCAAAACATTGGATTACCATAATATTATAATTGGTTACACCCTGCAACATTTAAAATAAAACAAAAGTCTTATGCTTGTAATTTCTTATAGGTTATGTGTAACCGGTTACAATTGTTTCAAATTGCTTTGTGTAACCGATTATAGTTGTTTTAAATTGCTTAAAAATAGTCTGTAACAACATTAATCATTTTGAAATGCTTTTTAAAAGATCAATGAATATTGGTAGTAAAAATGCATGGTTTATTCTGAGCCCATAAAATGCTATACATAATATAAATGCAATTAATACATGTAGCTCAAGATCAAATCATCTTTATCCAATGCCTTAAAGGTTACTTGAGTACAAAGCTTTGGTGTAATCAATTTCTTAAAATTTTGAACTTTTGCCTTCTTTGATAATGCATTTGATCTAGATCCTTTTTCTTTATCAAAACATAAAATAATGGTAGAAGTTAGTCTTCGTAGAATCTACTTTTATAGTATAGGGGACAAACTATTAATCATGTGCACTAAGGTGAGGTTTTACGATGTAACCTTCCTCCTTTTTCCTGGATCATTTCCACTAAGACGAGGTTTTACGGTATGACATCCCCCTCATTTTACCTGGACCACCCTCCTGATAATTAACTACATTTATGACAAGCCCTATGGCTCTCAACATTCACTATACTCATTACACTTGGTTCCTTTTGGAATCGATACTATCGATACTTGCCGAATTCGAAGTGCCATTACATTTCCATATTTTTCTTATCGTGGGATTTCATCACAAAAACCTAGGGTTTCTCACTTCATGTTTTTCCTCATTTTAGTTAACTAGGAAATTAGCACACTATTACATGATTCATTCATTAATTAATGAATCCACTCAAATTTTAGATGAACATCATGAAAATCCCTAAATATTAATCAACAACAAATCATGCCCAAACAATGTAAAAGACTAAACCATCAATTACACAAGATAGAGTTTCCAAAAATGAACAAAAGGGCGAGTTAGAGGTCTGATACGACCATTCGTGGTGACTACTATGACCCATAGTCAAGAATTGAGCCCTCCCCATACTTTTTCTAGAGTCTTGTTACGACCACCCTTAGTGGAGGCTACTACCTATAGTCGTGCTCAAGTACCCCTTATATACATAAACTAGAGGCCAGCAACCACCTATAGTGGGAACTACGGCCTGTAGTCGTTCCCAAAAACCTTATGTAATCAAGAGCAACTTATTATTCTCAAAAATAGTAGGATATGAACTTGTATTATTAAGGAGTTATATCAATTACAGATATGGATGAATGCAACTAATATTGCATCTTTCCTCTATACTTTAAGGCATAACATACCTGGACAAATTGATACTAAGAAGGTAAGTAAGGAAGGTGTTCTGCAAGGGGCTGGTGACAACACCAAGGAGTGTAGAAGGCTCTTTGACAAGGGAAAGAGGTGGAAGACCACCTGAAGCTGATCAAGATTATTTGTGCTTTCATTTGTGGTATTGTTGTGTTCAATATGTATGTTTCCAGCTTGTGTACATTTAGTTTAGTTTTTGTCAATATTTTGGCTAAAAAGGGGGAGTAACATGTTGTGTTTAGGTTGTTGTGTCCTGATGTTATATCACATGTCTTGACATGTTGGTTTAACATTGTGAAGATTATGTGTTACTGATTCTATGAGACTAGTTATTGATGATGATGAGAATGATGATGCTTCTGTTGTGTCTTTCATTGTGTCTTTTGTTGCATGTGCTCTGATTTAGGGTTTTCTCTTGAGTAGGAGGATTGATTGTGTATGATAGGAGGAGTAGTAGACATGTCTGATTGTACAAGATCTTGAGTCGTGTTGTGTTTTTACATAGTCCACATGTATTCATGTAACTTGTGTTTGTGGTGTTATTCCTCTCTCCAAGGTTAATGTGCAAAGGTTGTTTAAGCAAAAATTTATCAAATGGGAGATGGTTAGGTCTGAGATTTTATGGTTGGCTAATAATTTGGTAAAACAAGTAGTTGCCAACAATTTGATCAAAACAAGTTTCATGTGGAAAAAAAATTTCATGTGGAAAACATGTATTGCAACCTAATGTTGAGCAAGATGTCATATCATCTTGACTAGTTGGTACATCAGAGTCTACTGGTACAAATGTTCTATCAGATGTTGTAACTTGTTACAACAAAACATCATAGCAGTATAACTGGATGATATCCTTCAAGATTTGATTGGAAAATATGAGTTTTTGGAGGCTTCTAGTACTCAAACAGGTGCATGTAATCAAGAATTTTTAGGAACAATTACATATTTGATTTGTTTCATAAAAAGGATCTTTGAGACTTTTTAGGAAATATTTGAAAGATCTGTTTTTTGTTTCTATTTTTGAGGAGACAATATTCATGGATTTACAGCTGAAGATTTAATTTGATTTAAGAGTCCAAGTTATTCCAAGCCTATTGCAAGAGTCTATTTAAGGAGACGTCCAAGACCTGGTTTTTTAAGCATTCTTTTGATTGTTAGACCGTGTGTAAATAAGGGTTTAGGGTTTGAGAGTTCCTTGGTTTCTCTATGTGTTTATTTCTATGTCCTCATGTATCTTTGATGCATTGGAGCTGATTGTTTGTTACTTGTTATCAAGTTATTGTTCTCCTCTAATCTTTTAAGCAAGAGTTGAGTATTGTCCTTAGTTTAAGCTTCTAAGAAAAACTAAGTATTTTGAGACATTCCCTGGGATTGGGATTATTTTATGTCACTGCTGTGATTGGGAATGAAAGGGGTTCTCATATCTAAGAGGTTCCTAGGTATAAGTTTCATTGGGTATGGATTAAGTAAAGAGTTGTAAACCAGGATTGTTTAGCTTTGAATTGATACTACTGATATGGATTTCTTTCCTGACTTGGTAATCCCCAAAGTAGGTGAAGTTGCACCAAACTGGATTAACAATTGATTATGTTCTTTAAGTTTCTACAATTTAATTTTCTCCACAATCTTTTGTTTTTAGTAAGTCTATTTTACTGTCAGCAGATGTTATAACATTTGTGGTGACATTGTTTGTTATTGAGACATCAGTCTTAAATTCAGTTATTACAGTGCCAGAATTTAATATTCTATTTTCCTCAGTAACTCCATGTGTTTATGGTTTATATTACAAACAGAGGATGAAAAGGTTATATTTACAATAGTGTTGGTATAACACTTTCTTAGAAGCTTTGCTCAATATCAAGTGATGGTCTATTTATTTGAGAAGCTTGTCTGTTTTTCACATTCTGATCTTTTGTGCATAATCAAGTGGTAGTCTCATTATTTAAGAATCTTCAATTTCCCTAACATATCAATACTTGACTTCACATCAAATTGAAATCTCTCTAGTATATCCCTAAAAGAGATGCTCGTTATGAAATCCTCAATTAGATCAAGGCTAAGGACTGGTTTGTTATTTAAATAGGTCGTAGTCTCTTTATTTAAGAAGTATGTTATGAACCAAGTTTAAAACCTTATGTCCCCAGCAATTGGTAGTCTCTTTATTTGAGAAGCTTGCCGATTACTTTTTCCAAGGGGAATCCTTGGTTAAAGAAGAAGTTGAGCCCCTTCTAGGTGGAAAACAAAAAAATTTGGGAAGCTTACTATCAATACGATATATTGCTACCTTCATCCATGAGCTAGTAGCTCACTGCCATCTATGAGTCAGTGTATCAATTTTTCCTTTTCCTTCGTCCATGAGTTGGTAGCTCAGTGTCATCTATGAGTCTATGTATCAATCATTTCTTCACTGTAGTCCATGATTTGGTGTATCTTTTGCTATATTTGTCCACGAGTTGGTAGCTAACCGTCATCCATGAGTCGTTGTATCAATCTTTTATTCACCTTTGACTATGAGTTGGTGTATTTTGTTCCTCTATCTTTGTTCCTGAGTTGGTAGTTTACCGTCACCCATTAGTCAATATTCTTGAGCTTCTTGCCTTCATTTATGAGATGGTAGTAATATTTTTTCTCACTATATACTTTGGGTGATTTCATTAGTAGATTCAGTGATCCATTTTTATAGATTAATCCTAGTGGAACCAATAATTTCTTTCTATTGTTCTACGCATGATTTTTATAATAGAAATAGTAATCATTTCTTAGAGTTTGGTTCCCCACCGGAGTTAATGATGTTTTCCTTGCTGCATATTCCCAGTTATTTCTTCCATTGTTCTTTGCTTCTATTTTCTACCCCGTTTATGCTTTGGTTTCTTTCCAAGCATAGTTTCCCCGCAGGGTTGTTTTGTTCCCCTGTGAGTTGTGTTTCCCTAATGTTTCCCTTTAGTTTTTTTTAGAAAAATCAAAGTCGTAGTTAGTCTACATAGAGTTTGGTCTCCAAAAGGTTTTCCCCATGGAGTCCTATCATTTTCATACATATCATAAGCATTTATTATGGTATTTTAGGGCCAAAAATCGGGTCTTCTATATTTAAGTATCTTCAATCCCGTCGAGACGAAGATTTCAATCTTTATATCTTTGGATAGAAGAAACTTAAATAGGGACATATGTCACACCCTAATTTTTACCCCTAAGATTCCACCTATCATACCAATGTATCTCATCATAATAACAAACTTGGAAACCTCCTAACCCTCTTGTCTTTGTTCTTATTGTATAGGAGATCACAAACACCTTTTGTATGAATTATCTTTGCATTTATGTTTGTTTATATTTCTAACTTTATTAACCCTTATTCAAAATACAAAAATATACTTTTTTTCCTTTTATTGTTATGCAAGGTAGGGCTTTGAATCAATTGGATCAAGTGTGGTTTCGAAATTAGGGTTTTGATTGTGCAAGGTCAAAGACTGATCAATCATGGCCCTTAAAAGATTATATTACAAGACATGACCTATAATATTAGTTCATACTCACCTCAAGATGAATTCAATATCATTTGTCCAATCAAAGTTCAAGATTAGTGCATGTTTTCAATCTTGGTACAACATAGGTTCATGTGTTTATTTCCATGCCTTCTTCAACCCTTTTTCTAAAGATTTTATCAAGAGTAATCAAAATTCTATCAAAGATACATTATTTGAGGTTCATATTATTACCATTGTTCCTTATAATGCAAGTAAATTTCAAATAACTCAAGTTGATACAAGTTAGTTTGGCCTAAAATCAAGTGTAGCATACCTTTCATCCAAACATCATAACTTCTTCAATTTTCACAATTTATGGGCATTTATTTTTTCCAAATGTCAAGAATTATTTCCTATACGACTTTAACTCATAATTCAAAAGCTCATTATGCCTATAAAGACCTTAAATTTTGCATATATTCAAGGCCATATATGCACAAAACATTGTCCATAACATGGTTGACACAATGCCTGGCCTATAATTTAGTGACAAAACCTCAACTTTTGAATCTTCTCATTTGCAGCTCACTTATCCTTTTGAGTTGGTCAATTTTTTCATTTTCTTCCTTTCTATGAAAGGAACATTTGGCTTAAGAAAAACCACAAAATGTAGGGGGGAATTAAATTTGGCCTAAGCTTGAATATAGTGGCCTGAAATTTGTTTTATACTGTGACCCATAATTGGTAATCATGACCAATATTCTATTGGGACCACAAATCATGTTCCAACCACTTCCTAACAACAAAATGCATCTCACCATTAAGCAAAATGACCTGAAAAAGTGACCAGTTCACGCATTTCACACCCATTTTTTGCACGGTTAGATCCAAAAATTTCTGAATTTGATTGGCACTTTTGGAGAGGCTTTTCATACATGTTATTATCTCACTTATTATCCTATAAATAGAGCATCATTCTTCACTCAAAACCAATCTTGAAATCCAAAAAAACTCTAAAAGTGTTAGAAGCTTAATAGAAGTTCTGAAGCTCTTTTAAGTACCAACTTTATTTCACCATTTTCCAACTTTGAAGCTCACTTTGAACAGGTCGCTACGAGTAAATTTCTTGAACAAACGAGTTACCAGCCTTTTCGTCTTGCTTCATTGATTGAAAACCCTCACTCACTTGGAACTTATTCATCACATACACGATTTAATTTTACTTTGAAGCTATCTAGGGTTTATTGTATTTCTATAAATTCTCTCTTCTCAGTGAAAATAAATTTCCTTGATAAAGAGAGACATGGATGATGATATGAGACAAAGCTAAACCATGTGGTTTGATAACTTAAAACCTCTGAATCTATGACCTACAAAAGTGACTGAACAAAGGTTAAAGATAAGTAAGTGTAAGCACAAGGGTGGTGTTATACCCCAAAATTTTCCCTCCTACTTCTCAAGACAATCCACAACTCCATACTTAAGGATTCCACAAGTGTTGATCAGACAAACCCTCTTCTAAGCAATCAATCCAAACTAGAGTTTTGCTCCTCTCAAGTCAAAATGGATTCCCAATGCTTCAAGTGGTCATAATACCTCATCATATGCTTCAAGAGATTACCATGTCAAGTTTTAATCCCTACAAGTCAAAATTACTCATCCAGTTGCTCAGATGGTTGAAAATCAGCTATATTGGACAAAAAGTCAATTGTGGTCAACATACAGTCAAACTTCATATTTTTTGATCAACATCAATATTTTGAAGTAATATTCACCATTTGATCAAGGGTTAATCATGATTCATCAAGAAAAGACAAGATTTGATCAAAAGTCAAAGTTTCTAAATTAGGGTTTTTTAGACAAAAGTCAACAGAACTTTGACCAGGCATAACTTTCACATACTTTATCAGAAAATTTTCCATCAAAGCTCATTTTGAAGGAAATTCAATTCTCTACAACTTCATGTCTCACAAGCTTTGGCTAGAAATGCTTCATTTGGAAGTTATGGATCAAAATATTACAGGTCCTTTTAAAAGTCAACAAAAAGTCATCTTTTTGCAAAGAAGTGTTCATGAACATGGAAACTTCAATGAAGATGAAACCAAAAGGAGTGTTTAGAAGACATCTTGGCTTTCTAAAAAGTCCAAAAAATCCAAAAAATGTTTAAAATGGAGCAAGATACAAGTTGTGCAAGTTAAGCATTTTTGAGGAGGTGCATAAAGAAAAATACCTAGCAAAGGCAAATATTTTTCAAATGGGCCTAAGATTTTATGATCCAAACTTGATTATGAGATTATCCATGACCTATATGCTTCATACCACGCCTCTTATCTTTTTTATTTATTTATTTTTGAATTAAATGGCTTAAATTCAAATTTAATTAAATAAAATACAAAGATAATTATTAATGCATGGTGGGCTTGATTTGTGCATGTCTTGAGGACCAAGGAAGCCCATGAGGATTTCCAAATTCGTGCAAGAAACAACAAGGAAGAACATATCTACTTTTGGCAAGATTTGATCAACATGTACAAGGAAATATTTTTGCATTGAAAGCAATATATTTTCTCTTTATTATTGATCACATCACTTGCTCTCTATATATACTACAAGTTCAGAAGCACAAGAAAAAGAAAGAAAACCCTAGTCTCCAAGAGCAGCCCTAAAACTCTCAAAAATTCCAAGAAGTTGGCAAAATTGTATTTCGAATTCCAGCCTGATTCAAGCCATTCCAGCCATTCAGTGGTGTTCTTGAGGTTTCCAAGGGTTGATTCCAATCAATTGCAAAGCCCTACAGTTCCCAAAACCATCCCCACAAGGCTGAACTGGTCGGTAAGGTTCTCGAATTTCAAACCTTCGTTTTATGCCATGTACATGATTTCGATTTACATATCCATACTCATAATGATATTTGTGATTATTTAGAACCATCGTGCATGAGTTTTAATGCAGGAATCGTGCCTTGCCATTGTTAGAGCACAAACTGGAGAAGCTTCGTATCCATAGTTCTAGGCTATTTCAGGGCAAACTGGTATCACCATTGGATTCTTGGGGTTCGAATTAGGTGGGGTAGGATCCTCTATTTGCATTTATATTGTTTATTTTGCAGGATCGAATCTCTAGAAGTCCGGAGAAGATGACCGAAGCCTTTCTCCGACGCCTCTGACTCTGGTTGACTCCGGTAGGGCATGTGTGGCTCGTTCTGATTGGCCGATTCAAATATCCAAGGCCCCACACGTGTTGTTTTTAATTTTTCTGATTTTCTGATTTTCATAACACATACATATTTATGATTCCAGCAATATGAATGGATGTATCAACGCCCCAACAGTTTACCATGTGCACGCTATCTCTCTCTCTCCCTCAGGTTGTGGGTTCGAACCCCACCTTTTGCTGTTTTTTCCAATTTTCTAATTAACACAAGTTTCATAGTTTCGAGAAGGAACCTCCGAAGCTTCTAGCGACGCCAAGCAACATCTCCGAGTTCCAACCGGACGCCTCGTAATGAGCTCCACTTGGACCCCATCAAAGAACCTCCAAAGCTCCAGCTCGGGCCTTGAAGTTTCACCTCCAAGCTCCAACACGACGCCTTGTTTCACCTCCAAGCTCCACACGGATGCCAGAGTGACACCCAGGCGAGCTTCTGTACAACTTTGTTAAGCTCGATGTAAAGCTTTTTTTCTTTATGTTTTCTGCTGATTATTTTCTTTTCCTATTTTGCTTAATTATTTCAATTAATTAATTAATTAATTAGTAATTAGGTTAAACAATTAGCTTATCTAGGTCTAATTTCACAAATAATTTTCTCTATTTTTCTTAGTTAATTAATTTAATTAGTTTAATTTAGGTTAATCATTTAATTTAAATTAAATTTCTTTTATTAATTAAAATCAATTAGAATTAGGATTTTTACATTAAAATCAATCTTCAAAAATACCAAAAAATATTTTTCCTTTTGCAATTAGGATTTAGGTATTCACTTTAACCGTTAGACATTTTTCTTCTATTTTATTTTTGCATTTAAATTATAGAAAAGATGTATAGGTCGCAAAGTTTTATTCTGTAATAGCGTAGATTTACATTTTTGCCTTTACTTTCCGAACCTCCTATTATGTATTTGCCCCAAAGCCATGTAATTGCGTAGGACATTTACTTTCCGCATTTTACATTTCCGCAATTTACTTTCTGCACATATTACATGCTAGTAACTAGGCGTGTATGGCAAGATTAACTTAATCAATCTAGATCACTAACAATCAAGAGAAAATATCCGAATACAACACACTTTCTTCACACATGCACCCCCTTAAGGTATCCTCTCTCGTTGCCTTTCGAATAACGGTCATGACCCTCGAACATAGGGATATCTTAGCTAAGACGCTTACAAACATATCATCATAGTCCCTTCGAATTAAAGATCATAGTCCCTCGATGACCCTCGATGTTGCCTACGAATATATGATCTCGTCCCTCAGTTGTTGCCTACGAAAAGTGATGATCGTCCGTAATAATATGCTAAGATATACTTACATGTTGCCTTCTATGACCATCTGATGTCCTTTCGAATGTCCCTTTTACATCTAACGAATAAGATTACCTACCAACTAATGGTATGGATAACCTTATTCTAAAGGAAAGCAAAATAACACGGAAACGACCATTCTGAGTAGGTCTTAAGTCTCTTTTGCTTGCTCAATCAAAACACTTTTCACACCTCACACTTTCAAAAATCTTCTTTTCAAAACACTTTGTATACATTCCAACGTGAATCATTACAAAGTCCTTTTCCAAAACAAAACATTTCCAAACACCTCGTATACATTCCAGCGTGAATCATTACGAAGTCAAAGCGAAATGCCTTTTCAAAAATCTTTATAAACACACACACAAAAAGCAATTAAAGTGAGCTAAGCAATTAAGAGCCCGTAGATAACTACGGATGGAAAGGGTGCTAATACCTTCCCTTTTCATAATTGCCTCCCTTACTCAGAATCTAACGAAGGTCTTTTCCTGTTCTTTTCGCCTTCCCTTAATTGGATAAAAGAAAATTCGGTGGCGACTCTTGCTATCCGCAACATTTGCGATCAAACGCAAAACAAACAAGTCAGTTCTCCCACCGTGTTACAGGTGGGAAATCTAAATGGCAATGCAACTTCACCATTACATGTTTTGTATGATGTCAAACTAGGAAAAGTTAGCATTTTTGTATATTAGAAAATTTCTCTATGTCATGTGGCACTCCCTTTAATTAAAGGTCTTAGGAATCATTCAAAACCACTTTTAAATTGACCAAAACCTTGAAAACCAATTTTTTGAACATAGGGGTTTCATCCAGGTGAATGTAATTCAATAATGATGCCTCTAGCTTTTGTTTCATACAGATGAATCACACAGGCCGATACATACTATAACTTTCAATTTTATGTGCCAGCACATGTGATTTTTTAGGTCAGCATATCTATTTCTCATATGTCGGCACATGAGCCTTTTCAGACCGGCACATATTTCTATTTTTGGTTTTATATGATGGAAAATATCTCTATTTTTGGTTTTCTATGTATACACACTAATAAATCACACATAATCATCTTTTGTCGGGGTATCATCTATGCAAGGTTTGATAATGTCCAATTAGGTTTTTGTATAATTGAGAATATTGGGTTGAGAATTATGGGGGGTTTCATCTGAAAAAACCTAGGGTTTATCCTCTAAGATATTTGGTAGATTTGGGGGGTTTTATTCAAAACCTTCAAAAGAGGATTGTGTCCAATTGAAAAGCCTTCGGATTTTGGTACCCAAGGAAGTAGCGAGAGAACGACGAATCAAATTGAAAGTGCTTGTGTTAAATATGTACAATTGATTGTGCGCGAAAGAGCTTTCGAGTTAGGTACCCAAATGAGTAGCAATATTTGATAAATCAATTGGTAGATATTGTATCTTGGTCTTGCTGGAGATTAAAGGAAGAGAAGGTGTTGAATCAACATCAAACGATTGTGTTTGTAGGGTTGCTCTTGTAGTCAACTTTTTGCATAGTAAGAAATTATCCTAATTTCAAAATGGAATTGGAGGGAGACGTAGCCCTAAAGAGGATAATTGGAAAAATTCCTAAAAAAATTCTTGTGTCTCTCTCTCTCTTGTCTCTTTGCTTACTTTATCTTTCATTAAGTAATTTGTTAAATAACATGATTGTTTGATCGACTAGTAAGAATTTTTTTGTGGCTGTTTTGTTTTGAACTGGTTGTTGATTAGCTTAGAATAACTTTTGATTATAAGTTCTTTTTCATATCAACAAAAAAAAGGAAAAATTCTAAAATTTATTCGCACACCAAGTATTCAAAAAATTGCTTTGTTCATTTTTTCTCTCAATATTCATTGGAAATAGAATAATTAGTAACTTGTTATAAATTAATAATATTGTGTTGCTTGTTTCAGGTGTATTAATACAAATTATTATGTTGTTCATTTCATAAGGCTTAATTGCATATCTAAGTTCCAATAACAAGTTTCGTATACACGACTTTAATCGACGATCTATATAAAAACCTTCCGCTTGCACTCTTTTCAATTAACTTTTAACTCTTAGATTTTTAATTGGTATTTTGCCTTGGTGATCTATTCATCTCCCCCCCCCCCCTAAATAAGTTATCGTCTAACATCAAATTTCCTTACCAATCAAGTAGCGCCACATACTCCTATCCGTTGCATTTATTTTCTTTTTCTTATTTTAAATTTAATTTTATTTCATTTATCTTCAAAAATTTATTAAAAATAGCTTCTAATAGTTTTTCACTCCATTTGTTTTCTTCATAATTTTATAAAAATATTTTCTACCTTATGTGATTTTCTCTAATTTTTGGTATTTTTTTCTATTTTATTTTATTTTATTTTCTATTTTAATTGATTTCAAATATTTTTGTTCTCATTGATTTTGAAATATTTTGGATCCAATATTTTGAGACCTTGATCCTTGGAGTTTTTCTGATCTTTCATTATTTTCTTGAACGTTTATTTGATGCTTCATTTGAATTTTCCTTTCACTTAAAACCATTTTAAAAACCTTTTTATTCACTTTATTTGTTTATCTTATTCATTTTAATTTTGTGCTTAACTTTTGTTGACTTGGATCATGACTTGATTGATCAAAATCTTCATCAATATCAACGGACTTTGGTTGATACTTTGTTTGCATGAATCTTCCTTAATTCAAACTTATTCTTAAATGATCATTTGGATCATTTTTAGTAATTTGGGTTGATGATAGGTTTATCACATTGATACACCAAGAAAGGTGATTGAAATTGATGATAGTGATATAATGGTGTGATTCAATTTGGTTTTTCATCACTATTCATCTCTTTCTTCTTTTATTTTGATCAATTAGATGTTGATGGATTCTGTCATACCCTAAATTTACCTTATTAATTAATGGCCGATTTATCACGATTGGCCATATTGTTATTTAACTTTGGTGATTTATATTTTGTTTTAATTTATAAACTCACATCTAAGTATCAATAGTGGTGCATTTTTATTTTTATACTAATTGCTATATTTTTTAATTTGTTTAGATATAGTGGGGTTAAAAGTAGAAATTGGGGGTGTGTATCTGTTTTGTCACTAGAAATTGGGGGGTGCTTATATGTTTTTGTCAAAAAGGCCTATTATTCTAAAAAATGATTCTATAGCCCATTAAGTCCATTAGGGTTGACCAAAGTTAACTTCTAACTTTTGGTTATTCAATTATTTGTGGTATCTAATTATTTTTATCTAACTATAATTATTAATCACTATTATTCGTATTATTAATATTATTATTCATATTATTAGTACTATTATTATTAATTATTATCATTTTAAGTTTTGAGATTGTTTGACTGAAGTCAATTGAGAGGGTTGAAACCCTAGAGAGACCAGCGGCAGCTAGTGTTTTTCTTGGTCACCATGTCTGTTGGAACAGAAGATAGAAAAATAGATTTGTGAAGAAGAAGAAGTTTAAGGGAATTGAGAAAAGAATGAATGTGAAAATCTGAATATGAAAGTATATTATGAATAATTGTTCTACTTCTGTTTACAAAGAAATGCTCCTTATATAGACAATTTCTTAGGTCCAATAGTGTAAACTAAACTAAGGCCCAAAATATCTAAAAGCCCAAGGAATTCGACACACTCCAACATGCTTCAGGGTGACTTCAACATCCTTACTATTCGACCAACACTCTTAGACAATTGAATCAATTAGCTAATAGCACTCCAACTCTTTCAACACACTAGTTCGACATCTTAATTTGAATCTTGAATTATACATATTCTAACACACCCCCCTTAATTCATGTTCTCGAGACTTCTCATCCCGATGCTTCCTTTCAGCTCTTCGAATTTGACTTTCTTTAGAGGTTTGGTGAATATGTCAGCTATTTGAACTTCAGTCTTGCAGTACTTTATTTCGATCTTCCATTTGTTGACTTGCTCTCTCAAAAAATGATACCTTCTTTCAATGTGGTTACTTCGACCATGACACACTGGATGATTCGCCAGATTAATTGTTGATTTGTTGTCAACAAATAGCTTTATATTATTAGGTTCCATTATCCTGAGTTCTTCAAGTAACATCTCGATCCATGTTGCTTGACATGCTGCATATGATGCAGCTATATATTCTGCTTCACACGATCATAAAGCCACAATGCTTTGTTTCTTCGAGCTCCAAGAGATTGGAGCACCTTCGATCATAAAAATGTAGCCTTCAGTGCTTTTCTTTTCGTCTTGATCTCCACTGAAATATGAATTAGTATATCCATAAACTTTGACGATTGTGTTGTTCTTCGACTTCTTGGGCAACAATACCCCATGATCAGCAGTTCCCTTTATATATCTCAGTACCCTCTTTACTGCATTGAGATGACACTCTTGAGGTTTCTCCATAAATCTGCTCAGAAACCCCACACTTTGGCAGATATTTGGTCTTGTATTGCAAACATATCTCAAAGATCCAATGATTTTTTTGTACAATGTCGAATTTACAAACTCATCATTCGATTCTTTCTTCAGCTTTGCTCCTGTCTCTAACGGAGTGACAGCTTCATTATAGTTGCTCATGTTGAATCTTTTCAGAATATCTTGAGCATACTTAGTCTGATGCAAGAATACTCCTTCTTCAGTATTTTTGAATTCCATCCCCAGGAAATATGAGAGATTCCCTAAATCAGACATTTCGAATTCTTGCATTAGCTTCGACTTAACCTTTACTATCTCAGCTTCGTCATCTCTAGTAATAAGTAGGTCATCTACATAGAGGCATAAAATTATTCGACTAACACTGTCGACATCTTTTACATATACTCCATGTGTAGAGACACACTTTGTGAATCCTGCTTCGATCAGGAAGTTATCTATTCTCTTATTCCAAGCTCGAGGAGCTTGCTTCAAACCATAGAGAGCCTTCCTTAATTTGTACACCTTTGACGTCGAATCCTAGTGGTTGAGTGACATAGACTTCTTCTTCCAGTGGTCCATTCAGGAATGCTGACTTTACATCCAGCTGATGCATCATACATCCCCTGTATGCTGTTTTCGAAACAACTATTCAAATTGTTTCCATCCTAGAAACCGGTGCATATACCTCGTTGAAGTCTATTCCTGGCTTCTGTAGAAAACCTCTAGCCAGTAGCCTTTCTTTGTACTTAGATATTTCTCCATTTGGCCTTCGTTTCACCTAGTATATCCAATTTACATCGATTGGCTTCTTATTCGTTCTTTCGACAAGCTCCCAGGTCTTGTTCTTCTTAATAGCTCTGAGTTCTTCTTTTATGGCTTCGCACCAATTTGAATTACCCATTGCTTCATTCAAATCGATTGGTTCTACTTCAGCCATCGTCATGGCTTCTTCAACTAAATCACCATTATCATCAACCACTTGATCTGGAAATCTTTCATACCCAGCTAGCCTTGTTGATTCCGTTCTTGTTCTCGTCGACCTTATTTCAATTTGTTCAGGTGGTTCTTCATGTCGACTAGTTGAAGCGTTGCCTTGTTCACTTCGACTATTCGAGGGCTCATCATGTGGATCTTCTTCGAACACAGTTATAATAGTGTCTGATTCTTGTGTTGAACTTTGACTCCAATCCCAACCTTTGCTTTCATCGACTCAAACATCTCTGCTAATTACTAGTTTATCTTCGATTGGAGAATACAGCTTGTACGTACCGGTCGAATGATATCCTATGAGAACCATAACTTCACTTCGATCATCTAGTTTTCTTCTCAATTGTTCAGGTACATGCCTGAAGCACATTGATCCAAAAACTCTAAAATGACTCACAATTGGCTTCTATCCTGTCCAAGCCTCATAAGGTGTTTTTCCAACTATCCTCTTTGTTGGACACCTGTTTAGAATGTATATTGTTGTCGAAGTTGCTTCAGCCCAAAATCTCTTAGGCATAGTTTTAGCTTTCAACATACTTTTTGTCATGTTCAGCATACTTCTATTTTTCCTTTCAGATATGCCATTGTGTTGAGGTGTATAAGGTGCAATAACCTCATGCTTTATACCTTCCCCATTACAGAATTTGGCAAATTCAACAGACATGTATTCACCACCACCATCAGTTCTTAACTTCTTCAATTTGCAACCACTTTGCCTTTCAGCGTGCAATTTGAACTTCTTGAACTGTGTGAATACCTCAGTTTTCCTTTCAATGATGTAAATCCATATATGTCTGGTGAATTCATCAACAAAAGTAAGGAAATACATGTTTCCTCCATTTGACTTCACTTCAAATGGTCCACACACATCAGAGTGAACTAGCTCCAACATGCGCTTGGATTTCATGGGCAAGTCATGTTTGAATGCCTTCCTTGCCTGCTTAGCTTTAAAGCATTCCTCACATACTTGCTTTGGTTCCTTCACAAATGGCAAACCAACCACCATCTTCTTTAGATTGAGCATGCATAAACTTCTGAAGTTTAGATGTCCATACCTGTGGTGCCATGGCCAGTTCTTGTCTTCTTCTATCGTCGAAGCAAGACACTTGTGATCTGATGTGTTAAGTTTAACTTTGAATGTCTTGTTTTCTACCAATGGTGCTTTCATGATTAGCCTCCCATCAGCCCTCTAGACTTTCATCTCATTCCTTTCAAGCTTCATCTTGAATCCTTTTGCAAGTAATTGACCTACACTTATCAAGTTACTTGTCATAGAAGGTACATACAATACCTCAGTGATAGTAGCTTTTCCACCATCCTTTCTGACAATCGAAATATCTCCTTTGTCTCCAGAATTGATGTGTCTTCCATCAGCAAACTTTATCATCCTTTTTACTGACTCATCTAACTTGGTGAACCAATTTTTGTTGCCAGTCATATGATTGCTACATCCTGAATCCAGATACCACATGTTGGTTTTCTCAGAGTTCGACTGAGAGTTAACCATCATCAACACATCATCTGAATCATTGTCTCATGCACGTGCATATTGAGCTTCATCACTTTCTTTTTCCCTTTCTACTTTCCTCCTTCGACAGTCTCGAGCGTAGTGACCAAAGCCTTGACAATTGTAGCATTTCTTATCTTTCTTGTCAACTTTCTTCCCAGAATACTTGTTGCTCACACCTTTTCTCCAATCAGCATTCTTGCTTGACTTCTCATCATCTGGAAGATGCTTTCGAAACTTCGATTTTTCAGCTTTCTTGCTGAATCTTGATTGCAATGCTTGTTCAGCCACCTTCTCTCTTTTTGAGTTTCTTTGCTTCAATCTCATCTCATGAGCCTCCAATGAAGCTTGAAGTTCTTCTAATTTCATCTCAGATAGATTCTTTTCCTCTTCAATTGTCACAACAATATAGTCAAAATCTGTTGTTAAAGATCTCAATACCTTTTCTATTTTCTGCAGGTCTATGATGGTTTCTCCACATGCTTTCATTTGGTTCGTTAACGTCACAATCTTTGAGAAGTATGCAGAAATCATTCATCATCCTTCATGTGCATCATCTCGTATTGCTTCCTCAGTGTCTGCAACTTCACCTTCTTCAATTTTTCTCCTCCGCCATACAAGTTCTTTAACTTGTACCAAGCTTCTTTTGCTGACTCTTCTTCGATTATCTTCTCAAAAACATCAGAATCTACACATTGGTGAATCAAGAATAATGCTTTACAATCTTTCTTCCTCTGATCTTTGTGCGTAGCTTTCTGGGCTTCCGTCGCATTTGCTTGCAGCTCCGATACACCATCATTCAAGATTTCAACATCTTGAAATCTGAAAATGACCTTCATCTGTGCAACCCATCGTTGATAGTTTTCTCCTTTGAAAACTGGTAGATTTGCTGGAATATGTGTCGACGTTGTTGTTCCGTTTTCCATTAGATTCTCTTTGAATCATAACCGAGCTCCGTGATACCAATTTATTGGAACAGAAGATAGAAAAATAGATTTGTGAAGAAGAAGAAGTTTAAGGGAATTGAGAAAAAAATGAATGTGAAAATCTGAATATGAAAGTATATTGTGAATAATTGTTCTACTTCTGTTTACAAAAACATGCTCCTTATATAGACACATTTCTTAGGCCCAATAGTGTAAACTAAACTAAGGCCCAAAATATCTAAAAGCCCAAGGAATTCGACACACTCCAACATGCTTCAGGGTGACTTCGACATCCTTACTATTCGACTGACACTCTTAGACAATTGAATCCATTAGCTAACAGCACTCCAACTCTTTCAACACACTAGTTCAACATCTTAATTCGAATCTTGAATTATACATATTATAACAATGGCAACCCTAATTTCACGAGTCCAAGCCGAAAATCCACTTTGATTTTCGAATCAAATCTCCTTAACAAAATCTAATCAAATATTGGGAAGAATTATTTTATTGGATACAAACACGATTTAGTCCAAATACATGATCAATTATAAATCTAAAACCTAATTCTAATTTACAATCAATCCCTAATTACAATCTAAATCAATCTTCAATCAATCTCAAAATTGTAACAGCAAATCAACAATTTTTCCTAATTTATATAATTCTAATGCATATAAAATCAAACCCTAAGACTATTGGAAAGGGACCAAAAATCGAAAGTAAGGAGAGGAAGACAAAAACATGAATTCAAAGGCTTTGTTGATTGGATCTTCGGCCACAAGTCCATCCCTAAATGTTCGAGCTCTTCCATCGGGATCTGGGTTTCAGAACTGAAACTCTAGACTCTTATGAACCTAGCGTTGTCGTACCTATGAAATAGAGAAGAAAACGGGGATTAAATGGAGAGGGATCGAAAAAACTAGAATAGAGGCAAACATCATAGAATCACTACGTAGAGGTAATTCGGCGAACACTTAGCTTAAATTTTGGGGAATTTGTGAAATTTGGAAGAAAAAAACTAGTGTTTAGGGTTTATAATTTATTAGGGTTAGGGTTTGTTCTATGAAGGCTAGGGTTATGGTTCTAAGTATTCCAGGGTTAGGGTTTAAATCCTTATGGTTCTTGGAGTTTGGGGTTGAAGATCATGAAGATCTGGGTTGAATGTTGAACCCAGATGATGGTTTGGATGAAGGTGGCAGAGGGAAAGGGTGGTTTTTAGATACTCCTTCCATGCTTACTTCGGATCGCGACACGAGGCAACTTACGGGCAATGTGATTAGGTTTTTGTACAACAATCATATGCATTATAATCCTTCGTGCACCTTTAGTCAAACTTTCATCTCGATCATTCGTTTGTAATACTTCTGATCAACGCTCAAAGATTAATTCTTGAGGGCCATTTGATTAGAATCAGACGTTTTAGTTTCACTGCACACCACATCCTCATACACCAGCCCATTTAAAGTCTGAACGTGCTTTAGTATTTCGTTTGGGTCAGGGCACATTATATTAACACCTCCCAGCACGCCCAATTTGCTAACTCTGTGCAATTTAACACCCTCTGCGTTTATTCGGTCTCAAACTCAGTTTTGGGCTTAAACCCTGAATATCTACACCCCTAAATTTACTTGTTAGACTAATAATTCACCCCCTGCGTTTATTTAATTAATTCATTTAATTTTATTTATTTGTTTAATTTATTTGTCTTATAATTATGAATTTATCTCATATCATTTTTGCATTAAAATTATATTTTGTCATAAAAAATATTTTTGATAAATAAATATTGGATTACTATTAAAAATATTTAATATATTTTTAACTATTAAAAATATTTAATATATTTTTAATAACATGAAAATAGTTATTTATTAATTGTTTTCTAAAAATACTAACCCATTTTCTTTTAATTTATCAAACTTATTTTCATCATTTAAACTTATTTTCTCATCACGCGTCTAAGACATCAAATACTAACATTTTTCTACTAATTTAATTCAAACTCTATTATTTAAATAAAAAAGGATTGTGGAGATATTTTTATATTAACTGCGAATTGCGTCTATGACTACGATATTTTCAAACCAGACAATGTTCAAGGAGAATTCAAAGTATTTCTACCATCCATTAAAAAAACTAACCAAACACATACGAATTACGAATTGGGACTCTGATTCCTCATAGGAGGATATGTAGGCATGTGGTTAAAACTGAGGCGAGTCCCCCTGTAGCGGTAAAAAATTTCAAGAATAAGCCATTGATTGACTCAACTCGTAAAAATAACAATGAAATCGCCACCATGCTATTATTTTATCCAAAGGACTAGGAAAAAGAGTGAATACAACCTATAGAAAAAGAGATCAAGGTATGGGGGTTAGTTATGCAAATGGAAGGTATTAGGCACCCTAAACATCTATGGTACTCCGCGGGAACCTCTTTAAAATCTGTGTATATGAATATAAAAAATAAGTACAAAATAGATGGTGGAGATGGGAAAATAAGTATTTTTTATAAAAAATTTGATTTGATAGAACTTCCAATGAGTTCTAGACCTACATACCAACAACGTGCAATATTGAAATCAAAACCCATGTAGTTCGGGTAAAAAAGACTGGAATTTGTGTGTTGTTTTATTTTAAGAATAAACATCTCGTCATATTCGAGTGGTAAACATACTTACTACCCACAATTATGAGAAAGAAGCATTTCATCAACTCAAAGTGGAGGATAGAGCTCAGATTTTCATCAACAAGCATCACTCAACACCCAATGAAAAATGTCTCACTAGATTACATATTGTAGAAGTATATTAGTTTGCATCACTACAAAGAATCGACAAGAGTCTCATCTTTTGAGAAAATGTTTTAAGGGGAAAAGTCAAAACGGCTCAAAAAAGTTTGAGTGAGGTTAATTGATTTTTAGTCTTCGGAAAAGATGTCAAAGTATTATTAAATTGGTTAATGGTTTATTAAGAAAATGTTTTTTTTAAAAATGCATGGACCTAAGTCCAAGTTTATATGAAAGCGGTTCAAGTTAGAAAAACAAGAAGCTTTTTGAAAAGAGGGAGAATATTTTTGAAAATTAAAGAAGATATGAGGAGATGAAGGGACTATCCTATGTACATAAAAGTAAAAGATGAAGGTAAAAGAATGATCTAACCGAATAGGAAACCAGTACTTGTAGCGGCAAAAAACTTTGAGAATATGACATTGAATTGACTCAACTCATAAAATAACAATGAAGTCTCCACGACGCTTTTATTTTATCCGAAGTACTAGGAAAAAGAGAAATTAAAATCCTAAAAGAAAATGAGATCAAGGTATGGGGGTTAGTTATGCAAAGCGAACGTATTAGGCACCCTAAACATCTACGGTATTCCACAGGAACCTTTTTGGAAAATTTGTATATGTTTTAAAACGATTTGTACAAATTAGATGGAGGGGTGAGAAAAGAAGTGTTTTTTACAATTTTTGATTTTACATAACTTCCAATGAGTTCTAGGCCTACATACCAACAATGTGTAATGTTGAAATCAAAACCCATGTAGTTCGGGTAAAAAAAGACTAAAATTTGTGTTTTGGTTGATTTTAAGAAGAATAGACATCATCGTCATATCCGAGTGGTAAACATGCCTACTACCCACAATCATGAGAAAGGAGCGTTTCATCAACTCAAAGTGGAGAATTTAAGCTCGAATTTTCATCAACAAGCATCCTTGACACCAATTGGAAAATGTCTCTCTTCACTACATATTGGAGGAAAGCCACAAAGGGCTCAAAACATTTGAGTGAGGTTGGTGGATTTTTAGTCTTAAGAAAGATGTCAAAGTATTGTTAAATGGATTAACATTTTATTAAGAAAAAGAAGTTTTAAACTACATGGACCTAATTCCAAGTGTATTATGAAAGCGGTTCGAGTTTAGAAAACAATAATCCTTTAAAAAAGAGGGAAGATTTTGAAAATTAAAGAATATGGAAGGAGATGAATAAGCTAACCTATGTACATAAAAGTAAAAGGTAAGGGTAAATAAAGATCTTACCGAGTGATAAAACTAGTACTTATCATCAAGAATCCAATACCATATTCCCATCCTTTGGATTACCCAAACAAGCAATTAATCAGACAAAAATACCAAGTCTCAGATAAACCAATGCCTCAGATAAAATCATGTCTCAAAAATCGGGCAGCATAATAGTCGTATTTAGAGGAAATCCACTCGTAAACGAGTACAAATAGAATAACCTGCACACAAAAACAATAACCCAAGCACAAACAGAATAACACCAGAATCACAGAGTTTCCGAGTTGAGGTTGAGGTCCTAATCCTAAGTCCAAAGTCAAACTCTGAGCATAGAGATAGTAACCAAGTCCAAGAACATAGAATTAAAATTTTTTTTAATGTTTAACTGGGAATATTAGGTATTTTAAAAAGAAAAAGAAAATCTCAAGTGAGCAAATTTAAAATGGCAAGAAAATAAAATGCTGAAGTGAGCAAATAAAAAATGACATGAAATGTAAATGCTAAAAATATAGTGCATAAAGTAAAGAGCATAAAAATAAAAGGCGACAAAATAAAGGCACAAAAATAACGGTATAAAGTAAAAGGCAATTGTTAGTAAATTAATAAGGTTATCTTGGCCCGACGTAAGGCCCATGGACGGTGAGTATGTATGTTCGCGTTAAAAAGTGACGCGCGAGGGAATCGAATCTGAATTCGAATTCTCTGGCTCGAAACGATTTACTCTTTTGATTTGTTTATAAAGATGCCTCGAGCATCAAGCTTTATTATTTCAAAACAAGAAAATGAGATGAAAAGGGGGAAATTGCAATACCCTCAATTGATATGATATGCATTACGACTAGCGCGAACTAGACGCAACGCATTGGGGAGATTCCGGGAAAGGGGGTTTGTTATATAAAGGGAATAGATGTGGCACCCTAAATATATATAGTTATCTATAGCTTTATATATGAATAGTTTGATATGTTTGTGTGTTTTAATTTGCTATTTCTATTTTTTAGGAAAGTTTCTCCTTTGGATTTTAAGAAGGGTAGATTATGTGGGATCCTAGGTTTTGTTATTATTGTGCTCGCAAAGATCATTGGTATCTTCTGCATACATATCCCTTAATGGGAATCAGAGCATTTGTAGCTCGGATCTAAGGGAGCTATGGTTTTGTTTGGTTTGAGGGAGAAAGAAGTATGCTCGCCAAGGATGAGACCTTGTGCCTACGTATTCTCAAAGGGATGTTGAGAAAGTCAGAGCAATCGTAGTTCCCACTTATGCTAGTGGAAGCAACGGGTGTTATTAAGAGACAAAGACAAATGTCATCTTAATGAAATATATATCTAATCTATTTCATCACATACATTTTGATGGGCTGATTGATTGAATCTTTCATCATAAGTTATAGGTGTTTTGCTTGAGTGTACAAGCGTTACCAATTACGAGTTAAGAAAGATGTTTGAAATAGATGATTGAATCTTTTAATTGTAAGCATTGGGTGTTTTGCTTGAGTGTACAAGCGTTACCACTTACAGATTAAAAGATGTTTTTTGTTTGAAAAAAGTGTTTGAAAATTATTTGATTGTATGTGATGTGATAGATGAGATACTTCTTCTATAGAGATGATAAATGTCTGAATCTCGAGGAGAAATTGATTATAGATTAGGGGGATGCTTTTAAAAAGCTTGTGGGTCCTTGTATTGTAAGCCCAAGAGGAGGCATTCTGAGGGTCATCGAGGGTCCTTGTATTGTTAGCCCAAGAGAAGGCATTCTGAGGGTCATCAAGGGTCCTTGTATGAAGCTCAAGAGGAAGCTATAGGGTATGGCTGGCTTTGGCTTTAAGAGTGGTTTCACCGGGAAACCATCCTCTTAGGATTTCAGAGTGATTTCACCGGGAAATCATCCTCTTAGGGTTCTATCCTAGCTCGGGTGATTCTTTGTATTGGAAGCCCAATAGGAGGCTGTTAAGAGATTTCCAGGTCTCTTTCTTGTTTGATTCCCAAGATAAGGCTAAACTCAACGAGGGAGTTCTTTTGAACGAAGCCCAAGAGGAGGCTGACTCAGCAGGGGAGTATTGTCTTATACGAAGCCTAAGCAGAGGCTAAACTCAGTAAATGAGTTTTCTTAGATGAAGCCTAAGAGGAGGCTAAACTCAGTAAACGAGTTATCTTGTACAAAGCCCAAGAGGAGGCTAAAAGGGGAACCTAGTTGTTAGGCTAATTGTTATGTTATAACTGAACAGTTATATGAACAAGTGTGTGATGTGTATTCACAGGAGTTTATGAAGGAAATATATAAACAAGTGTATAAAACAATCAATTAAAGCAAGTGTAACTTGAATATATACAAGGAGTTTGGGACTTACACCGTAAGGGAGGCCCATTGGTTTAAGAGCAGTTTTACCGGGAATAATGCTTCTCTTAATACCAATGGAATAGGTGTATAAACAAGTGGTTGAAAACAAACGAACGAATTTTGTTTATGCTTGAATATTTACAAAGATGATTGGATATGTACAAGGAATTGAATATGTACATAAAAAGGGTTGGGACTTACACCGCGAGGGAGGCCCATGATCAATTAAGAAATTCGAGGAAAAAACTGGTTCGGTTTTATCTTCAAATCGAGTCGATCATGGAAAAAAGGTGTGTAAGTTTTGTTGAAAATTTTTGAAAAGGTTTTGAAAATGATTTTGAAAAGTGAAGTATATTCACAAGAAGTTTTGAAAATATTTAAGTTTGAAAGTTGGAAAGAAAACATCTTTGAAAGTATTAAGAAATACTTAAAATGTCTCATTTTTTGCTTAATAAAAATATAATCAAAAGAAAATATTTTTGGATTTTTTTGACATAATCATAAAATAGGCATATTAAATGACAAGTGTGCAAAAAATCATCTCAAAATGAGAAGTTTTGATTGGTTTTTGAAAATGTTGAAGAAAACAAGTAGTAAAAATTTGATTTTGGTCCTAAGGAGGTTTGAACTCAGGACCTTTGGCTTAGAAGTGAACAGCTTTACCACTGAGCCATATGCTTATCTTGTTATTTACACGCCTTCATTTAATTATATTTAAAACAAGTTTTTGAAAATGTTTTAAAATGAAGGAAAAGTGGAAAGGATGAAAAAAATGGTCTCAGGGGGATTCGAACCCTGGACCATAGGCAAGGCAAAGGACATGAAAAGCGCGCTGAGTGGCTATACATCTGTTTATTTATTTTCTTCCATGTTATTATATTATAAACGAATTATTTGAATTTTCTAAAAACAAAATAACGTGCGCAATGTTCATCATCTTCCTCCAATCTTCCTCAAGCCATGGATTCTTCATTTCTCAATGATTTTAAAAGTTGTAAACATCAAAGTTGCTCGATTTTTAACCAGGAACATGATGGTGATGATTAATTTCATTTATTTTAAATGTAGAACTATTAATTTTTGCAAGAACACGAAGAACCCTAGTTCTAATAATTGATCATGAAATCGTGTATGGCTATGGAATTAAGCAATGGATTGAGGGTTAATGATCAGTATGAGTGCAGAAACAAGATGGCCAAGCAATTTTTCATCTGTAATGCATGAATCATAGAGTTCAAAGTTTGAGTAACTTACCCCTTCGAACTGAAATTGAAATCTCAGTTAGAGTGTTTCTAGTTGTGTTTTGAGGATTTCTATAGCTTCACTGGACCTTATGAAAGGTGTGGAAGTGCTTAGCTTGATTTGAAATGGCCTGGATCGTTCCACCCAAGTCCAACTGCAGCCACTTAGAGTGAGTTTTGAATTTGATGTTGGAGATGTTAAAGGTCAGGGATGAGTACTTGGATCACTCATATGAAGTGTATGGAAGGTATTTGAAGTGATAAATCCAGGCTAGCACGAGCAGATTGAGATATGGCAAGTTAAGGCACAATTTGCAAGTTTATGGATTTTGGAGTATGATTCTGAGTTTGGACAGTTTTTCTTGTGGTTTTAAGTTTTAGACAACTTCTAATTGATGTTTAGAACATGTTAGAAACTTAAATTCACTCAGATTTTGCAAGGTTTGAAGATTGCAAAATTTCCTCTTTGAACTTTGAAAACTTGGAACTTAAGAAAGAAAGAAGGAAAGCTTGATTATGATAGCTTTGGTGTGATTTGAATTTGAAGAAATGACCTCTATTTATAGGCCAAGAAATCTGAATGACAAGGCATGGCTATCATTGAGAGAGCTTTGCAACTTGCTTAAGTGGTAAGAAGGAATCTTTTGCATTTAATGCAAAAGTTAATTTCTAACCATGGTTAGAAATTTCTCTTTGATTCAATCCTCTTCTCAATCATGAAAAACTGATATTTATCAGTTATAATCTACCCCTAGCTGATGACAAGGCTTCTAGAAGGGAGATTTATGAAAAATGACTTATAAATTTGAAGCATGATCTTAGAATTCCATGGTTTTGGAGCTCTATGTTTCAAAATCAAAAGCATATCTAGACAAAGTGTTTTTGCAATTTCTTGGACTTTTTGGAAAGCTTGTAACAAGGGCTACAACTTTCATGTTTTGAGTTTTTTCTAAATTCAAATGGATCTAGGTGAAAAATGGCCTAGAAAGTAAGGAAAAACCATGTTTCTTAACACTTGAAAAAAATTCTAAGTGTTAGAAAAAATTCAAATCTTGACTTTTTTCACATTTCTTGATTTTTTATGATCATGATGGATTATTTGAAATGTTTTTATGATTGAAAAAGTTTAGTCTTGAAAAAGTTGACCAAAAGTCAAAGTTTGACTTTTTGAGTAGATGAATTTTCATCAGATGGTTCAGAATTTGTCTGATGAAGAAACATGGATTTTGCAATGTTTTGAATGAAGAAATTAGGTGAAGATGTTGTATTGAAGATGTTAAGATCAATCTTCAAGCAAATAGGTCATCCATTGAGCAGAAAGTCAATGATTCACTATCTCCGATCAAAACCCTAATTGGTCGATTCATGGTAGATCATGAGAAAAAGTTGGGAATCTGAAGATCAAATGTTGATGATTGATTAAGATAGATCAATTGAGGTGAGTGGAAACTCAAACCCTAATTGATCACATCTTGAACAGATGAAATTTTGAAGAAACCCTAATTTTGACTTCTAGAAGCCACGCACGATCTATTCTGTTCTGAAACTGTTAGTGATGCAGTGATGCAAATGTAAGGTGGTATCTTAGGTCAAAAAATTGGGGTATGACAATGTGGTTGGCCCAATATTCATTGGGGTAATACAGAACAGTAACCCCCCAAGTTTTTGCGTCTGGCCGTAGAGGTGATGACTTGAATTCGAGGGACTATTCAAAGATCTCCCTGTCGAGGAGAGGAATATTCTGGTGGGGAGAAGGACAGTCTCGCGTGGAACTAAAAGTTTTTGAAATTTGGAAGGTTTCGCCCAAGTGACCTTGAGTCGTGTGCGTTAAATGCTGGTAGGCCTAGGGACTAGGGTATAATGATGATATCCTTATGTTCCATAGGCGTGTGCACGTCCACGTGCGCTAAAGGGGCCTATATAAAGGGGAGGAACTCTTTGTTTGTACTTTTCCTTCGCTTCATTTCCAGCTCGTCACCATCCGATTGTGCCCGACTTTAATAGCCATTAGTTCAAGGAAGTAATATGTGTGTTTCAAGGTTGTTTCAACTATTCACTGCTGCAACCAGTAGTTTCGATTAGCTACTTTTAAGTTTCTACCACACCTAACCGGTGAGTTTCTGGATCTTTTACCCAAATTTGTTGTTTTGTTTGAGATTTTCGAGTTTTCTTAGGATTGCATGCGGTTAAGGTTTTAGAATTTATGAATTCTACCAGTGGTGGATGGTGGTTCCATCTTATTTTGGCGCTGTGTACCACCATGAGTACTCTGCCAACCTCTTTCTTCTATCGTTGAGGTATAAGGTTCGGATTTTTCGCGTTTTTTGGATATGTACACCTAGGGTGGAATCCTGCCCGAGATCGATGGTCATGCTCGGGGATTTTAGAATTTCGGCTCTGGCCGAGGACAGGGTCGTCGTTCGTCCAAGCCCTTTCACTTGATTAGCGGTGAAAGGGTGGATTTGACGTTTGTGTCGATATCACCTTTTTCCTCTACTTTTCAGGTATTATGACGAGCGTCAATGAAGATTTCTGGGGGGACCCTGATAGTTCCGAGCAGGGTTCATCTGACTTCTCTTCTTTTGAAGGGAGTACCTTGGTGGAAGTGGTCGGTTAGGGGTCATCGGTGCCCGAGGGTATAGGACCATCAGCTGCGGAGGTCGATAAGAATGACCCTTCGATATGGGTAGCCCCTGATCCATGGGCCCGTGTATTGTAATTTTCCATGTATCTGGATGAAGTGTTTGCAAAGGTGAACTCGTATATGATGATCGGGGATGCCGAGGATGCGGGGGGAGACAAGGAGGAATGGGCGGTCTACATCCCTTCCCAGGGGCATAAGATTTGTTCGGAATATGATGCCTGTCATATCCCTATGTTTAACATCTAGTTTAGAGAGTTGTATTTCCGAGTTCCTTTTACCGACTTCCAAGTGGTCATATTTCATCATCTACATATGGCTCTGTCTCAGCTCCACCCTAATGCTATTGCCTTTTTGTGGGCTTTGAGATTGTTTGTGAGTATCTAAATGTGGGCGCTACCCTTTCTCTTTTCTTCTATATTTTCTACCCTCAAAGAAGTTCGCAAAAGTAAGAGAGGGGAATCCAGTGCGGATGGGTTTCCCTGAAACAACATAATGGGAAGTTGTTCAAGCCTTATTAGGTGTTTGCCCTATTTTTCAAGGATAAGTATATGCTCGTTCAACCGGTGTCTGAACGGGAACTCCTGAATGTGTTTCATACTTCTCCAACCTTCGAGGAGGATGAATCTCCTATGTTAAATGAAAAGGGGGAGCAGATGCACACGCTGATGGAGAAGTTTTGTTCCACTAAACGAGGAAACATTTTGATAATAATCCTGACTACTATGTGTGGACTAAGGAGGAGTTGGGCGAGGACGATTTGGCCAGTTTTGAGGTGCTATCGACCTTTGTCGAGGGTTTTCCCCGGATCCAGCAAATGGGAAAAGGGGGAAAACCGCTCGTGAATAAGGATGAGGAGTATGTCTATGAGCCTGGGCTGATAAACTTGAAGGAACTCCTCGTGTGTGGGGATCCCAAGGCGTATCTGGGTAGACAATTTTGTTTCAGTTTTATTGAGTATTCTTTTAATCGTTCTATTCTGACTTGTTTTTCTCTTCTTTTTGCAACTAGGATGAACACTGCGTAGGAGCGTATCACCTGTCAGGCATTGACGAGGTCCAAGAAAGGGAAGGAAATAAGGTCCTCTTCGACCGAAACGGGGGAGGCTCCTCAGACGGGTTCGGGGACATTCTCAACGGGTCTAGATGTCAGGGAAATTTAACCCAACTGATGTCCTTGAGGTTCAAGAGACGGTGGTCGGGTGGGACCATGGACTTGACTTGTAAGAAGAAAAAAAAGAGGTTTGATATACCCCCTTGCTAGCATAATAAGGCATTCTTCGAGGGCTCGACCTTGATCCTCCCCCGTGTTTAGTCATTTTTCCTAGAGAAACTGGATTATCAGACCAAGAAAGCGAAGCTGGCCCAAGATGCTGGGGCAGTGATGCGGGTCTTGGAGATGGTCGATGCATACTCTGAGATGGGTCAATCCCCGAAGGTCGAGCTGCGGAGACTTCAGGCCAAATTGCAATAGGTCAAGAGGGGTCTCATATCTAAGAGTTCTTAGGTATAAGGGTTATTAGGTAGTGATTAAGTGAGGAGTTATTCATCACTGTGTATGATTGAGGGGGAGTGAGAGGGGTCTCATATGTAAGAGTTCTTAGGTAGAAGGGTTATTGGGTAGTGATTAAGTGAGGAGTTGTAAATGGGGTATTTTAGCTCTAAATTGATACTACTGATAGTGAACTTCATCTTTGGCTTGGTAGCCTCCATATGTAGGTGTTGTTGTCACTGAATTGGGTTAACAATGTTGATGTGTTATTTCTTTTTTCAGTACTAATTTACCCGGCTTGTGTGTTTATCTCAGATCAGATGTATCAACATCCTTACAAGACATCTGAGTTTGCTATACCAGAATTTCAATTGGTATCACAGCAGGCATCTTGTTCTATTCTAGGTGAGATCCTGGGAAGATACTTTCTAGTAACATGGGCAAGAATAATGATCATACTGAAAATTTGTTTGAGTGTGGTTGGTTTATATTATTTCCTCAATGGTCCCTTGAAAAGGGGGATGGACCATTTGTGACAGGCTGAGATGTGGCTACGTTTAAAGGTGTAAGGCATGGTAGTTGGAAGTAGACTTGTATGCTTCTATTTTGTGGATTTGTCTTATGCTCAAACCATGGTTAATTTGTTGTCATTAGTTTTGTGGTGCTTATGTACAAGGGTAACTGAGCCATGCCTGAAGGTTGTAGAAGAGTTTTCTGATTTGTTTATTTTTTGCTACATTTGTATCTGATGGAAAACTCCTAGTGTTTGGTGAGTGCCTTGGAAAAATGGTCTACAAGTTTTTGTAACACCCTATTGGCAATGTGTGAAGAATCTTGCTGCATCATGGGTTGGAATAGCATATGCTTTGGGTGCTAAGAAAATGTGTTCTGAACATATATGTTTAGAACCTTCTCCTGGTCTAGAAGAGGAGACATCTAGGGGATTATATTACCGCTCATTAGATTAGTTTATTTTTGGTCCAAGTTAGTAGGCTTGGAGAAGCTGAGCAAAATTTTTTAATGGTGATTTGATTTTATATGTAGGTTGATCTCAAAATGTCCAAAATATTCTCTCTACCATCTGGAAGTCATTCTAATTGAAGGAGCAAGATTTATGAATGTCTGGCAGTGTTTACATGTATTCATGGCCTAATCTTGGAATTTGACATGCTACAGGTGTATTCTCTTGTGTCCCCTACAAGACTTGGGTATGGAATTCCATGAGTTTTGTCTCTATAACCACGGTAAATGCAAAGGAAAGTTGTTTTGCCCAGGGTGGAGTGTAAAGTCACTGACCAAATCTGGTGTGATCTGTGGTTTGGATATCTTATATATTTGCTAGTTGTAATGAAGAATCCACTTGTACTGGTGTTGCTCAACCAATTGTGAAGGGGGCTCTAACTTCTATATATTCATTTTAGAGGAAACTATGAAGAAAGTGTTTGGGTGATAAAAATAACCATATATCTGTCTGCAATTACTCTGTCGGGAGCTGAGTAATTGAATGATATGTTCATATTGTTTTGAATATTATGATTCAAAAAGTTATTGGGAGTATGTTAACCTTCACAAGTTTATTATGTGTGATAGCTTCATCTGCTATGAATATATGATCATCTGATGAAGAAGTGCATACGAATGATGGCAAGTATCTTGATGGGAGTTGGATATTTGTTTGATTAATGTGTGCAAGTCTACAATTGAACTCCTTACATCAGCTAGGACGTGAGAAGTCATGCCTTCCTATTATTCAGGTGTCTATAATAACCTGAATGAGTTGGACTGGCTATGTTACTTTTAAGCTTCTTAAAAGACTCCTCTGTATAACAAATCTTTTGGATAATGAATCAAGAATCAGAATGTTGAGTTCTGTGATATGGAGAAGCTGATGTTCTATATGATGATGTAACATCATGGCTATTGAAGATATCAGATATTGTGAAAATAAAGGAATAAAGAGGAGTATCAAATA
Organism: Vicia sativa; assembly: GCA_021764765.1. Lineage (NCBI taxonomy): Eukaryota > Viridiplantae > Streptophyta > Magnoliopsida > Fabales > Fabaceae > Vicia > Vicia sativa. Next base: position 129,090,334 of record CM038794.1, read on the forward strand.
GGGTGATCTGATTAATATGTTTGTTTATGATATGATTTCTTCTACTACGAGTGACAAAATGTGGCAATCTGGATCTTCTATAGCAAGCAAACTAAGGACATTTGTTTTGGAATATGTGAGAAATTCTAAATCAATAGTGCTTGTGGTATTGTGAGAACCTTATCAAATATGTCCTTGTTGTATGTATAACTCTGCAATAACTTATCATTCCCTGCATTGTTTGATGAGGTCGAATGCATGGTCTGTGTGGAGATACCATTTGTGATGTTTTAGTATCCTGGATTATAGCACTCTTGAAGAATTGAAAGTAGCAAATTTGAAGTCCAGTGGAAAAACTTTGTGTTCATGATTCAGTACTTATGGATAAGTCTAGGAATTATCTTAGACTATATTCATGAGGAAACTGTTTTGTGTTGTTGTGGCTTATTTTAGTTAGTTTCCCTCTTCGTTATATCATGGCTAACAAGGGGGAATCTGTTAAGAGACATTTGGGAAGTTTGTTGTCAAGGGGCATGGGTGGAAATAAACTCCTTAGATAATGATTCCAGAACCAAGGCAGATAGGTTATGTGGTAATGTTGTGGATGTCCCATACGATGTTGGAACATCATTCTTGATGATAATTGTCATACCCCAAAATTTTCCTCTTACTTCTCAAGACAATTCACATCTCCATACTTAAAGATTTCACAAGGGTTGACCAGACAAACCCTCTTCTAAGCAATCAATCCAAACTAGGGTTTTGCTCTTCTCAAGTAAAATGGATCTCCAAGGCTCCAAGTGGTCATCATATGCTTCATCGGATCACCATGTCAAGTTTGAAGACTTACAAGTCAAATTTGCTCATCCAATTGCTCAGATGGTTGAAAATCAGTTGTATTGGACAGAAAGTCAATTGTGGTCAACATACAGTCAAACTTCATAATTTTTTATCAACATCAATATTTTGAAGTAATATTCATCATTTGATCAAGGGTTGATCATGATTCCTCAAGGAAAGTCAAGATTTGATCAAAAGTCAAAGTTTCTAAATTAGGGTTTTTCAGACAAAAGGCAACAGAACTTTGACCAAGCATAACTTTCACATACTTTATCAAAAAAATTTCCACCAAAGCTCATTATTAAGGGAATTCAATTGTCTACAACTTTATGTCTCATAAGCTTTGGCCAAAAATGCTTCATTTGGAAGTTATGGATCAAAACATTACAGGTCCTTCTAAAAGTCATCTTTTTGCAAAGATGTGTACATGAAAATGGAAACTTCAATGAAGATGAAACCAAAAGGAGTGTTTAGAGGACATCTTGAGATTTCTAAAAAGTCCAACAACACCCAAAAATGTTAAAAATTAAGCAAGATACAAGTTGTGCAAGTTAGGCATTTTTAAGGAAGTGCGTGAAGAGAAATACTTGAGAAAATGAATTTTTTTCTAAATGGACGTAACTTTTCTTGGTTCAAACTTGTTTCTTATCTGAATTAGAACCTCCAAGCCCAAGGACACACCTTTTATCTTTTATTTTTATTTATTTTGAGTTTTTATTCATTTAAAACCAATTTAATTAAAATAAAAGATATAAAATCAAAACATTAATCGCAAGGTTGATTTTTTATCATTCTTGAGGTCCAAGCAAGCCATATAAGCTGATATTTTCAAAATTATTGAGATTGGCAAGAGAATTGATTGAAATTAGTTCAAAAAATGCAATATTTGGTTTCATTTCAAATCAAATATTTTTCATTGATTGACATATAATTTCTTCATGATTCTTGACCTAATACCATCCATTATATATATATACACACTGATCACAGATGCCTAGAGGACGAAAATTCATGCCTTAAGAACCATAAAAAAGTTTCAAAAAAACTTGTGAAAAAAGCAATTTCGATTTCAACCTTGGAGGCCAATTCAAGAAGTTCTGAGGATTGATTAAGCATCCTCAACGTCCCAGGAATGATTTCCAATCATCATACAAGCTTGGAACAAGCCAAATCGACCACATGAAGTCACGAAGCAGGAATCGAGATGTGCCATGGTTAGGGTTCATGAGCTCGAATTAGGGTTTCTCAAAATAGGTCTTATAGCTACGGATGAAGGTCATAGATACATGTTTACCCACGGAAAAGTCGTGGGTAAGGCCGTGGCAAATTCAAAATTGGGGACGATGACCCTTGGCGCGCGTTTTTTTGGTTTTAATTGATTTTTGGAAATTATTTTCTCTTATAATATATTTCACTCATTCCACTAAAAGCTTGCACACTTGGTTCAGTTGGCAAAGGCGCGCACGTGTGAGAGAAGGGTCTTGGGTTCGATCCTGCCATGCATATTATTTTGTCTTTTTCCAAACTAACCAATTTCTTCTTATTTTCATATTTTTCTCCATATTTTCTTTTCCAATTTAATTTCTTTTCAAACATTTTTTTACATACAATAAAAAATCACAAAAAAATATTTCTTTTCATAATTAAATTAGAAAAACTTTAATTTAATTTTTTTTCATCAAAAATATTATTTTTCACTCATATTTCATTTAATTATTAATTAATCGAAAATTAACTTTTAATCACTTTTTCCATATCAAAATTAATCCAGAAAATCCCCAAAAATATTTTCCTCATTTAATTAGGTTCACTAACCCTAAAACCTTTTCTAACACAAAAAATCTTTTTTTCACTACCATTATTTTCTCTTATTCACAATTCGATCCTTCTTGCGATATTATTTCAATTCATGTAATTGTTCACAGGTTGTAATAGTTAGGACTTTAATTTCTCGCATTTTTTCAATATTATGTAATTTCTCATGGGATGTAATAGCTTAATTAGGATTTACCTTTTGTACTCCTATATTATGTATTTGCCCCAAAGCCATGTAATAGCGTAGGATTTACTTTCCGCACTTTACATTTCCGCACTTTACATTTCCGCACTTTACTTTCCGTACATATTTAACTGCTAGTAATTAGGCATGTATGGAAAGATTAAAAACAACATAGCTCACTTCTAATCACAAGATAAATATATGAATACAATACACTCTTCACACATGCACCCACCTTAGGGTATCCTCTCTTGTTGCCTTTCGAAACAATGGTCATGTCCCTCGAACGTAGGGATATCTTGGAAAAGACGCTCACGAATAACATCATCATAGTCCCTTCGATACAAAGATCATAGTCCCTCGATGACCCTCGATGTTGCCTATGAATACATGATCTAGTCCCTCGATTGTTGCCTACGAAAAGTGATGATCGTCTCTACGAATATGCTAAGGTATCTCTACATGTTGCCTTCTATGACCATACGATGACCCTTCAAACATCCCTTTTACATCCAACGGATAGAGTTGCCTACCAACTAATGGTATGGATAACGCTACCCTAAAGGAAAGCAAAACAACATGGAAACGACCATTCTAAGTAGGTAATAGACTCTTAATTGCTTGCTCTATCAAAAATACTTTTTACACCTCACACTATTTCCAAAAAAATTTCAAAACACTTTGTATACATTCCGGCGTGAATCATTACAAAGTTAAACACATTTCCAAACACTTCGTATACATTCCAACGAGAATCATTATGAAGTCAAAGTGAAATGCCTTTTCAAAAACATCTTTTCAAACATACACATAGAAAGCAAATTTATAAAGTGAGCTAAGCAATTAAGAGCCCGTAGATAACTACGAATGGAAAGGGTGCTAATACCTTCTCTTTTCATAACTGCCTCCCGTACTCAGAATCTTACGAAGGTCTTTTTCTGGTCTTTTCGCCTTCCCTTAATTGGATAAAAGAAAAGTCGGTGGCGACTCTTGCTATTTGCAACAAGTGTCAGGACATTATTAGGACATGTTCCTGCATGATCAACAAGGGTGGAGTAACCTAGGTGTTGAATCACGTGGTTGTATATAATGGAAGTAAAATTTGTCTGACTATGAATTTATTGGGACTGATTTTTCCAGCAGAAACAGTCTAGAACTATTAAAGGTGTTCAAAGTTAGTGTGGACGACGCACATTGACTCATGTAGCAGTTTCTCATCCTCAATTAACGTTGCCTTGACAAAGAATTAAAAATCGTTAATTCCTAAGAAATTGCTCTGCTATTTATAGAGGCATCTTCTACCCTCTACTATCAAGTGAGTATTCTTCCTTCATCACCACAATGAGCTTTGTTCATGTCTGGGCAAACTGTTCCTAGGTATGGTTTTGTGAGGGCCTCTTTTGTCAAGTTTTGGCCAAAAAAGGGGAGAGAGGTTGTGTTGCATATGTGTTGCTCAGGTACTCAGGTATGAAATGGTGTTTACAAACTTTGTACCAAACATGTCGTATCAAATGCTTGAAAAATATGTGCATTTACTTTGTGACCTGTGATCTGAGCTATGAACATAATTGTGACATGTGTTCTGAGTTCTTGGGGTGGTGGTTGATTTGGATAGACACTTGGTTGTTGATTTAACAATAAGTAAAAGTCATGCATTCCATCATTAATGGTTCTAGATTGAGGGGGAGAACAAGCTATAATTTGTTGTCTTCTTCCTCATGTGCATTAACCCAACTTCAAGACTTTCCTTCCTTTTATCCTGCATGTTTGGTGTTGGTTAAATGGAGACTCTTCATAATGCTAAAAAGAAGATGTCGAACACGATGTTGAGACATTGCCTTCAATTTAAGATTTGTTCCTGTATGCAATAGCTCCTGAATACTACTGTTGATGGGTTAAATTTTTTTGTTGTAATCTCTTGTATTGTAATTTCTTTTATTTATTTGTTTTAGCCAAAATTTGCCAAAGGGAGAGATTGTTAGTTCTATTATTTTAGGATTGGCTTAATTTTTGTAAAACAAATAATAGCAGCAATAATGTAATGTAGAATAGGATGTATAAACTTGCTAAAAAGAACAGGTACAACAAGAAGTCCTATTGAAATGTCAGAGCATGTTATGTTGGACCCATTCAACAACTGAAACAACATGTCGAAGAAGATGTCCTATGAAGAAGCATTTGATATCACACTGTTGAGTTGAATAATGAAATGCAGTTCTAATTTAAATTATGCAGAATATCTAAAGAATATTATGCATCATATAAATCGCATATTTAAAGGCACAATTAAAGGTCTAGAAGATTCAATCTGAAATAAAGGAGAATGAAGAATTCCTAACTAAGGAGATTATTTAGGAAACTAAAGATCTTTCTTGAAGTAGAAGTTTCTATAGTTTGTTACAGCTAATAAAGTTGTGATTGAAGGCCCAAATCCATATGGGTATAGGTTATAAATAAGGATTTGTAACCTAGTTTAAGGAGCTAGCTGTTTGCGGTAAAAAGTGAAGAACGAGGGAACCAAATTGGAATTCGCTCTCCGGCTCGTGAGCACCAAGCTTTATTGTTTCTAAAAAAGAAAGGAAAAGGGGAAAGCTGAAGTACCCTAAAAAAGATATGCAATGTGATTAGTATGAAACTAAACGCAAAGCATGGAGGAGTATAGATTCTTAAGTTCGGGGTTAGGTTATACAAAGGGAAGGTATTAGCACCCTATGTATCTATAGTACTCTATAGGATCTTTTGTGCATTTGTGTTTTATTTTCTATGCTATTTTGGGAACGTTTCTCCTTTGGGATTTAAGAAGGTAGGCTAGGTAGGAACCTAAGTTTGTTTATTATGATTATGCTTGCAAAGATCATTGCAATCTTCTACATACATATCCCATAGAGGTAATCAGAGCAATTGTAGCTCGAGTCTAAGGGTAACTAAGGTTTCGTGGTTTGAGAGAGAAATAAGTATGCTCGTCAAGGGTGAGACCTTGTGCCTACGTATTCTTAAAAGGAGGTTGAGAAAGTCAGAGCAATCGTAGTTCCCACTTATGTGCTAGTGGAAGCAAATGATTTTAAGAGACAATGACAAGTGTCATCTTAATGAAAAATGTATCTAATCTATTTCATCACATACATTTTGAAAATTGATTGTTTGAATCTTTTATTGTAAGAAATGAGTGCTTAACTTGAGTGTACAAGTATACCGCTTATAGTTCTTAGAATGAGAAGATGTTTTGAAAAACATTGAATCTTTCATTGTAAGCATTGGGCGTTTTGCTTGAGTGTACAAGCGTTGCCACTTACAATTAAGAAAGATGTTTTGTTTGTTTGTTTGAAAAGTGTTTGATTTGAAAAATGTTTGATTTGAATGTGATGCTATAAATGAGATACTTCTTCCATAGAGATGATTCATGTCTCATCTCTAAGGAGAAATGTTTTATTATTAGGGGATGCTTGTAAGAAACCCGTGGGTCCTTGTATTGTAAGCCCAAGATGAGACTATCTGAGGGACATCGAGGGTCCTTGTATTGTGAGCCCAAGAGGAGGCTTTCTGAGGGACATCGAGGGTCCTTGTATTGGGAGCCCAAGAGGAGGCTATAGGTTATGGCATGCTTCGCTTTAAGAGTGATTTCACTGGGAAACCATACTCTTTGGGTTCTATCCTAGCTAAGGAAATTCTTTGTACGAAGCCCAATAGGAGGATGTTGGAGAGTTCCAGATCTCTTTCATGTATGAGGCCCAATAGGAGGCTAACTCAACGAGGGAGTTCTTTTGTACGAAGCCCAAGAAGAGGCTAACTCAATGAGGGAGTTATTTTGTACGAAGCCCAAGAGGAGGCTAACTCAATGAGAGAGTTCTTTTGTACTAAGCCCAAGAGGAGGCTAACTCAACGAGGGAGTTCTTTTGTACGAAGCCCAAGAGGAGGCATGGGGAACCTAGTTGTTATACTAGTTGTAATGACATAAATGAACATGAACAAGTATATATATGACAAAGTGTGTGTGTGCATTCATAGGAGTTTATGAAAGAAATATATAAACAAGTGTATAAGACAAGCAAATAAGCTAGTGTACTTGGATATATACAAGGGAGTGAGACTTACACCTTAAGGGAGGCCCACTGGAATAAGAGTGATTTCACCGAGAATAATGCTCCTCTTAATACAAGTGGAATTGGTGCATAAACAAGCGGATGAAACTAGAGAACGAAGCTAGTTATACTTGAATTTGTACAAAAAGGTTGAATATGCACAAGGAATTAAATATGTACAAAAAATGTTTGGGACTTACACCGTAAGGGAGGCCCGTGATCAATTTGAATTTGAGTTTGAAAGATTTTCGAGAAAAAAAAACCTTGTTCGGTTTGAATTTTCAAAGAAGAAATCGAATTGATCATGGAAAAAGAGGTGTATAAGTCAATTAAGACATTTTGAATATTTTAAAAAGGCTTGAAGGGTGAAAATTATTCACATGAGAGTTTTGAAAAAGATTAGGTTAAGAAAAATCAAGAAGAAAACATTTTTGAAAGTACTTTAAAATACTTAAAAAGTCTAACTTTTAACCTAATAAAAATATATCAAAATAAAGTATTTTTGACATAATCATAAAATAGATGTATTAAATTACAAGTGTGCAAAAAATCATCTCAAAATGATAAGTTTTGATTGGTTTTTGAAAATGTTGAAGTTTGTAAGAAAATTTAAAAAAAAACAAGTGATAAAAATTTATTTGGCCTTGGTGAGTGTTGAACTCAGGACCTTGGCTTGGAACGTTTCAAAAGGTTAACCACTTAGCCACACGTGTGGCTTGTTAAACAAACGCTTTCAATTAATTATATTTGAAAACAAGTCATGAATGAGTTTTGGAAAATAGTTTGAAAAATGAGAAAAGTTTGAAAAAGGTCTGGGGCGAGGGAGATTCGAACCCCAGACCTGAGGCATAGAAAGACTTAAGGGTGCGCTCTCAACCACTGGGGTGGCTATACATCATTTAATTAAAACAAAAAAAACATGTATATATTATAAAACTAATATTTGAAATTTCAAAAACGCGCCATGGTTTCATCCTCAACCTCAAGTTTCATGGATTCATAACTTCTTTGTTTTTGGATGAAATTGAATGATATAAAAATGAAACTTGCTCGGTTTTTCACAAGGAACACGATGGTGGAAATTAAATGAATTTATTCTAAGTGTAGGATGACTGAATTCGTGACAAAATAGATGAACCATAATTTTATCAAAGTTAAATAAAATTGTGTAGATGCATGATTCATGGCAATTAATTAAGGGTTAATGATCAGTATACGTGCATAAACAAGAAGGCATAATAATTTTTGATCTGTAATGCATGAATCATAGAGTTCAAAGTTCGAGAAACTTACCTCTTCAAGCAGAAATCGAATTCTCTGCTAGAGTGTTTCCAGAAGGTTTTTGATGATTTGAACAACTTCCTTGGACCTTAAGGAACATGATGGAATGCCCAACTTGATTGGAGATGGCCTGGAACTTGCTACCCAACTCCAACTGCAGCTCGACCAATTTAAAGATAATGATTTTGAGGTTACAAATATGTTCTAATGGTTTGGATCACCTCTATGGGGTGTATGGATGATGTTTGAAGTGAAAAATTGGAAAATGCATGAGTAGATTTGAAGTTTGATGGTTGTAACATCCTAATATTATGTTACTAAGTGAGAGTTATATAATTATAATTGGAAATTTGTTAAGAGAATAATTGAGATTAATCGGAATCAAGTGGGATAGTTAGAGTCAAGGAAGGATTGGTTAGAATGTGACTACATGGCATGTTGGTAAATATCACTTAGTTAGAGGGCATCTTGGGCATTGAACATTGGTTGCATGGAATATTATGAGTAAGTGGGAGTTAGTGAAGGAAAATCAAGTTCTTAAAGGAGAAAGAGAGGCGGAACATCATGTTCTTTATTCCTTGAAAGTCATTTTTGTATCTCTAGAGTAGCTTCCACTAAAATGATCATATCTCCCAGCTCACAACTCGGATTCAGGTGATCCAGGACTTTTCGAAAAGCTCACAAAATTTTCTACAATCTGGATATATGGTTCGTGATCTTCATGTTCGTGAGGAAAGAGATAATCACGTTTGAGGATGGAGGTTTGAAGCTGATGCAGTAGGGAGAACTCATGGAGCAGCCTTCATTCAACAAGCCATAACTTTTTACCCGTAACTCCGATTCAGGTAAATCCGGACTTTTTAAAAATCTTACGAAATTCTATTCGATTTGGTATATCAATTCGTCCTCATAGTTGTTTTATTAAAGGAGAAAAACGAGTTTGAAGTTGACCAATTCTTGCTAGAAATTGGAAGAGAGGTGGCTTCGGGGTTGTTGATAATGGAGATGAAGTTTTGAGCATGTTAAGGGTTCAAGGGCAACAAGCATAACATCCAATCCTCCATTAACCTAAGGTGAGTCTCTATAGTTAGGACTTGGGGTAAGAATTAGGGTTTTATGGAATTGTATGAATTTGGGAACAAGGGTTTAGTGAGATACCTCGATGCATCCCATGTTGATTAAATGATGAGAAATGTGTTTCCATAATGCTAATGTATGTCATGGATTGTTCTTACATGATGAGATTCGAATAGGAATGTATTGGAATGCTTGGTACTGGTCTTATGCAGGAAAATATGTTATTTTGACTCTGCTTCAGGTGCAAATCGATTTGCATATAGTGTAAATCGATTGCTCACTGACTAAAAAATGACTTTCATTGTTTCGATCATAACTTGACTTTTATAACTCGAAACGGAGCCCGGTCAGAAGCGTTAGAAAGGTATTTTAATGACCTTTATGAATATATTTAGAAATCATGCTTTTAGTTCATTAAAAGGTTATGTAAAAGGGATTTTTATGTGCATGATGTTGAATAAGCGTTAATGGAATTTAAGAAAATGTATGTTTAATTCCCCAGAGTGTAGTTCCGTCTGTGTCAGGGATCAGAAGCCTCTTTGTTCTATGACTAATTTTATGAATTGTATGATATTATGTTATGATCACTCGTATGCTAAAATCATGAATATGTATGAATATTATGTGCAAAGTGTTGAGAAGCGCATTATGTGGAAATGCAATTATGTGATCATTACTTGTTCACGTTCATTCTGGTTGAATGTTCGGATGAATCTGTCTTGTTGGCTTGATGTCATAAGTGTTTGGATTATGCTGAATCGAAGTAGACCTAGGCTATTAGATGGTAAATCACATATGACTATGGACAAGGTCCAATTTATTATCACCGTTGTGATGACTCGAGTAGGTCATTTATTGGGCGTTTCCACAGGGCGTAATTATCTGGATGTACGATTTATCACACACACCTGAGCTACCATTGTGGCGTTTCTGAGTGGGCCGTTTAAGGGCATTCCAACGGACGTAAGCGTCGGCGTTCTTGGTATGGTGAGGTTGTGGTGCCACGTAGGCAATACCACTCCGTAGTTTTAACTCACCTCTAGTGGTGCCATATAGGCAAGACCATTTGGCTTTCACCCGGTGGACGGATGCGTCAAGAGGGTGTTTCGTATTTGCGTAATTCATCTGCATAAGGATGATCGACGTGGTTGTGACGCCATATAGGCAATGTCGCTTCGGGTACTTGTCGCGGATGAAATCCCATTTATGGGTTATCTGACTCATCGTGCGATGGACTTATACGAGTCTCTTGACACTATGCATTGGCGTAATTCATCGAGGGTGTGATTTTGTGTAATCTGATAAAAGGTAGAACTTACTTCTGGATTCCTCGTACACGGGTACGAGTTTGCATAATGTGATTTGTTGTTTTGTTTACTCACCCCATTGGTTAGTTATGGGACTTCCAATGGTGGTGTTTCCCCTTGTTTGTACTTGCACCGTGACGTGAGATGTAACCCCGGGTTCTAGGTGAATCCATTATTTATGCATGTACCCTGTAGAACCGAGCATACCCTTAGGATATGGAGGCTCACTAAGATTTAGTAATCTCACCCCAATCCTCTTATTATTTTTCAGGAACAGGTTATAAGTGTTAGGATTGTTAGATGATCGATCTTGAAGATTGCAGATGTGCAAAGGCAGGAAGACCTAATCAGATCTTATTTTTCCGATGTGTGATGATGAAGACAAGATTTATTAGATACATTATGTTTAAGATTTGTGTTGTATTCAGTTTTAATTTATTGTCTTTTTCAACTAGTTGTATGTTTCTTGTACCATAATTAGCATCACTACATATTATTCTAGACATATATGTATGGGGTGTTACAATGGTTAAGGCTCAAAATGCACACTTATCAAAGTTAGGAAGCAATTCTGGGTTTTGTCTGATTTTGTGATGGATGGAAGTGACGAACAACTTCTAAATGATGTTTAGAAAGTGTTTGAAGCTCCGGATTGGTTAGAACTTGCAAGAATTCAAAGTTGGAATTCTCACATTTTGGAAAACTTTGAAACTTGTAACTTAATAAAGAATGAGAAAACAAGCTTGGAGTTGTTCTGGTGTAATTTACAAATGATGCAAGGACCTCTATTTATAGGCCAAGATGTTTGGAGATCAAGGCAAGCAAGGATTCGTGATTTTTTTTCAACTTGGCCTTAAGAGATAAGAAAGGAATCTTATCATTTAATGCACATGGTTAAAAATGCAAATCATGGTTAAAAATCTCAAGTGTTCTTATCCTTCTTCAATCATGAACTCAAAATATCTTTGGGACACCTAAGTTTCTAGAAGAGAAATAGATAGGATTTTGGCAAGATTGCTTGAAAAAACTTTGCACAATGACTTATAATTCAAGTTTTTGGACCTATAATGTCTAATTTCAAAACCCTAGCTCCACAAAATATTTTTTGATGCTCTAGGATATTTTGGAAAGCTTGGAACAAGATCTACAACTTTCATGTTGAGAGTTTTTCTTGAATCAAAATGGATCTTGGTGAAAAATGGCTATGAAAATGGTGGAAAAGGTGATAAAAACACTTGAAATTTTTTCTAAGTGTTTAGAAAAATCAAGCTTTGACTTTTTGTTTACTTTTTCCATATTTTTGATTCTTGATGACCATGATGGATAATATGAAATGCTTTGATGATTGAAAATTTTGAATTTCAAAAATTGACCAACAAAGTCAAAGTTTGACTGATCTGTACAGTTGACTTTTTGTTAAAAGATTTAGAATTATACTATTAATCAACCATGGATTTGGAGATGTTTTGAATCAAGAAATTAGGTCAAGATATTGCATTGGTGATCTTTAGATCATTCTCCAAGAAATTAGGTCATTCATTGAGTAAAAAGTCAATGATGCACCATCCTCGATCAAAACCCTAATTTGGTCGATTCAAGGTTGATCTAGAGGAAATGATTGGAATTTAAAGATCAAATGTCGATGATTGGTGAATATAGATCACTAGAGGTGAGTGGATACTTAAACCCTAATTTATCACATCTTGCACTAAAGAAACATGTGATTCAAAACCCTAATTTGGCTCAAGAATCAAACACACAAGCTATCTTGTTTTGCAATTTGTAAGTGATGCAATGATGCATATATGAATGATATGAGATGGTATCTTAGGTCAAAAATTGGGGTATGAAAGATGCCCATATTTAAGTTTCTTCAACCTGAGATATGAAGATGAAAATCTTTGTCTCGATAGGTGGGAAGAGACTTAAATATCATAATACGCAAATTTTGGGCCTAAGATACCAAAATTGTGAATGATGCAAAGTGATTGCAAGATAAGTTTACTAAGGAGGTACCAAAGGGTGACACAACTAGTGAAAAATATCTGCGAGGATATCTCTATCTTGTCTAAGAAAGGAGAATTATGTTTGTTGGGAAACAAGTATATGTTTCACTGGGAAAAAGATTCACAAAGGAAGTGAATATATGTTTCACTTTGGGAAACAAGGAGATTACCTTCTGTCAACTTTGTGATAATGTTCAAAGTAAACAAAGGTGATATTACCATTTATCAACCTGGTGATAGTTATAGTAATTTGGAATGAAGACTCATTTACTGATTATCAACATTGTGATAGACATGGTAAATGGTACGAGTATATTACCAATTATCAGCAAAGTGATAACTATATCAAGGTAATTCTTGAGATTTTTTACTAGTTATTCAGCCTTGTGAATAACAAAAAGTAATGGAAACATATCTCAAATGAATTTCTATTTTCCCAATTACAATCATGTCGAGGATCTTTTTGAGAAGATGTGGGCGTTTTGATTGTAAAGTACAGGTTTCTCGGAGAGAAAGACAATTGTAAAGATTTGTTAATGAACTTTCATGATTGCACTTGTTAAGAAGAAAAATCGTTTTATGATAAGTTCGAAGATAAAAGGGAAATAAGCGGCTCGGATGGCGAGGCTATTGCTTATTATTTGCAGGTAGATTTTTTGTGAAATCTAAACCTGAATTGGTTAGAGACGAGGTTTTGTCAAGGAATGAACTGGAAAGAAACTGTCAAATAAAACTCTAGATCCAATGAGGAATGAACTCGATTGGGGAACTGGAGAAATAATGTATTTTTTCTGCTTAGGAGTGACAGTCTACTGGAGATATGACACACCCATACTTTTTTTCGGGAATAAATGCAACCTAAATAAGTGATATTGAAGCAAACATTGAAAAATGAAAGATTGCATTAATGATGCAAGTATGTATGAATGATGAATGTCATAAATGTCATATGCATGTTGACGATACTTGACAAGGCGATAAAGAATATTTGGAGAAAGGATCAACATCACAGTTCAATCAAATACTCGGCAAAATCTTCAACAAGGTGTAGATATCACTAGTGATGAATCCGAGTTGCATGCTTTAGATTTCTCTTGGGATAAAAAGCATTTTTCCACTGGCAGTGCCAGGTTTGGGAATTCTCTTTTGGACAAGAATACTGTCTTTTGATAGTCTCTTTTGAGGAAGATAAAAACTTCTCATGTCGAAACATTTGTTTATCCTTTAGAGGTCGAAACGCTCATGGAGATAATTGTTGATGTTCTTTCTATGTTCACAATTCAAAGGAAAATGTCGCTTTTATTTCAAAAAGTTTATAAGTAAATTCATTTAAAAAAAATTGTTTCAAAATTGATTATCACAAGTAAAAGCGTCATTTTTTAATATAGAATAAAACAAGAATTGCATACAAGTGGGAACAAGGCTCAAATTTATTGATAGGATGGTAATCAGCAAAAGGCGTGATTCCATGGATTATTTACAAAAGTTGGAAATGGTAAATATTAGGAAAAGGCTACATTGAAATTCTCCTTAACAACTTTGAATTCCAATTGTGTTTGTTGCTTCAGATTGGAGAAGATTTCATCGAAGATCCGTTTATGGAAGATTCTTCAGGTTGACAAAGTACGGACTGATGCAGTTACTTTGTCAATAATCCTTAATTTTTTCCTAGATTTCACTTTCAAGTTTTCAATCTACCAAGATAAACATTTTCTGTTTCTTGTCTCTAATTTTTGCGTGGACTGTCTGTTCGCGTTAAAAAGTGACGAACGAGGGAATCGAATCGAAACTCGAATCTCTAGCTCAAAACAATTTACTCTTTTGATTTGTTTTTGAAGATGTCGCGAGCATCAAGCTTTATTATTTCCAAAACAAGAAAAATGAGATGACAAAGGGGAAAGCTGCAATACCCTCAATAAATAATGATATGCAGTGCGACTAGCGTGAACTAGACGCAACGCATTGGGGAGAGATCTGAGTAAGGGGGTTTGTTATATAAAGGGAAAAATGTGGCACCCTATATATATAGTTATCTATAGCCTTATTTATATATATGAATATTTTTTATATGTTTGTGTGTTTTATTTTGCTATTCTATTCTTGGGAAGTTTCTCCTTTGGGTTTTGAGAAAGGTAGGTTATGTGGGATCCTAGGTTTTGTTATTATTGTGCTCGCAAAAATCATTAGGATCTTCTGCATACATATCCCTTAATGGGAATCAGAGCATCTGTAGCTCGGATCTAAAGGGAGCTATGGTTTTGTTTGGCTTGAGGGAGAAAGAAGTATGCTCGCCAAGGATGAGACCTTGTGCCTACGTATTCTCGAAGGGAGGTTGAGAAAGTCAGAGCAATCGTAGTTTCCACTTATGCTAGTGGAAGCAAAGGATGTTATTAAGAGACAAAGACAAATGTCATCTTAATGAAAAATGTATCTAATCTATTTTATCACATACATTTTGAAGGGTTGATTGATTGAATCTTTCATCGTAAGTATTAGGTGTTTTGCTTGAGTGTACAAGCGTTACCACTTACGAGTTAAGAAATATGTTTGAAAGATGATTGAATCTTTAATTATAAGTATTAGGTGTTTTTCTTGAGTGTACAAGTGTTACCACTTACAGTTAAAAGATGTTTTGTTTGAAAAAGAGTGTTTGAAAAGAGTTTGATTGTATGTGATGTTATAGATGAGATACTTCTTCCATAGAGATGATAAATGTCTAAATCTCTAGGAGAAATTGATTATTGACTACGTGGATGCTTTTAAGAAGCTCGTGGGTCCTTGTATTGTAATCCCAAGAGGAGGAATTTCGAGGGTCGTCGAGGGTCCTTGCATTGTGAGCCCAAGAGAAGGCATTCCGAGGGTCATCGAGGGTCCTTGCATGAAGCTCAGAAGGAACCTATAGGGTATGGTTGGCTTTGGCTTTAAGAGTGGTTTCACCGGGAAACCATCCTCTTAGGATTCAAGAGTGATTTCACCGGGAAATCATACTCTCAGGGTTCTATCCTAGCGCGGGTGATTCTTTGTATTGGAAGCACAATAGGAGGCTGTTAAGAGATTTCCAGATCTCTTTCTTGTTTGATGCCCAAGAGAAGGCTAAACTCAACGAGGGAGTTCTTTTTAACGAAGCCCAAGAGGAGGCTAACTCAGCAGGGGAGTTGTCTTATATGAAGCCTAAGCGGAGGCTAAACTCAATGGGTGAGTTGTCTTATATGAAGCCTAAGAGGAGGCTAACTCAATAAATGAGTTATCTTATACGAAGCCTAAGAGGAGGCTAACTCAGTAAATGAGATGTCTTATACGAAGCCTAAGAGGAGGCTAACTCAGTAAATGAGTTATCTTATACGAAGCCTAAGAGGAGGCTAAAGGGAACCTAGTTGTTAGTCTAGTTGTTATGTTATAACTGAACAGTTATATAAACAAGTGTATGATGTGTATTCACAAGAGTTTATGAAGGAAATATATAAACAAGTGCATAAAACAAGCAATTAAAGCAAGTGTAACTATAATATATACAAAGGATTTGAGACTTACACCTTAAGGGAGGCTCATTAGTTTAAAAGCAGTTTCACCGGGAATAATGCTTCTCTTAATACCAATGAAATCGGTGTTTAAACAAGCGGATGAAAATAAACAAACGAAGTTTGTTTATGCTTGAATATTTACAAAGATGATTGGATGTGTACAAGGAAATGAATGTGTACACGAAAGGGTGAATATGTACAAGGAAATGAATATGTACATAGGAGGGTTGGGACTTACACTGTGAGGGAGGCCCGTGATCAATTTGAAAGAAATTCAAGGAGAAACCTGGTTTGGTTTATCTTCAAATCTAATTGATCATGGAAAGAAGGTGTGTAAGTTTATGGAAAGGTTTTTGAAAAAGGTTTTGAAAATGATTTTGAAAAGTGAAGGATATTCGCAAGAAGTTTTGAAAAAAGATTAGGTTTGAAAATTAGAAAGAAAACATTTTTGAAAAGTATTAAAAATACTTAAAATGTCTCATTTTTACCCTAATAAAAATATAATCAAAAAGAAAATATTTTTTGGATTTTTTTAACATAATCATAAAATAGATATATTAAATGACAAGTGTACAAAAAAAATCATCTCAAAATGAGAAGTTTTGATTAGTTTCTGAAAAGGTTGAAGTTTGTTGAAAAACTTAAGAAAATTGGTGATAAAAAAGAGTTTTTGGTCCTAAGGAGGATTGATCCTAGGACTTTTGACTTAGAAGTGAAGAGTTTTTCCACTGAGCCATGTGCTTGACTTGTCATTTAATCACCTTGTTTTAAAGGAGTTTTGAAAAAATATGTGAAAATGAGTAAAAATGAAGTTTTGAAAAAAGGTCAGAAGTTGACTTTTTGAAGGAAGGTCAAAAGTCAAGTTCAAGGGTCAAGCTAGAGTTCAAGGAGTCGAGCGGGAGTTCGAAGGAGGGTCGGAGTGGGCGAAGGAGGTCAGAAGCTTGCTGCTTCTAGAAGTGTTAGAAGCTTGATGCTTCTGGAAGTGTTAGAAGCTTGATGCTTCTGGAAATGTTAGAAGCTTGATGCTTCTGGAAGTGTTAGAAGCTTGAGTGTAGTAGCATCATAAGTGCAAGGCGAGAAGCTTGATGCGGAGGTCGACATCGGGTGCTTAGGCGAAGCTTGATGCTTCGGAGAGTCGACATCAAGTGCTTCGGCGTGAGCATCAGAAGTGCTTCTGAAGGATGAGCCTTTTATTTTAAAAAAAAGTCCCCATGGGGATTCGACCCCTGGGCCTTGAGGCGAGGCAAGAGACTTAAGAGCGTGCTGGCAACCGCTGGGGCGGTAATACATCCATTAACTTAACTCTAACCATAAATATATATTAGAAAACATGAATTTAAACTTTCCAGAAACTAAAAAAACGCACGCAGCATGTCATCTTCAACCTCCAGATTTTTGCTCCATGGATTCTTCATTTCTCAATGAAATTGCATGATCCAAACATCAAACTTGCTCGGATTTTCACCAGAAACGTGATGGTGGCAATTAATTCCATTTATTTTAAGCTTAGAACTATTAATTTTCGTATGAACACGAAGAACCCTAATTCTAAGTTTTGATTATGAAATTATGTATGAGCACAGTTTTAAGCAATTGATTGAGGGTTATTGTTCAGTGATAGTGCAAAAACAAGATGGCATAGCAATTTTTGAACTGGACTTCAGAAATCAAAGAGTTCATAGTTCAAGTGACTTACCTCTTGAAGCTGAAATCGAATTCCTTGCTGGAGGTGTTCCAGAGATGTTTTGATGATTGCTACAACTTCAGTGATGATTATGGAAGGTGTTGATATGCTTACCTTGGATTGAAATGGTCTGGATCGTTCTGACCAAGTCCAACTGCAGTCACTTGAAGTGAGAATTGAATTTGATGATTCTGAGTTTACAGTGATGAAAAGATGGTCTGGATCACTTCTATATGGTGTATAGAAGGTGTTTGAAATGAAAGATTGGAAGATGCACGAGTGGATTGAGAATTTGGAAGTTATGGCTCAATATGTGCATACATGAGGTTTGGAAGTGATTTCTGAGTTTGGCTAGTTCTTGGGATAGCTTGAGGATTCTAACAACTTTCTAATGATGTTTAGAAAGTATTTGAAGCCTAAGATTGCTCAGAAATTGCAAGGCTTGAAATTTGCAAATTCTCCTACTTAAAAACTTGAAACTTGAAAATCAAGAAAGAAAGAAGGAAAGCTTGGATTATGATGCTTTGGGGTGATTTTGAATGAAGAAGTGACCTCTATTTATAGGCCAATAAATTTGAATGGTAAGTAGAGGAGATTGGTTTGAAATTGAACAACTTGCCTTCAAGGGCAAGAAAGACATTTTTGCCCTAAATGCACATGGAATATTCCTTTAACCATGGTTAAAATATCACTTGATCTTATCTCCCTCATAATTACTTCTCATCTGATATTTATCAGCTCTAACCTATCTAACTTGGTGACAAGGCTTCTAGAAGGAGGAATTTATCAAAAAATGACTTATAGTTCTTGAAAAATGACTTGTAATTCATGGTTATGGAGCTCTAAGTTTCAATTTTAAAAACCTAGCTACACAAAGTGTTTTTTCAAGTTCTTGGACATTTTGGAAAGCTTGTAACAAGATATACAACTTTCATGTTTTGAGTTTTTCTTGAATCAAAATGGATCTAGGTGAAAAATGGCCATGAAAGTAAGGAAAAACCATGTTTTTTAACACTTACAAATTTTTCTAAGTGTTAGAAAAATTCAAATCTTGACTTTTGTTGACTTTTTCACATTTCTTGATTTTTTATGATCATGATGGATAATTCGAATTGATTTTATGATTGAAAAAGTTTGGATTTGAAAAAGTTGACCAAAAGTCAAAGTTTGACTTTTTTGAATAGTTGAATTTTCATCAGATGATTCAGAATTTGTCAGATGAAGAAACATGGATTTTGTACTGTTTTGAACCAAGAAATTAGGTCAAGATGTTGCATTAAGGATGTTAAGATCAATCTTCAAGCAAATAGGTCATTCATTGAGCAGAAAGTCAATGATTCACTATCTTCGATCAAAACCCTAATTGGTCGATTCAAGGTAGATCATGAGAAAAAGTTGGGAATTTGAAGATAAAATGTTGATGATTGATTAAGACAGATCAATTGAGGTGAGTGGAGACTCAAAAACTTAATTAATCATATCTTGAATAGATGAAACTTTGATAAAACCCTAACTTTGACTTTAGGAGCACACGCACGGTCTATCATGTTCTGAAACTGTTAGTGATGCAATGATGCATATGTGAATGACATAACGTGGTATCTTAGGTCAAAAATTGGGGTATGACACTGTCCTTTTGGGTTTTCAGTCCACCGAGACGTTCATTTTTTTCTAAGCCGCCCTTTCCGGGTTTTTGACTTACCGAGTTGTTCTTTTGTCTTTTTTACACAAAGTATTTCTTGACTACATCAGCGTTTACAAGATGCGGGAGTTCATCAATGTCCATAGTTGCGAGAGTCATAGCACCGCCAGGGAAGGTTCTCTTAACAACGTGCGGGCCTTCATAATTAGGAGACCATTTTCCACTATAATCTAGTTGAAAAGACAAGATCTTTTTAAGCACGAGGTCGCCTTCTTGGAATTCACAAAGTCGAACCTTTTTGTCGAAGGCTTTCTTCATCTTTCTTTGATACAACTGTCCATGACACAAAGCGGTCATACTTTTTCTTCGATTAAGTTCCATTGATCATATCTGCTTTGACACCATTCAACTTCAGATAACTTAGCCTCCATGAGGACTCTCATTGATGGAATTTCAACTTCTACAAGGAGTACTGCTTCCACGCCATACTCTAAAGAGAAAGGGGTTGCCCCTGTTGAAGTGCGTACTGAAGTGTGATATCCATGTAAAGAAAATGGTAGAATTTCATTCTAGTCTTTGTAAGTGACGACCATTTTCCGGATGATCTTCTTAATGTTATTGTTGGCGACTGTAACACGGTGGGAGAACTGACTTGTTTGTTTTGCGTTTGATCGTAAATGTTGCGGATAGCAAGAGTCGCCAGTGACTTTTCTTTTATCCAATTAAGGGAAGGCAAAAAGAACAGGAAAAGACCTTCGTTAGATTCTGAGTAAGGGAGGTGGTTATGAAAAGGGAAGGTGTTAGCACCTTTTCCATCTGTAGTTATCTACGAGCTCTTAATTGCTTAGCTCACTTTAAATTATTTTTGTATGTGTGTTTGAAAAGATGTTTTGAAAAGGCATTTGGCTTTGACTTCGTAATGATTCACGTTGGAATGTATACGAAGTGTTTGGAAATTTTTTGTTTTGGAAAACACTTTGTAATGCTTCACGCTGGAATGTATACAAAGCACTTTGAAAATGTTTTTGAAAGTGTGAGGTGTAAAAAGAGTGTTTTAATTGAGCAAGCAAAAGAGACTTATTTACCTACTCAGAACGGTCGTTCCCGTGTTATTTTGCTTTCTTTTAGAATAAGACTATCCATATCATTGATTGATAGGTAACCTTATTCGTTGGATGTAAAAGGGACATTCGAAGGGACATCAGATGGTCATAGAAGGCAACTTGTAGGGATATCCTAGCATATTCGTAGGGACAATCATCATTTTTCGTAGGCAACAACCGAGGGACTAGATCATGTATTCGTAGGAAACATCGAGGGACTATGATCTTTTAAGTCGAAGGGACTATGATGATATATAGTAGGAAACTGTGCTAAGATACCCCCACATTCGAGGGACATGACCATGGTATTCGTAAGGCAACAAGAGAGGATACCCTAAAGGGGGTGCATGTGTGAGATATGTGTTGTATTCAGATATTCTATCTTGTATTAGTGATCTAGGTTGATTTTTATCTTGCCATACACGCCTAGTTACTAGCAGTTTAATAGGTGCGGAAAATAAATTGCGGAAATGTAAGGTGCGGGAAAGTAAATGTCATACGTTATTACATGGCTTTGGGGCAGATACATAATAGGAGGGTGTGGAAAGTAAAAGCAGAAATGTAAATCTACGCTATTACATGAAAACAAACCTTGCGACCTATACATCATTTCTAGAATTTAAATGCAAAAGAAATAAAATAGAAGAAAAAAACGATCTAAGTGAAAAAACTAAATCCTAATATTTTTTGGTGTTTTTGAAAGTTAATGTTAATGTGAGAGAAAACCTAATTCTAATTGATTTTAATTAAGAAAAAGCTTAATGAAAATTATTTGTGGAATTAAACCTAATTAAACTAATTATTTAACCTAATTACTAATTAGATTATTTAAATTATTTAAAAGAAAGGAAATAAAAAAAGGCAGAAAAAATAAATAAAAATATTGAAAATCCATCAGAGCTTCTGACGGAAGCTGCCACAGAAGCCAAAGCCTTCTATGAGTGGTGCGCCTTGGGCATCTAGAAGCTGGAGTCTCTGGTGAGGAATCTGCTAAGAGTGTCCAGAAGCTGGGGCTTCTACATCTGAAAGGGTCTAGAGCGGGGCTTCGGAGATTCTCTCTGGGGACGTCTGGCTGGAGCTCGGAGAATCAGTCTTGAAACATCCAGCTGGAGCTTCTGGGGGATCTGGTGTTGGAAGGGTCCAGAAGCTGGGGAATCTGGAGATTCTGGATCTGGATACGTCTAGAAGCTGGAGCTTCTGGGGACTCTGGATCTGGGTACGTCTAGAAGCTAGAGCTTTTGGGGAATTCTCATCTGGGGACATCCAGAAGCTAGAGCTTCTGGAGGACTCTGGCACTGGGGAAGTCTAGAAGCTGGAGCTTCTGGGGGAGTCTTCTGGGGAATCCAGAAGTTGGAACTTCTGGAGATGGAACTTCTGGGAATCTAGAAGTTGACCTGCAGTCAAAGACGCTGGAGGGAAGCTCCGGTCATCTTCTCTAGTTGCTTCCAAAATCAAACCTGCATAAATAATGAAAATAAATGCAAACAAAGGGACCCTACCCCCCCTAAATTGAGGGCTACGAGTTCAATGGTGGTATCAGTTTAGTCTGAATCGGCCTAGAAACAGGGATACGATGAAGCAGTAGCTTCATGCCCTAACAATGGTGTATCATGATTCCTGCGTAAAAACTCATGCACGATGGTTCTAAACAATCACAAACATCAATATAAGCATCAATATGTAAATCGAATCAGTTTAAACAGCATGAATTAAGAGTTTGAATTTCGTGATTTTTACCAAACCAATGCAACTTGGTTGGCACGTTCTGGGCACGAACTGGCTTGTGTAAGGCTTGGGATTGCCTCCTGGAAACCTCAGGAATGTGATGGAATGCTTGAAACGCCTTGGGAACGGCTAGAGATTAGGTTTCCAATGGTGCAAGTTTCTTGAGATGTTTTGTAAGAATGAGAGTTGTTCTTGAGGCTAGGGTTTTCTCTTACAGCCTCCTTCATGATCTGATCTTGTCATGTATTTATAGGAGTGTGCATTAGATCAAGCATAATTGGAAAATACATTGCCTTGAATGAGAGAATATTTGATTTGGAATTTTCATCAAATCTTGCCTTTTTTTGAACAAATCTCCATTAAGTCTCTTGCCAATCTCCATTATTTCAAAATAATCAGATCCTTTGGCTTGCTTGGACCTCAAGAATAAGAGAAAATCAATCTTGTATTTAATATTTGATTTTATATCTTTTTATTTTAATTAAATTGGTTTTAAATTAATAAATATAAAAAATAAAAGATAAAAACGTGGCCTTGGGCTTGGAGGTTCCAATTCATATGAGAAACAAGTTTGAACCAAGAAAAGTTAGGCCCATTTAGAAAAAACTTGATTTTTTCAAGTATCTCTCTTTATGCACCTCCTCAAAAATGTTAAATTTTCACAACTTGTATCTTGCTCAATTTTTAAGATTTTTGGGTGTTCTTGGACTTTTTAGAAAGCTCAAGATATCCTCTAAACAACACTTTTGGTTTCATCTTCATTGAAGTTTCCATGCTCATGAACACTTCTTTGCAAAAAGATGACTTTTTGTTGACTTTTTAAAAGGACCTGTAATGTTTTGATCTATAACTTCCAAATGAAACATTTCTAGCCAAAGCTTGTGAGACATGAAGTTGTAGAGAATTGAATTCCCTTTAGAATTAGCTTTGGTGGAAAAATTTCTGATAAAGTATGTGAAAGTTATGTCTGGTCAAAGTTCTGTTGACTTTTGTCTAAAGAACCCTAGTTTAGACACTTTGACTTTTGATCAAATCTTGATTTTTCTTGATGAGTCATGGTCAACCCTTGATAAAATGATGAATATTACTTCAAAATATTGGTGTTGACAAAAAATTATGAAGTTTGACTAGATGTTGACCACAGTTGACTTTTTATCCAATACATCTGATTTTCAACCATCTGAGCAATTGGATGAGCAATTTTGACTTGTAAGGCTTGAAACTTGTCATGGTGATCCCTTAGAGCATATAATGAGGTATGATGACCACTTGAAGTCTTGGAAGTCCATCTTGACCAGAGAAGAGCAAAACCCTAGTTTGGATTGATTGCTTAGGAGAGAGTTTGTCTGGTCAACCCTTATGAAATCCTTGAGTATGGAGTGATAAATTGTCTTGAGAAGTAGGAGGGAAAATTTTGGGATATAACAGCGGCTTCAACAATGCTATTCATCTTTGGTTAGTAAGGAGAAGAGTTATAATGCTCAATCTTGAATTCCTCAAACAATTCTTTCATTATTTTGTTGTTCAAGTTCGACCCATTATCTGTAATGATCTTGCTTGGAACTCCATATCGGCAAATGAGGTTGTTCTTGATGAACCTCACAACCACTTGTCTTGTAACATTGGCATAAGATATTGTTTCGACCTATTTGGTGAAGTAATCGATGGCCACTAAGATAAAGCGATGACCATTTGAGACTTTTGGTTCGATCATTCTAATAAAGTTGATGCCCCGCGTGGAGAAAGGCCACGAAGAGGATATAATGTTGAGTAGAGTCGGTGGCACATGGATCTTATCTGCATAGATCTGGCACTTGTGACATCTCTTAACATGTTTGCAGCAATCGGAATCCATTGTCATCCAATAGTAACCTTCTCTTAAAATTTTCCTGGACAATGCATGCCCATTTTAATGGGTTCCAAAGGACCCTTCATGCACTTCTTGTATCAATATATCTGATGTGTGTTTGTCCAAGCATATGAGCACGACCATGTCAGAGTTTCATTTATATAGCACATCTCCAATCAGGAAGAAATTGCTAGAAATCCTCCTTAGAGTTTTCCTATCTTTGTGTGATGCCCCAAGCGGGTACTCTTAAGTTTGAAGGAAGTGTTTGATGTCGTGGAACCACGATTTATCAGAGATGACTACTTCATTTGCAAACACATAGGCAGGTCTTTCAAGACTTCAAATGTTGATCTTAGGCATATCTTTCCAATGGTTGACTTTGAACATGGAAGATAGAGTAGCCAGGGCGTCTACCATTTGATTCTGATCTCGAGAAATGTGGTGCAATTCAACTTTGTTGAAGAAATTCAACAAACTTCTTGCATAATCTCGGTAAGGAATCAAACTAAGGTGATGAGTTTTGTAACACCCCTTCTAAAATACCCCGAATATTTTAATTAATATAATAAATAAAAACCAGATTCAATCAGAGTCAACACGGAAATCAAGGGATGCCACAATTATGAAATAAATAAACTCCAATTAACTCAGTAGTCATGCTACACTGAGGGTCATTACCAAATAATTTCGATCAAATTAAGACCATGTCTTACACAGCGGAAAATACCAAAACTCAAACAGAATAAAATCAAACCATAATTATTCCTAAAGTAATCCAAATAACATTTGATTACTAAACAAGTTCTCAACTAAACGTTCCCCAGTGTTACAACCTATCAGAGCATGACACTGACACGCGGACTTAAAATGACAAGATCTAGAGCCATCTTCACCAACTCCTGAGCTGCTAACTTTAATCTGAAATCATTAAAGTAAGGGTGAGATTTCTCATAATTACAATGCATTATAAGCTCCTCAATCAACATATATCACAAGCATATTATTTCACCCATTTTAGCATATCTTCGGATTTCAACACACATTTACAACCATACAATCATCATGCACGACAATTAACAATCAGAGAATTGCAACACTGGAAAACATCCTAACATGTTACAATTCCATGCAAATACAATGCAGACACAATGCATGTGGTACCAACACGTGACCAAGTCACCCAACACTGATCCATCATCAACCGGATACAGTAACCATCAATTCATCCATAAACACCCGGACACGAATCCAGCCTAACCACCCATCATCACCTGGGTATCGGTTAACGGCAATACAAGTCAAATTCCTCACAATGAGAATTAACTTCACCAAAAAAAAAATGCATATGCACGCACAACACCAGCATGCAACATTTTATCAGTCTATGAAATACACCAACTATCATAACTAAACCAAATTCCAAACATGA
The DNA here is from genome assembly GCA_021764765.1 of Vicia sativa. Taxonomy (NCBI): domain Eukaryota; kingdom Viridiplantae; phylum Streptophyta; class Magnoliopsida; order Fabales; family Fabaceae; genus Vicia; species Vicia sativa. Next base: position 129,115,855 of record CM038794.1, read on the forward strand.
TATTCTCAACAAATCATGCACACAATCAACAGCATAAACATGCCTTTCATTCACACCATTCAGATATCTCAATGTCACAGGTACACTACCTCTTATACACCCAATACACATCGAATAAATAATCACTTATTTCGAATTCCGACACATTTTCAAAATAATTTTAAGTTACGGAAAATTCTTTCATTTCATAAAATAGAGCATTTAATTTAAGAAATAACGTCCAAAACGGCGACTAAAACGAACTTACGGTTTGAAAGTTATGAATTTTCAAAGTTTAGTATTTTTCAAAAAAATTACAATGGAACCTGGTTCCTCCCTATGCAGGAACCGGTTCCCACAAAGTTCAAAAATCACGCCCCTGGAAAAATGTATGGGAACCCGGTTCCTACCCCACTAGGAACCGGTTCCTACGTACATTTTTGCCAGTTTTTGAAAGTTTACACTGGGGACTCGGTTCCTCCCCACTGGGAACCGGTTCCCACGACCTGCAGAGTCAAAATCTGCTATTTTGACAGCATTTACCCATTCCAAATCAATTCCAAACATCCCCATACGAATTGCAACATGAGGAACAGTAAAATACATCCATTTTACGCCATTATAACATCAGACAACATTATTCCATCATTCCTATTAATTATCTGACACATTAATGGTTTCCGACCTACAATCCGACACAATAGAGACAATTCTACGGAACCCTAGAATTTCTAAACTGAGATTTCCTAACATGCTATGATCCATACGGTCGAATTCAAAACTGATAATACAAAATAATTAATCGAAATCACCCCTTACCTTGTGGGTTCTTCGACTTCCGACACGAATTGGTTTTCTTCCTTCCTTTTCCTCTTCTCAAATGCACGTACTGTGAGTTTTCCCAAAAGTGATTCTTTTTCCTCTTTTCCTTCTTTTATTCCTTTTATTATTCTATCATAATAAAAATAAAATAATAATGTGAGTAGAGCCTTTTACTCCTCACACCCTCACTTTACCCTTCACACCACCGATAATTCCACTTCTATTTAATTTAATTAATCTCATTAATCCAAAATATTAATAATTATATTCCTAATTAAATTAATAATTAAAATTATAATTATTTAATAATCGAATTAATTGGGGTGTCACAAGTTTCGTACTTATCTTTGATTTGATTGATCATAAGGGTTGATTCTCCAAATATGTCAAGGATCTTGATCCTTAAGTCGATGGCTTCTTCGATACCCATGATACAAGCTTCGTATTCTGCGATGTTGTTGGTGCAATCAAATAAAAATCTGGCAGAAAACGGGATATGATTACCCTCGAGAGTGATGATGGCTGCCCTAATTCCATTTCCAAAAACGTTAACTGCTCCATAAAAAATTAGGCCTCATCTTGATTCAGGATCAGGACCTTCTTTAGGTAACGGTTCGTCATAATCTTTCATCTTTAAGTACATAACATCCTCGTCAGGGAAGTCAAACTTGAGAGACTGGTATTCGTTGATTGGTTAGTAAGCCAAGTGATCGGCGAGAATGCTTCATTTGACCGCTTTTTGATGCAGTACTCGATGTCATATTCAGACAATAACATTTGTCATCGAGTAATCCTTCCTGTTAAGGCAGGATTTTCAAAGACATACTTGATTGAATCCAATTTAGAGATTAACCAAGTGGTATGGTCGACCATGTACTGGTAGAGACATTTTGAAGCCTATACCAAAGCACAACAGGTTTTCTCGAGCATGGAGTAACGAGACTCACAATCTGTGAACTTTGTACTCAAGTAATAGATGGCATGCTCCTTCTTACCGGTTTCATATTGTTGTCCAAGCATGCAACCCATAGAATCTTCTAACATGGTAAGGTACATAATTAGAGGTCTTACTTATATTGGAGGAATCAATATAGGAGGTTTTAACAAGTATTCTTTGATACTGTCGAACGCTTTCTGGCAATCTCCTGTCCACACAACCCCTTGATTTTTCCAGAGAAGCTTGAATATTGGCCTACAAGTAGCAGTCATTTGAGTGATAAATCTGGAGATATAATTCAATCGTCCAAGAAATCCTCTTACTTGCTTTTTAGTTCTTGGCGCAGGCAATTCTTGAATATATTTGACTTTGTCGGGATCCACTAGAATACCTCTTGGGCTGACAATGAAACCTATGAGCTTTCTAGATCTCACCCCAAAGGTGCATTTGTTAGGATTCAAGCAAAGCTGATATTTCCTTAGTCGTTGAAACAACTTCAAGAGATGTTCTATATGTTCTTCTTCCCTATGCATGCTGGCTTTCTGGTTTTCTGGTTTTTCTAACAGTTAACAGTTTTTTTCTATTTTTTTTTTTCATTTTATAACTTTCATTTCTACTACTAGCAATGAAACACACCCATAATCTCTACTCCTAATCCAACTTTTCTAACTATTGCAACAATCAACCAACCAAAACCCTATAAATCAACTATTAATTTTTCCCCAAATCCAAACTATAACTATCAAAACCTAAAAATATGAGATGGAGAATCAAACCCCTTACCTCATCTTATTCTTGCAAAGCTTCATGATTCCTCTACCACAACCAACCAAGGCTTCCTCTCTTGCTCCTCTTCTTCTTCTTCTTCTCAAAACCCTTTCATTTTCTCTCCAAGTTTCTATGCTTGCTTGGTGTAGGGAAAAATGGGAAGAAAAGGGAAAGAAAATGGTTTTATAATTATGTTTTCTTACTAGCTAGGGGTGTAAGCCCAATCCTCACTAATTGCTCCCACCCTAACTTAATTATTAATTAACACCTAATAATATCTAATAATATTATTTACTCAATTAATTAGAATAATTTGGAATTAAATATCGATCCGAATAATATTTTACCGAACCGAACGGAATAAAACCGGACTGAACTAAACGTCGCCAAATATATTAATTGATATATCGATTAATATAAATATTCTCGTCGCAAAATAATTATCGATCGGTAATTCGAAAATATTAATATAATATTAATTAAAACAGGGCGTTACAATACGCGCGCTGCCTCTACCACTGGACCAACCTGCACTTGGTGCTAGTGGAATGGAACGAAATAAACATAAACGAAATTAATTCCTGGATTCCAATCAGAACACGCGCCAAGCCTTCGTCTTCCTCATTTGAATTTTTACACAGACTTTTACCTACGGACACGATCCATAGCAAAAGCCAATAGCGACGGTTTTGTCTGTCACTAAAGCACCTGCAAATTTCCAAAATCCATAATATGCAATATAAATTCATAAGGAAACCATGGTTCGATCTGTAACACCCCAATTCTACCCAACGTTTATTTAATAAAATCAGAGTGCAAAAATTACAACAAATGAGGCATTACATTCATCATTCAAAACCGTCATCATAAAAGCACGTCATAATGGATACATAGCACATTTTAATCCAAAGAAATTATAACAATTAATTAGTCTTCAAAATTACTTCATATTTATTCAAAAACTACGCAGCGGATTTATAATATTTCAAAACTCCAAACGGAATATATCATCTTTCATAACAACTTAATTCAAGGAACAATTCTCAAGTATTAACATGCAACAATTGCAACGGAAAGTAATCTAAAATCAAATATGGGTTTATTCCTCCCGGTGCTACGTATCAGAGCGACGACACCATAAGTTACTAAATGCTTTACTCCTCGTTACCTGCACGTTACCAATATAAAGGTAACGGCCAACAAAAGAAAGGGTGAGATATCTACCAATATAAATAGGTGTATGATAAATAATATATTAGGATTAAATCATACATAATTATCACAACACAATTAACACGTCACAATTAATTCCCAAATCAACAACAATGCACCACCACTTAATCGTTAGCAACAACATATAATTACTTCGCAATTAACAACGACAAAGCTTCCAATGAGATTCAACAATGCACATGCATGTGGTACCGGTGGAGTAAACTCCCTTCACTAAATTGCCAGTTATCATAGGCACAAGGCATAAGCCTTCTTCACAAATCCGCCAATACAGGCCTTCACAAATTCAAAATGAAATGCGATGCTACAACATGCAAATAACAACATAAATTCACTTCACAAGGCATACGCCTATCTCACTATCATTACCAATAATCAGAGGTAATTATCGTCACTGAAAACATCCTGCAACTTCACATAATACAACATACAACAACATATTCATCGCTAATTATTCGCAAGCACAAACAACAACACAATACCTTCACACAAATTCAAAAAAAAGAAACAATCATAATCATCTACTAAAATATGCAATTTATTCCGACCATTTCAAATTAATTTCGGACAACTAATTATACCGCATAAATCACTAACTCGGTTAATTCGGTACTCCCTTAAATCCTATTGTTGCTATTAATTATTATGAATCTGCTAACCTACTATCAATCATGCTTCCAATATTAATTAATTATCATGCTGCCAATTTAATTGAACACATTATTATTAATACTCGAAATTACATTTCCATTCTCTACTACTAATTAACATTTTGCCATTAACTAACATTAATGTTGTTACTATATTCTATCCTTACTGCTATTAATCCTCATCAGTATTGTTACTAGAACCAACTACCTTTGCTAGTAATAGTGTTCTTATTATTCCAACTGCTACTTCTTGCAGAACTACCATTTAATTACTAACACATTTAATTGGTTTAGGTAACATGTTATGATTCACCAAACTGGTACTGCCTATCAATTAAGTGCCGAATAAAATAACAGAAACTACACGATTTACACACAGAATGGCAAGTGGTGGCCCCACCCCCCAGTTGGGACGACCGTCCCCTCTACCTACTCCAAGGAGGCGTCCGCCTCCCCCTCTACACACCCTAGAGGGCGCCGGCCTCCACTCCTTCAAGGCCCTCGCCTCCAAGCTTCAAGACCCCGTCCCCATTCGTTTGTCTTTTCTCCTCTAATTGATCATTGTGTCACTAATTTCCAACCATTCTTACCCTCCGATTTACACCAACAATATTACTATATACAATTTAATCATTTAATTCACATACGGTCTACACAAACATAGATAATTTCATGTAAATTCATCCCCACATACGATTTATCATAATCCCGTTTAGAAAGTTAGAACCCCACCCCTTACCTTAGATTTGACGGTGGTTATAACTCCGATCAAATTTCTATTTTCCGGTTCCGATTGCACACTTCTGGTATCCTCTCCTAGCCCTTGTGCCTTCTCCTTCTTCAATTGGTTTCTTTTCTCTCGTAAACCCTATTTTTTATTATTACTTCCTTTATATACTCCTTTATTTCATACTCTATTATTAATTAAATTAATTATTCTACTCCTTTAATAATTCAAGTATTATTCTATCATATATTTTATTGGCCAATTAAATAATGTTTCTCATTCTATTTCTCACATTATAATAAAACTCACTAAATACTTTAATTAATTAATTTCTACTCATAATAATACTTCTCCGACTAAACTGAGTATTCACTTAATCCCTTATAATTCTCCTTTTATATCTCTTATAATTAAATCCAACTTACAATAGTAATAATAATAATAATAATAATAATAATAATAATAATAATAATAATAATAATAATATTTTTATTAATCCACACTTATTTCTAATATTATTTTCAATAATATTCTATAATAAAATTAATTCATCATTAATTAATCTCAACTTCTGATAATTCACTTAATCATCTTAAATGAACTTATAAATCCGTTAATGTCCCTTATAATTACTCCGATAATTTCTTCTTCGACTAATTTCCAACAATTAATTTTTTAATACTTCATTTAAATAATTAAATGATTTTCCGGGTGTTACACGATCCGGTTTGATCTCCTGAACAAGAATATGCCCCTAATTTTGGCCAATTTTTCCTAAATCGAAGGATCTCAAATTGAAGCTTTGAAACCCTAACAATGGCATCACGGTATTCCTGCATCTAAAATCGAATTGAACCACCCAGATAGCTTGCAAACATCATTCTAAACATGAACAAACAATCAAAATAGGTTAAATATGCATGAATAATCAAAATCGATTTTGAAAAAGAAAGTGCAAACCGAAATCGTGATTTCGTTATTCTGGGGGTATTGTTGGCTTGTGAGTATCTGGAACGGATCAGAGAACCTCTAGGAACGTATTGGAATGCTTAGAATTGATTGAATTGATCTGAAACTAGGGTTGCCAATTGCTTGAATGTCACGGATTTTTTTTGAAGTTGGGTAGGGTTCTTGGAGGCAAGCATTTCGTCCCTTGTGCTTGTGAATGCATTATGTACTTATAGTAGAGTGAATTAGGTCAAGAATTATGAAGAAATTATATGCCAATCAATGAGAAAATATTTGATTTGGTATGAAACCAAATATTGCCTTTTTTGATCAAATCTCATCCAATTCCTTTGCCAATCAATGCAATTTCGAAATTGACAGCTTGTGTGGCTTGCTTGGATCTCAAGAATGAGAGAAAAATCCAATTTGCAATTAACTTTGATTTTCTATCTTTTATTTTAATTAAATTGGCTTTTAAATGATTAAAAATCCAAAATAAATAGAAAATAAAAGATAAATTCGTGGCCTTGGGCTTGGAGGTTCCAAATCAGCTAAGAAACATGTTTGAACCAAGAAAAGTTAGGCCCATTTGCAAAAAAAATTATTTTGTCAAGTATTTCTCTTTGTGCACCTCCTAAAAAATGCTCAACTTGTGCAAGGTGTATCTTGCTCAATTTTTAACATTTTTGGGTGTTCTTAGACTTTTTAGAAAGCTCAAGATGTCCTCTAAAAAACCTCTTTGGTTTCATCTCAATTGAAGTTTCCATGCTCATGAAAACTTCTTTACAAAAAGTTGACTTTTTGTTGACTTTGAAAGGACCTGTAATGTTTTGATCCATAACTTCCAAATGAAGCATTTTTTGCCCAAGCTTGTGATACATGAAGTTGTAGAGAATTGAATTCCCTTCAAAATGAGTTGTGGTGGAAAAATTTCTGATAAAGTATGTGAAAGTTATGCTTGGTCAAAGTTCTGTTGACTTTTGTCTAAGAAAGCCCAATTTGGAAACTTTGACTTTTGATCAATTCTTGATTTTTTCTTGATGAATCATGATCAACCCTTGATCAAGTGATGAATATCACTTCAAAATATTGATGTTGACCAAAAATTATGAAGTTTGACTGGATGTTGACCATAGTTGACTTTTTGTCCAATACAACTAATTTTCAATCATTTAAGCAATTGTCTGAGGAAACTTGACTTATAAGGCTTGAAACTTGACATGGAGATTCTTTGAATCATATGATGAGGCATGATGACCACTAGAAGTGTTAGAGGTCCACCTTGATTTGAGGATGGCCAAACCCTAGTTTGAGTTAACTGCTTAGGAGAGGGCTTGTCTAGTCAACCCTTGTGAAATCTTTGAGCATGGATATGTGAAATGTCTTGAGAAGTAAGAGGGAAAATTTTGGGGTATGACATTATCCTTTATACTTTTTGTTCATTTACTTTCTGTCTTTTATTTTCATTTTTTTTAATCTCAAAATCATTAACGGTAGAATTATCGAACGACGAATCAATAACCAATCTTTGTGGACACGATACGATATAACCTAACCGGTATATATCACCTGGTAAAAATAATACCAACTCTTTGCTTGTCGCTTTACCGCTTCAACAAAATGGTGCCGTTGTCGGGGAATGGTTTTATTGGTTTTGTATTGCGATAATTCCGTTGTTTTTGAGTTTTGTAATTAATGTATATGTTGTATAGACTTTGTATATGAATTTGTATATTCTTACTTGTACATGTTGTATGTTTACTTTCCATACTTGTGCATATTTGTGTTTTCTTCGTTTTCACATACTGTTGTGATTTGTTCGGTATCGTAACGTTTGTTGTGTGAATGATAGGACACTTTCTTTAGGTTTGCGCGTTGTGGCAATACCATGGCATGACGAGAAGAGGTTACTAGTGCTCGCACAATAAAGGCGTCGAGCTTACGACGTAAAACAAGCATGTTTTTGTTTATGTTTGTTTATGTTTTTTGGTGGCTTGTGTTTTAACAAGTTGAAATAGGACTTGTTCTTAATTTTAAATCTTCATTTTTCAACTTGTTAATTCATGTTCACCACGTTTTCGTATCGTAATTTGCTTTTGTTTTGTTACGTAAATGTTGTATTTCCGCAAGCTTGTCGTGTTTAGCTTGAGGAGTTTTGTTGGTTGTAAATATTGTAAATGTTGTAAATTTTGTTTTTCTAATTCTTTTGTTGTTGTTTGGAATTGAATTTTGATCTGGTTGCTTGAGGTTGCATTTGGTGATTTTCAGAGTTTGATCATTTCAACTCGCGGATGTATGGTAATGATAGTCTCAAAGTTGGTACACATCAGGTTCTCATTTATCGCTTTCTATATCATAACATATTTAGGAAATTCATCTTTTGTATAATTACCATGTCATTCTTTTTTTTGCATTACTTGCTCATGAGTTGAATCACTTTAGTTCCCTTTTTAACCATAAATGTGAGGAAGCTTTCCATTGTTTACATATGAGAGTCCACGTTCTTGTTTTAACTGGATTTTATTATGCTTAATCTTTTATTTTGTGTTGATTGTATGATTGCAAGAAAATGATCAAGGCATTTTGTTGATTTTGAGCATAACTACCTTGACCAAATATTCAATTCACCTTGTGAGTGTGTGAACGTTTGTTTGCCCCTTTGAACTTTTATCAACATCCATTTTTATTTGAACTTGATGCTTGTCTATGAGTGTCAATTCACTTTTTTTTGTATGGATGATGATTTCTTTGTTTCTTGAACCCTCAACTATATATTGTTGTATGAATTTTTACCTTGCCTTAGAAAGTAGAGAGTATTCACATAATGATGTTGGTTGAATTCAAGTTGGGGAGAGAAATGTTTATATACTTATATCATGGTTGATATGAGGTTAAGAGAAAAGAAAAAGAAAAAAAAATGTGAAAAAGAAAGATTAGAAAAAAAGAGAAAAGTTTTGAAAAAGAAAAACAAAAAGAGTAGGAATAATGTTATGTTAATAAGTGAGGTGTGTTTGGTGTGAAATTTGTGATGAAGAATAAGTTTGATTGAAATTATATTGTTTGGAACTTTGTGAGTTGATCACTCCCTTCAGTTTAGGCAAGTTTTTGTTTCGATTAGCTTTAGGACTTATCACTTGTTTGTTAATCAAGCCACATTACAACCTTGAAAAGCCCTTGTGATTCTTGCATTTTTATTTTCAATACTTTTTTGGATGAATGCATAATTTAGTCTATTGTTTGCGAGACTGTGGAGGAGTGTTTTTTATCCCTCGCCTTTGTGTGTTCTTCATCTACCAATGAATGTTTGCTAGGTGCGATTCATGATTGAGCTTTTTTTGTTTTAGAATGTTTTGCATGATTTTTGTACTTAGGATTTGTTTCGTTTATATGTTCTCATTGTAGGAATGTGGTAAGTAAGTATTTTGCGTGTATGTTTTCGTTTGAACCATACATTTGTTTTCCATTTTAAAAACTTGTTGATTCGTGATTCTTTGATTATCATCTTTTGTTTCTTTAGGTTTACTTGACTTTGTTTGAGAACAAACAATGTGTCAAGTTGGGGTGAGTTGATAAGTGTCAAAATGTAGTTATTTTGTATATACGTTTTGTGGCACGTATCCGTTCTTGTTTGTTAATAATCGTTGAATAAACTCACTTTTAGTGTATAATCAAGTTTTAATGTATTTGTGTATCATTTGATAGTTTTTCATATCATTTGTAGGTATTCATTCATAATTGGAGCATTGAGTAATAAAGTGTCGAAGACACGGCTTCAAACGCACAATTTTGAGCAATAAAAGAGAACACATAAAGCAAAGAATGAGTTTTTCAAATATTTCAAATCATTAATTTGATTGATATTTATTCATGGTTAGATAGAGCAGCATTGAATAAGATTTCCAACGCTTTAAACCGGACGCAATTCCGAGTTACGGTTCTCAAGTTATGGCAAAAATAAGATGCTGATTTTTTTCGGAACAACACAGACCGCGCTGAGTGCCAAAATACCAGGCTAAGCGCACTCTGCGATTTCAGAAATCTTTAAAAGGGGCTGAAAACACATTTTTAGGTTATGGGTTGGGTATTTTTGAGTCTCACCACCATCATCATTTTTTTTGATAGATTTGCTTAGAAAACAACATTGGAGCTTGCATTTAGATGATTCGGAGTCGAATCCCTCGTCGATTGGTGTTGACAAACCAAGAAATGTTTGGTTCCTCTTCTTCTCTTCTCTTTGTAATCTCTTTTGTTGGATTTTTTTATGTATATCTATTCTTACTCATGTATATTTGTCACCCTTTGCGTTGTATAAAGTTTGTTTTACGAATCTGTGTTGGTGATTGTCTTAGGTTTTTACTTTATGTTAGGGGTTTGAGCTTTGCTAGAGATAGATCGCTTAGATTCTTACCTAGGATGGTTATCTGTTAGTTTCTAAATGATAGAAATGAGTTTAGAGCTGACATTCACTATAGAGTATCTGATCTTAATGCCTCTGCGTTGGTGAAGTATGCCAGAGATGGGTATGGAGGTGACACAGTTGACTTCTGTGTTGTTGAGATAGGCCAGACATGGCTATTGAGATGATTCGGGAGGAATCTCAATTTGGAGAAGAAATAGCTTAGATTGTGAGAGGTATGTGATGATACGGAGGAGTATCGTTGGCCGAGTATGACATGGTGGTAGATTTAAGTCTATGATGGGTAGTTTACATTTGTTTCGGACAAGCTGTCTATCCTTTATACTTTTTGTTCATTTACTTTCTGTCTTTTATTTTCGTTTCTTTTAATCTCAAACTCATTAACGGTAGAATTATCGAACGAAGAATCAATAACCAATCTATGTGGACACGATATGATATAACCTAACTGGTATATATCACCCGGTAAAAATAATACCAACTCTTTGCTTGTCGCTTTACCGCTTCAACAACACTCTCCCTAGCATATTTTCATCAAACAAAAGTCAATTTTCTATATTGCTTTAATTTACATTTAGTAAGGATTTATTCCAATCAACCCAAAGTCATTGTTTTTGTTCAATTGGTAATACATCATACTTTGTGTTTCCTACGCAATCCTCGAGATTGATATCTTTGGGGTAAAACCCACTATTACTATATCGGTAAAAATAGTACACTTGTTATTTTTCCGATCACTATCGCAGGGTAACCGATTACCATTATAGGGTAACCGATTACCACGTGGAAAATTAAGGACAGTAGGCTATTGTTTTATCAATAACTGGTTACCATAACAAGGTAACCGGTTATCGCTGTCAGATTCTGAAAATGCAGAAGTTACTATTTTATTAGTAACTGACTACCATTATAGGGTAACCGGTTATCATTGAGTCAGAATGGAAGATTTTTGCAAAACTTTGAAAAATCACAACTTTTGCCTCAGGTTCGAACCTACGGAAAGCTAAAAATACATCCTATCTTCTAAAAATGAAACATAACTCAGTAGCTAATTATTTCACCGACATTGGTACCTATCTATATGTATGTCTGTGAGCTAAATGCGATAATTCATGTTGCGTATCAGTAGAATGATGTTGTGCGATTGTCTGGATTGTGTGATATGATATACATGTTAAGGACGATGGTGATGGCATGTATTGGCATGACAATGATAAGTAAAAAATTGATCAATGTAAAATTATGTTGTTTCATGTCAGTGTCGCATGCATTCATTAAAGATGGTCTGTATTAGCATTGTTACCCCAAGTTGGCATGTATTAAGTTAAGGGTATTGCCCTATTGGTACCATATGCATTTGGTCAGTGTCAATTTTACCGCATTACATGTTTGTTAATAATTGATTACCTGAGTATTGACTGAACCTTTAATTTTATTATGACTGATGTTATGTTGTTATGCATGTGTTGTTATGCATTTGACTAATCTTGATCATCTGTGCGTTATCCACATGGAGGTAACATTCAAACAGAAAGGGTGAGTAAATCATAATTATTATATAAGACATAAGGAATAGACATAGTAAGCGTGGACGTAAGCAAGGTATCATGCTTCATCATATCTTCATGTTATACTTACACCACTACGTCTTTATCAATGCACGAACATATATCATCATACACCAGGTATCACCAAACAACACAATAACACATCATAATGCAATGTCACATAGATTGTAATGCATCATCATAGACTTATGCATGTGGTACCGAAACATCACTGATGACTTAGTCATCTTCAATCTCTAAAGATCCCCACTAATAAGATCAATTCCTACTTGGAACCAGAGCACTTCACTGTTGCACCCAATCCTCACTATGGGATTGTTGCCTTCACTGGACAATTGCTACCATCATCACTGGACCGAAGTCCTAATCACCATCACTGGGCCGAAGTCCTACAATACCATGAATGCAATGATACATAATAACATAAATAATACGTCCGTAACTAGTCAACACTCATCACCATTCATGAATCATGACAAGAATCTTATGTCATCATAGTAATTGAAACAACATCATAACTTCATTAATACATCATATTAACATCATAGTAAACAAAGCATCATCATATCATCATTATAAACAAGCAACACCGTAATAACCAAAATCATTATTGCGATTCAACACAGGGAACCTACTTCTATTTTAAATCAGATCCTAGAAATGTACTTCTTATGCCTCATTTTATTCCACCTACTTCTATTACATTGCGTTAGCCTTCCAACGCTTCAAACGACACCTCAATCGAAGTTCTAGAACTTAAGTTATGACACTTTTAAATACTATTGTTGTCCATCGCCATATTTTCGCCCGACGACGTGGGAGCGACATCACATCCTTTCCTTCCCAGTCTCCATCACCCAACGCTGACTCAGGCTCACCCGACGCTAGCCTCTCGCCTCAGCATCGCATAATGATGCTCTAACACTGACTCACTCCCCATACAAAATCCAAGGGACATGTTTTTGATCGCTTTTCACCGCCACCTCCTCACCTGGCGCTGCTGGAGCGAGGCTCCATCGCACGACGCTCCAAATCCACCGCCCAACGCTACTGCGTGAACAAGGTTTCATCATCTAATAGCCTTCTATAATTATATACTCTTTATACCTTATTCATACACCAATACTCATTATCAATTTGTCAATCTTCATTAAACAACACTAATTCATCAGCTACCTAAAACCTAGAGCAATCCTACCAAATTTAAGCATTAGGTTAAACATAATAACCATGATAAAACCCCCTTACCTTAATTTGTAGTTGATCTCGAATTCTCTTCGCGTCCACCGAAATCTCTTGTCCTAGCTCTGACTCTTCACAGTGTTCCTCCAAAACTATCGTACAGAGTGAGCGACCTCTCCAATCCCTAATATTCTTTTGTCTCACTTAACCTTTGAACCCTTAAATTGATTTTCCCATCTTACCCTCACTCACATCACTTTATTACTATCTTGCGCTCATGGTCCCTATCTAATAATATTATTTTACTTCTTTTCTCTACCATAATTTTCACAACCTTCTTGATTTTTGATTCCAACAATTTTCATAAATTTTTAAAATATTAAAACTGTTTTAAATTTATTTTTTTTTAAAAGTAATTTTGAAATCTAATATTATAAATATATATTATTAAAAGTTAAAATATAGTCAAAAGTCCATAAATTTTTTAAAAAATATATCTTAAAAATACTTTTTATGAAAATTTATTCAAAATAGTTTTAAAATTAATTTTTTTTGAAATATCAATATTCATAAAAAATAATGAAAAAAAATCAAAAAAAAAAAAATTCAAGTATTAAAACTTTTGTAACTTTTTAAAACCAAAATAGATAATAGTACAAAAATCAATTTAAAAAAAACAAGTACACTACTCTTAATTACATTCTTTAATAACTTTTTTTTACCCCAGCATATTTATTACACTGCTTTGAACTTCAACCTACCAAAAATAAAACAGTCAAATCCAAACAAGGATAATAAAACAACATTAAACTAATCAAAACAACCCTCCCAAAACATGCACAACACAACGCATGGAATTTCAAATCACAACCGTCAATTTCCCACGTCCCTCCCGAAAAACAAATCTCATCCGTCCATTACGAATTTCAACGACGTACATCTCTTTACGTGTCAATTAAATTCCATTTAAAATCCGCAGTTGAAGTCCGAACTATAAATAGTCGAAAATAACCCCGACACTTTTTGTTACTGTCAGTACAGAGAAATAGAGAGAGAGAGAGGAATTAATCATTCGCGAAAGTGTGAAGAGAAGAAGCTCTGATCTTTCTCCTCCGAATTCTGAATCTGTAAGTTTTCAAGCTCTTCTCGTTTGGGTTGGTTGAAATCCCTATGAAACGCACCGTTTTGGGTTTGAAAGTTTGGGTTTTTTCGGTGTGTTGGTTTGTGAGGTTGAGGATTTGAGGGCGAGAGTTTTTAGGGCTTTGGATTTTGCAGAAATTTCTAAAAGAAAATTTGGTACTTTTTCGTTTTAATTTGATTATTTGGTTTTCTTAGGGTTTGAATATGAAATATTTTGATGTATCGAAGTTGGTTTCTGGCTTTACTGTTGAGAATTTTGTTTGGAATCGTGTGTTTAGGGTTGATCCTTTCAGGGTTATTGTGGGTTTTTTTTTATAGAGCTTATGCAAACAGAATATTCTAAATTGAGTTTTTTTTTGTTCTTTGGCTGCTTAATTATTCCTGCACCCCAGCTAAGTATTATGTTCTCTGCACCTATACCCCTGGAAAAATGATACCTCTGGAAAAATGTGTGACATTAACACTTGTGATTACCTTTAATTTATATGTGTCAGTGTCAGTGACTTGTTTTTTGTGTCCGTGCTTTATAGGTTATGTTTGGTTTTTTTATTTGGGAATTGCATTGCTTTGTTTGATACGTGGTTGGAGCCGATTTTCTTGGTCTTGTTGCAATTGATTTTTGTGAGGTAAATATATTCATTTTGTTATTATCGTTAGATTTTGTTGTTGTAAGGGCTGGAAGGTAATTTGGCTTCATTGTGGTTTAATTTTTCAATTTGTTGATTGTGATTTAAATTGAAATACACTTCCACTTTAGCTGAATAATATTTATTTTTATGTGGTATGGCAGGGTTAAAAAATACTAGACTGATAGTAATGGAAGCTTAATTTTTTATTATCCTTATTTTTCGTTCTTTCTTTGTACTACGTGGTTTGTTTTACATATTCTAAATGGTTTCTGTTATCTGCAGGTAGAGTGTGCCCGTGTAAAGTAATTTTATAGAGATATTTGAATAAGATTGGTATGGGAGAGGAAGAACCAGTGACTGATGTTGCTAAGACTGATTCAAATGGCGGTAGCGTTGCGGCCAAGATGTTAGATGAAGTTGTTGAAAAGAAAGACTTGGAAACTGATGGAGGGAAAGTTTTGAGAGTAATGGACTCAAGGAAATTGAAAAGGATAAGAAAGCTGTTGATGTGGAAGAGGTAAAAGAGGATGAGAAAGCAGGTATAGTGGAAGAAGTAAAAGAGGATAAGAAAGATGATGAGGTGGAGGAAGTGAAAGAGGATAAGAAAGATGATGGGGTGGGGGAAGTGAAAGAGGATAAGAAAGATGATGGGGTGGGGGAAGTAAAAGAGGAGACAAAAGATGATGCGGTGGAAGTAAAAGATGATAAGAAAGAGGATGTGGCTGAAGAAGTAAAAGATGTTAAGAAAGAGGATGTGGCTGAAGAAGTAAAAGATGTTAAGAAAGAGGGTGTGGCTGAAGAAGTAAAAGAGGAAAAGAAAGATGATGTGGCTGAAGAAGTAGAAGATGATAAGAAAGATGACGCGGTGGAAGAAGAAAAAGAGGATATGAAAGTTGATGGGGTGGAAGAAGTAAAAGATGATGCGGTGGAAGAACAAATAGAGGATAAGAAAGTTGATGAGGTGGAAGAAGTAAAAGATGATGCAGTGGAAGTAGAAAAAGAGGATAAGAAAGTTGATGCAGTGGAAGAAGTACAAGATGAAGGGGTGGAAGAAGTAAAGGAGGATACAAAAGATGGTGAGGTGGAAGAAGTAAAGGAGGCTACGAAAGATGGTGAGGTGGAAGAAATAAAAAAGGACAAGGAAATCGATGGTGCCGAGGAAGTAGAAGTCGAAAAGAAAGATAATGGAGACGAAGATGTAAAAGAGGATATGGAAGTTGATAGTGTGAAAGAAGCAGTGGAGGATAAGAAAGATGATGACATACAAGAAATAGAAGAGGATGACAAAAATGTTATTGAATCTGGGAATGAGGAAATGGATGTCGATACTGAGGTTAAGGAAACAGAAGGTAAAGAAGAAAAGGAAAAAATTGAATCTGAAAAAGAAGCAGATTTGATGGAAACAGAGGGTAGCATTGAGGAAAAGGAAGAGGGCGATGGAGAGGAAAACCGAAGCAGTGATAGAGGAGAAGGAAGAGGCGATGGAGAGGAGAAAACCGAAGTAGAGATAGAGGAGAAGGAAGGGGGCGATGGTGAGGAGAGAACTGAAGCAGAGATAGAGAAGGAAGAGGGTGATGAAAAGGAGGAATCTGAAGCTGAGACAGTGGAGAAGGAAGAGGGTGATGAAAAGGAGAAAACTGAAGCAGAGACAGAAGAGGAGGGGGAGGAGGAGGATGACAAGGAAAGTATTGATAAATCAAAAGAAGAAGATAAGGCAGAGGGTAGTAAGGGTGAGAAAGGATCTAGAAAGCGTTCCAGAGGGAAGGTTAACGAGGAAAAAGTGACGGAGAAAATAAAGGAACTGAAGCAGCTAGAGCCTAAGACTCCTACTAGTGATCGTCCAGTTCGAGAAAGGAAATCAGTTGAGAGGTTGGTAGCATTAATCGATAAAGACACAAGCAAAGAATTACACATTGAGAAGGTATTTGTTTTTCAATGTCACATTTGCAGTAATTAGCCTTAAATATGCATTTTTATTTTAACTTAATTTGTTTACAGTTTCCCTTTCAAATTGCAGGGTCGTGGCACACCTTTAAAAGATATACCCAATGGTATGGTGCTTCTCTTGATTTTTTATTTTAATCTATCAGTAATGGTTTTTTCGTTCCCTTATATATGCATATACATATATTGAGGATGTGTTTGTTGCACACTAACACACCCTCAGTTAAATTTTGCTGACAAGCAAGCAATATAGGGGTGCTAGAAACACTTTTCGACTACTCATGCCTCCTTTTTGTTATAGTATTTCTTAATTGTAAATTCTACTCATGCCTTCTTTTTTATTTTATGTATCTCATGCCTCCACTATGAGATTGAGTATGATGGTTCTTGGCTGCCATCATGCACCATTTCTGTCTTGGTGGTGGTATATGCTAATGCTATTATGCATTAACTTTAATATCAAAAGGATGCAAGAATGTATTCAGATGAGCCAGTTTTATACCTGTTCAAAGCTGTGGCATATACCTCATAACCACAATCACAAAGTTCACTAATTCCGTGACAGTTAAAATATTTGAATGTACAACAAACCGAAATAACATACTGACTGTGTATACCCTCACACACCCAATACTTTGTTGTTGTACCACATACCCGTACCAAATACCAAACGAGCCAAGGATTATTATGCTTAAATATCTAAAGCTGTACCATGACCCTTGAATTATTTTTGAGCCAAGGATATATGTTCAAATACATTTTTTGAACACTATCAGATTGCCACAAGTTTATGATTTTGATTTACAACTTAAACATTTACATAAATTATGATATTGACTAGTCCATTAGCTTGCACTGATTTGATTTGATTTGATTGTCTTGTTAATTAACTGTAATTTTCCTTCAGTAAAATGCTTTATGCATAGAAAAGTTAATATGTGGATCTTCCTTTTCACTCACTGTACATTTAAAGATATTAATAATAGTGGCAAAATATGGAGATATTCCATCCTCTTCCTTCCATTTTGGATAAAGAGTTTCTTATTATTTATTAGTTCAATATAGTTTATCCATATTTTTTAATGTCATTTTACTGATTTATGTACTATTGGAAAATCAATTGTAAATCTGGTCTTTGGAATCCTTAGGACTTGGAGATAATGGCAGAACATAAATGAACTGTCAACTTGACCTTCGTTCAGCAGTAATAGAAGGAGTTTCTTGTGACATACTCCCTCCGGTCACTATTATAAGCAAAAAAATGACCTTAATTTTGGTCACTATTATAAGCAAAAACATTAACTTTTAGACTAATTAATGCTTGTATTACTATTATACCCTTAAATAAAGTCAAAAGCATTTAATGGTAGTAGATGATTCATCAAATCACTAAGGATAAAATAGTAAATTTTACTTTGATTGAACATGTAACCAAGAAAATTAATTACACTCAACTAACATTCTTAATTCGTGTGAAAGTAGTTATGTTGGCTTATAATTGTGACCGGAGGGAGTATATATTTATGTGAAGTTGACTTGATGATATGTGGGATTTTTTTTGTAGTTTTTCTTCTTATTTACATGTTACTCTGGATGTGTAATTATGCTTCTTCAGAATAACTGATAAACTTATGACTCCTGCATTTTCTTCTATAGTGGCATATAAGTTATCTAGAAGGAAAAATGATGAAAGTCTGAAGTTGCTCCATACAATCCTCTTTGGAGGAAGGAGAGGCAAGGTACATATTTCTTCATTAAACATCTGTGTCTTTTTGTTACACCCGTTTCAAACCACCTCTTTTTTTCTTTTGTTTTTTATATCATTGTGGTTCTGTAGATCAGGATTTTGTATAGTGCAGGACCTCACTGTTGAAAAGTTTAACACTTATATTTATATGTAATATTTCAGTTATAGAACTGACAAGTTGACAAGTCAGACTCATGTTACACCATGTGACTCTTTTTTAATCCTTTGCAGGCAGCTCAGGTCAAGAGTAATATATTGAGGTTTTCTGGTTTTGTATGGCATGACAATGAGGTAATTATTACCGAAAAAAGTACCAAATATAATACTCGTAACATGCAACTATATCATAAAATAATTGAAGGGTTTTGTTGATTTGTGTTCATAGTAATTTCATTTTACGGACTTCTTGCCTTTTCTTTTAAGTCCTTATCTGCCAATGGCTGTAAAATCTTAATATTGTTTCTACAGGAGAAGCAAATGCTTAAAGTAAAAGAAAAGCTAGACAAATGTTTTAAAGAGAAGTTACTGGAATTCTGTGATGTGTTTGACATAACAGTCAATAAGTCAGCAATAAAAAAGGTTTGTTGGTTTAGTAGCACTGCTAATGTTCTTGTTGTGGATGAAACATTATTACATTAATTAATCCCGCCACATGTTCACACTTTGGTATGTGTGTGCACAAGGGTTATGAGGAATCTCTGTTTCTTATATTCATAATGCACTGCATATATGTTCTTGCCCTAATAGAAAACCCTGTTGACTGATACCATTTAACACGCCTTTATAATTGCCAATGAATTTCTGCTTGTGCAGGAAGATGTTATTACTAAGCTGATAGACTTTTTGCTTGCCCCTCATGCAACCACAACTGTGCTACTTGCAGAAAAAGAGGTTTACATTCTTTCATGTGTTTCAATTTTTCTCTTCAACATGTTATGGAATATTTCTTTTACTAAGAAAGTATAGTTTCTTGTGCAACATATTCATAGTTTTTATGGTTAACCTGCATCAGTCCAGTAAAAAGCGCAAGCGTCCTGTAAAGCGAGGTACACCAAGGTCTAGGACTAGTACTTCAAGAGGTTCTGCAAAGGTAATAATCTCACTACTTCAACTGCCGCAAATGTGATATTAGCAGCTTAATATAATTTGTGAGTGCCTTTTATGCTTGTTTCACTTTCTGCATTGCTTGAAAATGACTAGTTATTTTCCGCCTATGATTAATTAAGTTTTATTCTGTTTAGTTATAATTGTATCATTAATTTGTAAGTATATTTAGTTATTAATATTATTGTTTGTATTTTGGGGTGTTGAGAGGAAAGTGAGTTTAAATTCCATTGTAGTTTTCACTTCATATCTATGACATCATTTTCTAATTTTAATAAAAATCGTTTAACCAACTTATAATCTTTTCACTAATAGTCAATGAAAATGACTAGTTATTTTCCGCCTATGATTAATTAAGTTTTATTTTGTTTAGTTATAATTGTATCATTTATTGTAAGTATATTTAGTTATTAATATTATTGTTTATATTTTGGGGTGTTGAGAGGAAAGTGAGTTTAAATTCCATTGTAGTTTTCATTTCATATCTATGACATCATTTTCTAATTTTAATAAAAATCGTTTAACCAACTTATAATCTTTTCACTAATAGTCAATGAAAATTAGGCTCTCAGTCTCTATGTTGTCAATAGCGGCCACAGTTGCACCATAGTGTTGGGTTGCGGAGGATCTGCACTATGGAAATGGCCATTGCACGGCGTTGTAGGGTTGCATGTGCAGCGGTCCAAATTGCGGTGTCAACACGTTAATTCTGGCCAAAACTACATCGATGGCATGTAAAAAACTAAAAAATTCCCTCATTCCCTCTTTTTTTCTCTGGTTGTTTTGGTCTTCTGTATCGCTAAAACGACTAAAGCTGATCGGAGAATATACTAAACTCTATTCATCCATTTTCCCCCTATTCTCAGCTTGTGACAAAATCAATGCTGTAAAAATGACATCAGAAATCAAACTGGCGTGGCCTCCTGATCATTTGGACAAGGAAAAAGCTTAAATGTAGGATCGTAACCTGGATCCTAAGATCCCACAAAATAGATTAATTGCATAAATAACTAGTGAAATAA
Source organism: Vicia sativa (assembly GCA_021764765.1). Taxonomy (NCBI): domain Eukaryota; kingdom Viridiplantae; phylum Streptophyta; class Magnoliopsida; order Fabales; family Fabaceae; genus Vicia; species Vicia sativa. Next base: position 129,136,672 of record CM038794.1, read on the forward strand.
ACCTTAACACAAAATTCTCATTAATTTAATCATAAGTAGCAAAATATTCAATCTAAAAATGACGGGAGGAGTTTGATTAATTCAATCAGGATATGAATTTCAATATTAGAGATGAGAATAGTTGAAGAAAGTAATTTGAATTTATAAAAGTAATAAAAGAAGGGGAGAAATTGATTCACATGGAATGAGAATAAATTCATATTAAATGATTAGAAATTTCCATAATGGGCGGTTTGTTTGATGTGGAACCGGAATCGAAAAGGGTTGAAGGTTCAAACAGTTCCAATTTTGGCCAAATCGAACGAATAAAATTGCTGATTTCACCGTGTTTACAATCTTCATCGTCGCGAAACGCTCTTGCATCTTCAGCAATCTTTCCACCGATATAACTCAGTGGCGGTTGAGCGAATGCAATATCGTAGGATCTTAGGAGTTAATGCCCGCTTCTGACAACCATGCTCTTGGTCATGGTTCAACCGGTTGAACCGGGTTTGAACTAGCTGGTAAGAAATAAACAAATAATAAATATAGTGCCAAACTTCATAGATAATTAATACAAATAATAATTTATATAGTAAAATTAATAAAATTCATTCAGTATAAAGATAAGATTAAAGAAATGAGTAGTTTTAAAAAAAGGCCCAGTACATTTTAGTCACAACTGAATAACCCTAATTATCCGATTAGCCACAAGCCAACAACACCAGATTTCTTTTCTTGAAAAGTGCTGCTGCTGCTGCTGCTTCATCTCTCCATGGCACCTGACAAAGCTTTCTCTGCAGCTCATGAAGCTCTCTTCAGGGGCTCTGCTGATGCATCTCCCCTCGTTGATATGCCACGGCACATGAAGGTTTCTCCATTGGTTTTTGAAAAACAAATAGAATAATATATGAGATCTGAAGCCAATTTCCACTGTACTTCTGATGGTTATGAGTGTATTTAATTGTGTATTCTTCTATTATTGTGCTCTTAAATTGTTTCTCTTAACTTCGGCATAACAACGGCACTTCTACCCGCCACTGACTTCGTAGATTAGTTTCTCACCTACCGGGTGAAAAGATATTTTGGGCCACCAAACATTGAAATTTAAGAGTAATAACTGACATTTATTGAACAGTCTCAGGAGAAAGTTCTCAAATCCGAGATTTAGTCATACAATTGCATAAATTAGATACATCAGAAGATTACAGAGAATTCTGAGAAATAAGACTCATTTATACCGTAATTTCTTCCAAGAATTGAAGAACTTGGCCTCTCCTTCCCATTAGCACTGGAAGTAGTAGCTTATCAGTGAGACACATTTAATAATTTTTTTTGGAGATGTTGGATTGAAGGTTGTGGTGTTTATGAGGTGCTTAAGTTGAAAAAGATTAGTGATATAAGGCTTGGGTGGTTTACATGAGTTTCTTAGTTCAAATATCAGTTTCGCCATTTACCCAAAAAAAATTGAATCGGCTAAATAACGTACCAACTCGTATTCTGATCATCAATAGAAATTGATATTATTTGTTTGTATGACATTATATTTTGTACAATTTTTTCAATTTATACAATATATGATGTTTTAGTTATTTTATTATGGGCTTCTTATTTCTTAACTTTTGGCTGTATATTTTTCAGAGGCAGAAGAAAACTGAAAGTTCTTCAGGAGTGGAGAAAAGAGCACAACTGACACAGAAGATGAATCAGAGAGAGAGAAAAATGAAGAAATTGAGGATGAAACCGACAATGACATTCCTGAGAAATCTGAAGATGAAACTCCAGAGAAATCTGAAAGGGAAGATAAAAGTGATTCTGGGAGTGAATCTGATGTGAAAAAAAAGAGAAAACATTCTAAATCATCATCTGCGAAGAAAGAGTCCTCTGGAAGAAGCAAAATCGAGAAAACTACGGTCACAAATAAATCTCGCTCACCACCTAAGAGAGCACCTAAGAAATCATCAAATACCCAACCAAAGTCTGACGATGATATTGATGAAAGTCCAAAGGTATTTTCTAGGAAGAAGAAAAATGAGCAAGGGGGAAAGCAGAAGATATCAACTTCAACTCCAACTAAGTCTTCATCAAAGTCCAAAGAAAACTGGTATATGCCATGAGCTCTCCTCCTTGTTGTCATTATGTCATTTATCACCGTTCAGAATTGCATACCTATTGTGTTTTGGTTGAGAATAATAACTTTCAGCTGAAATGAAGCATTTTAACTGTTAATCAACAATGCGGAAAGTTTAATATTTCCTTTTCCATTAGTAAAAATTTAAATGTTTTTAATTGAAAAACTGATAATATGTTCTACAAGTAACCATCTTTACTGCATGCACTAAGCAGAAAAGGTTGCTAAGGAAAAGGCAAGAAGAAAGAGAAGTCCTCAAGTCCCAGTGATAATCAGTTACGCGATGCAATATGTGAAATTCTTAAAGAAGTTGACTTCAATACGGTAAGATATTGGAATTAAATGTTACTTTCTGTTTATCGATTTTTTACGTTTGATTTATTAACTATTTTTAGTCGCACGGTTCTTCATAATGTACCTTTATTAACTGGGATGCTGTAAATTTTCCTTGACAGCTTGACAAAAAAGCATATCTTAATATATCTTTGCCTTTTCTTTGTCAACATTACTAGAACTATAGAAGATATTTATTTACATTCAATCAATTTAAGTATGGATATATCATAGCAGGACTCAGTAAATCGTAAATAATTGAGGGTTTAATTATGGACATAGTTTCGTAAAATTAGCAATTGGATGATTAAATGTGCAGCATATTTCTTGTAGGCTGGAATGTAGCAGCAGTTTTGCTACATGCTAACCTTGTGTTGTTTTTGGCGGCTATATGATTCCCTTCACATGGGTTGAATTTATAAAACAAAATTGGATGTAATATTGAATACTTCTATATGGTTGTTGTTGATAGATTGAACAACTCGGTACTCTGCTGAACGTTTATGTTTTCCAAAACTAATAGTCCTTTTCTCTTTTGCAGGCCACATTTACTGACATTCTGAAGCTACTTGGTAAGTTTTCTAGTCTCTTTTAACTTCCTTTTTTCCCCAATATATTAAGTTATACCCTTTTCAGTTAAAACTCTGAAATAGTGCAACATTTATGCCTTCAAGACTAAAACTCTTATGTGTCTTTTTTGGTTTTTGCATTTTCTAGCGTCTGGTTATCCTTGAACCTGAACAGTCTAAGATATTCAGTTTTAGGCTGAACTACACTTTTACTTTCTTTGATATCATTAGTATGCAATTTTGGTCCTTGGTACTCTTTATTAAATTCTTGAATTTGGTTCCCTCCAATGGAAATATTCAAAACTACATTTGTTTCACCCAAACATTTAAAAGTTTATGATGGATTTGAGATGTTAAATAGTTATAAAGGTTCTCAAATCTCTTAAATTTTTATGAAAGACTATGTAGGATTTAAGTTGGGGTTTAAAGAGGTGGGACAATTTGGGATTTATTTTTATGTATTGTGAAAACATTTTGACTAAACGGGTTGGGTCTAGCTTGAGGCTAATCTCCCACAATAAGACGAATCAGCTTTGAATCTAAGTTGGGAGAGATGCTCTCATTTAGTTTTGGGCGTCGCCAAACCCTTTGAGGATGTGAAAAAGTGTTTATTGGATAAGCTTTGAGCAGAAAACTAACAAAATTGCTCATCATTTTCCAGCTAAACAATTTGATGTGGATCTCAACCCAAAGAAGGCAGCTATCAAGCTCATGATTCAGGAGGAGCTGACAAAACTAGCTGAAGAAGCAGATGATGATGAAGACGAGGATGAAGAGGATACCGGGAAAGGCGAAGGCCGCTCTACGGCCAGGAGACCTAAGGTCTGATTGTGGATTAGACATTACTGCTTGATGGTTAGGTATTTAGCAATGCATACTGTAATTTTCATGTACACTTTAAGTTGTGTAGAAGTGGCTGTATCTTATTATTGATTCTTAACATCCTTCCAATCTGAAGATATCAAAAACATGTATTTGTCATAATTAATGCGGCCTTTTGTTTGGCTGGCCAGCATGTAGTTTATTGTGTACACCAACATGATTATTAGGTTTTTCTTTTCTAGTTTAAACAATCTGTCTATTTAATAAATATCTAACCTTTGAAGTTGACAACACCTTTCTGTGCATATTCATGTTGGGTGATGAAAAGTCTCTATCTTTCTATTCAATATTTTGATTCATGCCATGACAAGGACCCCTCACCCCACTTGTATTATTTGATGTTTAGATCCAACATGTCTCTATCGTTTTCTATCACTTGTTTACAGTTTTCATCTCTGGTTAGGTTTGATTCTTTCATGCATGCATATCTTTTGCTTTTATGGATGTAAGTTTCTACCTCTATACTGTGGGGATATCCCCACTTCCGGCTCACCTCACATCAGTGCAGTAAACCCTGGCCTTACTCCCTGGCCCGCACCGGCCTACGTTGACGTTTTCTGAACTGTTAGTAGTGAAGAACACACTCAAGGAGTGTATTATTGACATGAAAGTGGAGCAAGTCAAAAAGGTTTTTGGTACAATACTTGTCCACCAAGACTAGTGGAGCACCAACAAATCCAATTATAAACACCTACGAGAACACTATTTAGTTTGAGTGGTGGAATATGACAGCTGAAGAAACACTCTAGATTAGGTCAATGTTTAAATAAGGTATTTATTTCACTAGGTAGAATAGTTAATATGATAATATAAGCCTAAAGGTTGAATGATAGAACATAACTTATTATATACTTCGCCATGCAAATTTTGGAAAGTCATTTAGCATTGGAATTCTAGTAGGGGATTTTGAAGTGCATCATAAAGGAGAGATGAGATGTGGAAGTATTTTGATCACCGTGTCGTTCATGCCTGATGGAGTACTTTTAATCTAACAATTTTTTATTAAAAAAATTATAACAACTTTCATTAAATGATATCTAATTAATACTTTATAGGTTTTGGATTCATTGAATAGTTAATTAATTAATGTGTGTGTATATATATATATATATATATATATATATATATATATATATATATATATATATATATATATATATATATATATATATATATATATTTAAAAAGTGAATGTCTCTTATAATATGAGAATGTGCGATACAGATGACATAGTGAGTTTTGATGAAAACAATTTCTTAATTCACTCCATGTCTTTTTTATGTACTATGTGAAATTTCATAAATGCCTTCAAAATTGTACACATAGATCTGATAAAGTATACATAGAAATTGGAAATGCACTTATGATATAAACTGAAAATGTATTTCCGATTTCTATTCTTTGATATAGACCGTTATTATAATCTGAAGTATACAATAGCATGTTATTATAATGTGTTATAATATTTAATTGATGGCATAACAATATTCTAAGTTGATGCAGTAAATACATTTACATTTGAAGTAAATAGTACTAAGGTTATTACAAGTTATAGTACTAATAGTACTAAAACTAGACATATATAAATACATTTGAAGTAAATAGTACTAAGGTTATTACAAGTTATAGTACTAATAGTACTAAAAGAGTAGGAATTAGAAATACATTTTCGATTTTGTACTGGAGGTGTATTTTTGGTTTCGTTTTTGTTTACAGTCTTTCTTTTTTGTGAAGAATATGGTGTAAATCGGAAGTACAATTTCGATTTTAGAGGAGCATTTTTGAAAATGCATAAGGTGTTTGTTTTGGTCATGGGGTGAGTTAAAAAGGGTGAAATTAATTGTTTTTTTTTTTTTTGAAGTACTTTTTTGTGTGAAGAATATGGTGTAAATCGAAAATACAATTTCGATTTTAGAGGAGCATTTTCGAAAATGAATAGAGTGATTGTTTAGGTCATGAGTTAGATTAAGAAACCCTCTTGAAGAATTAACGGCGAATATTTGAATATCTTAAATTCAGAAAAACAATAATTATTTATTAGAATATTAATAAGTAGAGGGGAAGGAAAATTTATTTTATTGTTTGAATATTTTATGGCGGAATAAAACAAGTTTTTCGAAATATGATAGTAATCGATGAAATAAAATAATTTACATCATCTAATTTTCACTAATTCAAATAATAAATTTAATTTTATTTAATCTCTTTTAATCAATTCAAACAAAAAGTAAAAGATGAGACAAGGTTGTGAGAATTTAGTGGAAATGATTTAGTTAAATTTTTTTCCAAATAGATAGAACTTTCTTTCTCGATAAACAAGACTTAAGAGTCATGCTTTTAATGGATGATGATCATGAAAGAGAAGAGACTCAATCGACCAAGATTAAATCTAATTTGTTTTAAATTCTTTTAATGATGTTTTTTTTTTAGAATATGACTGAACCTTGTCCAACACGTCTAATTAAGTGAAGTTTTATGGCAAAGGTATTTTGAGATCTAGGTCAATGTACATTATATATATACTTGAATTTACTGTGAACAAACACCATTTAGCTATTTTGGTTTTTATATTTAAGGACATGCCTAAAACTCATCATCTTCAGATCACAAAAGATAGAGTATTAACTAAGTTAGCTACTAGAAAGAGTCATCTTCTTTCTATTATGGGATGTAGAGTTCAACTGGTTCAATGAATCATACAAGACATGTTTTAGGTATAGTCTAAGGATTTATGAATGATAATAAATCTTTTTAATAAGTTGGATTCTTCTATAAAAAAGGTTGTATGGATAAATGGCATAAATAGTAAAAAGCTGATCACTATATTCTGGAATGTAATTCGTTCACCTTTGTTTGAATTAGATATTGGTTTAAGAGATATTAAGATAACAGAAAAAGTTGATTGTTTATCTCTTTGTTGAAAGTTGTTGACTATCAATGATCAACGACCTTCTATGCTCACTAGTAAATATTTCAAGCAAAAAAATCAATCATGCATCATATTTCTTCTTCACTATGATTTGGCATTAATCATTCCTTTTTTCTTCTTCTAAAGGAACATAGTACAAGGAAGGTTGGTAATGAGAATGACACTAATTTATGGACTGAGAATTGTTTGAGATACAAACTTAAAGACTTACATATAATATTTCTAGTGAATATATTCAATTTATACAAAATATTAAGGTCAATTCAATTATCCAATGCATCAATTGAAACATTCATCATGACTTTTCTATTTTACCTCAAATTGTTGAAGACATTTTGAATATCAACTTTTCATTTGATAATAATATTGAACTCACTTGGACATGATCTGTAACAAATGGTGTTCTATTATTTAAATAGGCCGTAATATTAATCAGGAAAGATCACACTGAATGTTTTTGGTAAAATTCATTTCACATTCCTGCACTAAGGAGGTTGAATTGCATAGGCTCAATCGAATGAGACATTATGGCAATCGATTAGAAGATCTTGGCACACTGAGTTTCAAATCAAATCCAAGCCAAATTTGTGCCTCAAGCAAATTAAATTCCAAAATCGATGAAGAAAGTGTAAATTCTTCGAAATTCTAGCGAACTAATCGATTGGAGCCCTTAGCCAATAGATTAGCACACTCAATTTGGAAAGACTTTTCTTTGCTTTTCAGTTAATACAATTTACATTAATTGCATTCCAAAAATACACGATCAAATTTTCAGGTAAAGCTATTGAAATATTATGATTTTGGTTTGAATTATCATCCAGGTAAAGCTAATGTGGTGGCTGATGCGTTGAGTCAGAAGACTTTGCATATGTCGGCAATGATGGTTAAAGAGCTAGAATTAATTGAACGGTTCAGAGATATGAGTCTAGTTTGCGAGACGACACCACAGAGTGTTATGCTAGGAACGTTGAAGATTAACAATGATTTCCTAGATAAGATCAAAGAAGCTCAGAAGTTGGATGTGAAACTAGTGGATTCAATGGTTGGGATTGATCAATATGAAAATAATGACTTTAATTTAAATGCGCAAGGTGTGTTGAGATTCCGTGATCGGATTTGTATTCCTGATGATGCAGAGATGAAAAAATTAATTATTGAAAAGGGCCATAGAAGTAATTTGGGCATTCATCAGGGAGCTACTAAAATGTATCAAGACTTGAAGAAATTGTTTTGGTGGCTTGGGATGAAGCGTGATGTTGCACAATTTGTGTATGCATATTTAACTTGTCAGAAGTAAAAAGTTGAACATCATAAGCCTGAAGGGTTGATGCAACCGTTGGAAATTTCAGAATGGAAGTGGGATAGTATTTCGATGGATTTCATAACGGGATTACCTAACACTGTATGAGGACATAATTCTATTTGGGTGATTGTTGATAGGCTTACGACGTCGACTCATTTTATACCTATCGACATCAGTTTTCCTGTACCGAAGCTTGCGGAGATTTATACTAATGTAATTGTAAAACTGCATGGTGTCCCATTGTGTATTGTGTCGGATAGAGATCTAAGGTTTACTTCTGATTTTTGGCAAAGTTTGTAAGACGCGTTGGGCTCTAAGTTAAGGTTGAGTTCGGCGTATCATCCTCAGACGGACGGTCTGATAGAAAGGACGAATCAATCATTGGAAGATTTGTTGCGAGCATGTGTTCTTGAAGAAAGAGGTCCGTGGGACACTTTTCTTCCATTGATAGAATTCACATATAATAACAGTTACCATTCTAGTATCAGGATGGCACCTTTTGAAGCGTTGTATGGTCAGAGATGTAGAACTCCGTTGTGTTGACATGAGACGGGAGAGAGTGTAGTACTTGGACCTGAACTTGTTCGAGAGACTACCGAAAAGGTGAAGTTTATTTGGGAAAAGATGAAAGCTTCCCAGAGTAGGAAGAAGAGTTATCATGACAAGCGGAGGAAAAGTTTATAATTTCAAGAAGGTGATCATGTATTCTTGAGAGTCACGCCGGTGACCGGTGTTGGACGAGCGTTGAAGTCGAAGAAACTTACTCCCTTTTTATTGGTCCGTATCAGATATCAGGTAGAGTTGGAAAGGTTGCTTATAGGGTGGCGTTACCGCCAAATATTTTGAATTTTCATGATGTATTCCATGTGTCACAACTTCAGAAGTATATACCAGATTCATCTCATGAGATTCGTATGGAGGATGTACAAGTACGGGATAATCTTATTGTAGAGATGATGCCTGTATGAATTGTAGATCATGAAATGAAGACTTTAAGAGGCAAGGAGATTTCTTTGGTGAAAGTGGTCTGGTCGGGAGCGGTCGGGGAAAGCATGACATGGGAATTGGAGCGCAAGATGCGAGATTCCTATCCCGACTTATTTGATTGAGGTAAGATTTTTGAGGACGGAAATATTATAAGTGGGGGAGAGTTGTAACACTCATATTTAATTAAATATTTTAATTAAACATTTTTCGTATATTTGTTGAATAAGTTATTCGAGTTGAAATGTTAATAATCGGGCGAATGGTCGATTTAGCCGGGAGAAAATTATATTAGAAAATAATATGAGTTTATTAGAAATTAATTGAAATAGTTGGGTTAAATTGTATGTGGCAAATAGAAAACTAGAAGTGTTGGTTTTAGGCCCATTAAAAGCTTGAACAGACTAACTAGAATTAAAATAAACAAGTGTTATATAAAAAGTAGTCTTTCAAAGTGGCTAGGGTTAGAAGAAATAACAAGTGCCTGCTACGTGAGAGAAAAGAAAAAATGCTAGAGGAGAAGAAGATAGGAAGAATCAACCTCAATTATACCAGGTAGTAGTGAATTAATATCGATTAATTATAGTAAAAACCAAAAAATTTACACTAGTCCATCTGTTGCAGAATTAGGGTCTGGTTAGATTCGGGAAATTCAATCAAGTAATTCGAGCTTCCCTTAATCCAAGGTAAGGGTGGAGTTCAAATTTTATAATCACGAATATGAGGGTTAATATGTGGGATTAGAATTATAGTTTTCCTAATGTTTGCATTGAATTTGTGTTGAAATTGTGATTATTTGATTTGTGATAAACTGGAATTTTGATCGATGAGATTGTGTTGAATTTTTGTGTGTTGCTGTTGCCATGGTGCTGGTTTGATATATATTTAATATGTTGAATTAAATTGTGTTGTGCCTGTGAATTTGAAACTGGGAATTAGAAGAAATAGAAATACGTTGAGAAGCAAGAATGTGTAGAAGAAGCAATTGGAACGGGGGCCCTAAAGTGTGGGACGGGCACCCCACGTTAATAAACAAAGAAGAAGAAAAAGAAGTATATATATATATATATATATATATATATATATATATATATATATATATATATTAAGGGGGAAGACGCCCCAGGGGGGTAAGGTGGGCGCCCCGCCATCCTTACCCTGTGCCTCCCTAGTACTTGAAATTCCCTGTAATGTTTGGCTTGACTAGTTTTTAGTATTTATGGTTAATTGTTAATACCTCTATGCTTAGAATAAAAAGAAAAAAAATAAAGTAATGATACATAGGCACACCAAGGGCGGACACCCCTATGAGAGGATGAGCGTCCCACTTGTCTGCTGTTTCTCTGCATATTTGTGTGTATTGGCTTAGGTATTACTTTTCTGATTTAATAAAATTCTGACCTTGCAACTTTAATTGGAACGTATACAACAACAAGAATTAGAAAATGACATCCTTAATTGATTAGAAATAAATATGCTACAGGTGAATGATTGTTGTAGGTATGTTAGTGTAATTGATCAAATCAGAAATTTAGCAGAAACAGAAACTAGTTTATAGCAGGTCTTTACTAGATGCAGGTAAATTGCAAGCAAAGATGAATTTGGATGAAAATGAAACTTAGTAGTAGAAAATGACAATATTAGTATAATAAAAATAGTAGTAAGTGGTTTATAAATGGCAGTGTTAGCGGGGAGTGGAAACATTAACGAATTAGCCGATTTAGCAAATTAAGCGTAGAAACTATTTGTTCGGAATCTATTAAATTTCGTCGTGATAGTTCGTGTATAATAATAGGTGATTTTGATTGGTTCGTTTTGTTGGAATGGTGTTGAATAAGTTGTTTTGGAGGTACAACCAAATAAGTTGAATTATCCCGATTCGTGGGCATGTTTAAGTTGTAGGTCGAATGACCATTATTGATTAAGTTGATGCAATTGATGCATGTCTAAATTGTTGTCGAAGTTGCTATTTTGTGATTGAAGTTGTTGTGATTGTTGTTGATATTGTTGATTGTATGTCATTCATAATGTCGCATACATTGCATGATTAAGTTGGCCTTGATGGCACCACGTTGAAGTTGAAGGCTTATGCCTTGTTGAAATGCCTCGATAACCTGACATATGTTTAAGTTGGGAGTTCTCCTCCAAATGGTACCACATGCATATGCATAAGTTGAGTCGCATTGGAATTGTATTTTTGGAAGTTGTCGTTGTGTTGTGCACTTGCTGATTGTTATCTAGTTGTTGTTGTGAAGTAGTGAAAATTATATGATTCTTATCTAATATATTAATTATCATATTTTTGCTTATATCATTCGATATCTCACACCTTCTGCTGTGATGTTGCCTCTACGTGGGTAACGTGTAGGTAATCAAGGATAATAGTTGTTTCTGTCATTTGTTCAAGTTTGGTATCATTTGCTCTAATACGTAGCACTCGGGAGGAATGAACACTTGTTTTGTTCTTGTTGTTTTAAGTTGAATTGTTTAAGTTGTTATTGGAGATGTTTAATTTTGATTGTTACAAGTTAGAAAAAGATGCTGTAAGTTGAAGTTTAAAGTTGTGATTTAATTTTGAGGATCAAATAGTTGTTATGAGTTTCTTCATACTTATATGTGTTACGTATCTGTTATAATAAGTTTTGCGGTTAGTTTAAAGTTGAAAGTGTAATAAATGTTTGGTTGAAATTTTTATAATCTGAATTTATTTACAATTACCGGGTAGAAACGGGGTGTTACATTAGTGGTATTAGAGCAGGCCGGTCCGTCCAACCAAAGTTGTTGTGTCTTTTAACAATCGAGTATTGTTATTTAGTTCTAACTGTTATTTATGTTGTAGTGATAAGTTGAGACGGATGGAAGGAACGATGCTGCGATTGCTGCTGCTTTGGAAGCGATGACTCATGTTATGGAGAATCAGTCGAATGCTGACGGGGATGCTAGATCCCGTAGCTTGGCCACTTTCCAGAGGGAGAATCCGCCTACCTTCAAGGGCAAGTATGATCTCGATGGAGCTTTGGATTGGTTGAAGGAAATTGAGAAGATCTTCCATGTGATGGATTGTACTCCAATGCAGAAGGTACGGTATGCTGGCAGTCGAAGCTGAAGACATTTTGAATATAAACTTTTCATTTGATAAAAATATTGAACTCACTTGGACATGATCTGTAACAAATGGTGTTCTATTATTTAAATAGGCTGACTTATTAATCAAGAAAGATCATATTGAACCTTTTTGGTAAAATTCATTTCATATTCTTGCACCAAGGAGGTTGAATTGCATATGCTCAATCGATTGAGACATTATGGCAATCGATTATAAGATATTGGCACACCGAGTTTCAAATCAAATCCAAGCCAAATTTGTGCCTCAAGCAAATTAAATTCCAAAATCGATGAAGAAAGTGTAAATTCTTCGAACTTCTAGCGAACTAATCGATTGAAGCCCTTAGCCAATAGATTAGCACACTCAATTTGGAAAGACTTTTCTTTGCTTTTCAGTTAGTAAAATTTACATTAATTGCTTTCCAAAAATACATGATCAAATTTTCAGATGACACACTATAAATAAGCATGCTTCCTTCATTACTTCTTGCATATAAAAAATTCATATAATCTTGCATCCTTGCTTGTGTGAGTTCCTCTGCCATAAGTTTCACCATGGCCTCCTCAAGCCAAAAACTCATAGAAACACCAAGAATAAATCCTTTCACCACAAGTTTGATAATTTGTAAGAAAGAAGTAAAAATGATAATTCTAGCAAAGAAAGTAATTCAACCTTGGTACGTGGAACCAAATATCTTGAAAAACCATAAGCCTTACCACCAAATTTGTTAAGATTCCCTCAAAGAACTCTTTGAAGGTGCAAGAAAAACAAGAAAAAGGGGTTTAAAATGGTTTGTACTGTTATACCCCAAAATTTACCCTCCTACTCCTCAAGACATTTCACATATCCATACTCAAGGATTTCACAAGGGTTGACCAGACAAACCCTCACTTAAGCAATCAACCCAAGCTAGGGTTTTGCCATTCTCAAGTCAAGATGGACATCCAATGCTTCAAGTGGTCATCATACCTCACCATATGCTTCAAAGAATCACCATGTCAAGTTTCAAAGCCTTACAAGTCAAGTTTGCTCAGTCAATTGCTCAGATGGTTGAAAACCAACTGTATTGGACAAAAGTCAACTGTGGTCAATATACAGTCAAAATTCATAATTTTTGGTCAACACCAATATTTTGAAGTAATATTCATCATTTGATCAAAGGTTGATCATGATTCTGCAAGAAAAGTCAAGATTTGATCAAAAGTCAAAGTTTCTAAATTAGGCTTTCTTAGACAAAAGTCAACAGAACTTTGACCAGGCATAACTTTCACATAATTTATCAGAAATTTTTCCACCACAGCTCATTTTAAAGAGAACTTAATTCTCTACAACTTTATGTCTCACAAGCTTGGGCAGAAAATGCTTCATTTGGAAGTTATGGATCAAAACATTACAGGTCTTTTTAAAAGTCAACAAAAAGTCAACTTTTTGTAAAGAAGTGTTCATAAGCATGGAAACTTCAATGAAGATAAAACAAAAGGGCTGCTTAGAGGACATCTTGAGCTTTCTAAAAAGTCTAAGAACACCCAAAAATGTCAAAAATTGAGTAAGATACACATTGTGCAAGTTGAGCATTTTTGAGGAGGTGCACAAAGAGAAATACTTGAGAAAATAATTTTTTTTCCAAATGGGCCTAACTTTTCTTGATTCAAACATGTTCCTTATCTGAATTGGAACCTCCAAGCCCAAGGCCACGTTTTTATCTTTTATTTTTAATTTATTTTGGATTTTTATTCATTTAAAACCAATTTAATTAAAATAAAAGATATAAAATCAAAAATTAAGTGCAAGATGGATTTTATCTCATCCTTGAGGTCCAAGCAAGCCATTTAATCTGATTATTTCGAAATAATTAAGATTGGCAATTTGATTTGATTGAAATTGGCTCAAAAAGGAATATTTGGTTTGATTCCAAATCAAATAATTTTTTATTGATTGGCATGATATCTTTTGACAATTCTTGACCTAATTCATTAAAATATAAATACATGATGGTTCCAAATGCACGAGACGAACATCGACCTAAAAGAACCCTAATAAGCTTTAAAAACCGTGACTTGTAAGCAACTAGAAGCCACATTTTGCTTGATTCAATCCATTTCAAGCATTGCAATCAATTCTGGAGGTTCTCTCGAGTTAATCCAAATACTTACAAGCAAGCAAAACCCCCAAAATCAGCAGAAAATGATCACAGTTTGCACACTTTGAACTCAAAATCGTTTTCATACTTTTATGCATAATCAATTGAATTTAACCATGCATTTGTGTTTGTGATGAAGTTTCGATCATGTCTGGATAGTTTAATTGAAGCTCAGGTACAAAACGAAGGATTCACCATCGCTAGGGTTTAAAACCTTGGATTAGGGCTTTCTGATTTAGGAAAATTGGCCAAAACTAGGGACATATCCATGTTCAGAAGGTCAAACCGGATCGAACCATGGTCTTACTTTAAATTTATATTGCTTGTGTTGAATTTTTGAAACTTGCAGGGATTTAGCTACATAAGCGTTCTGTAGGTAAAAAACTGTGGCTATAGGTCTGAAAATTCAAATGAGGAAGAACACCCCTTGCGTGCGTTTTCTGATTAATTGATTCCCGTAAATCAATTTCCTTTGTATTCATTATATTTCCTATGTCTAACACCAAAACAGGTGGGCTCAGATGGCAGAGGCAGCACGCGTTCATCCTAGAAGGCATGGGTTCGAACCCTGCCTTTTCCCAGAATTCTTAACGTTTTTTATGTTTCAGGTTCCAGAAGCCACAGCCTCCAGAAGTGCCTACTTCTGGACCCCTCAAAGGCAGAAACATGTCCAGAAGCTCCAGCTTCTGGATCCCATCATAAGGCGTCACGTCCAGAAGCTCCAGCTTCTGGATCCACCTCCAACAGAAAGCCCCAGAAATTCCAATTTCTGGCACCTCCAGAGTAGAAAGCCCCAGAAATTCCAATTTCTGGGCACCTCCAACGTAGAAACCCCAGAAGTCCCAACTTCTGGGTGCCTCTAGCAAGGGATTGCCCAGAAGCTCCAGCTTCTAGGATGGCTTCTTCTAGAAGCGCTTCTGCTTTTTTTATTACTTTTCCATTTTTTTTATTTATCTTGCTAATTTCATAATTAATTAAAATTAGTAATTAGGTTAAATAATTAGGATTAATTAGACAACTTCCACTAATTTTTTCTCTTATTTTAATTAATTAATTTAGGATTAGAATTAACTAATATTTTCCTTAAAAATTAATTAAAATCAATTAGACCTAGGATTATTCTTCACATCTAAAAAATCCAAAAATATTAGCACTAGTTTTCTATTCCGTTATTTGCTTTCTCGCATTTTTTTCCCAATATTATGTAACTGCTCATGGGATGTAATAACTTTAATTAAGTTTTACTTTCCGCACTCCTATATTATGCAACTGCCCCAAAGCCATGTAATAGCGTAGGATTTACTTTATGCACTTTTCTTTCCGCAATTTACTTTCCGCACCCATATAAACTGCTAGTAATTAGGCGTGTATGACAAGACTAAAAACAACGTAGATCACTTCTAACCATAAGATGAAATATTTGAATTTAACACACTCTTTTCACACATGCACCGCCTAGGGTATTCTCTCTCGTTGCCTTTCGGAAAAAGGGTCAAGTCCCTCGAACGTGGGGGTATCTTAGCACGGTTGCCTACAATATATCATCATAGTCCTTTCGACTCAAAAGAACATAGTCCCTCGATGTTGCCTACGAACACATGATCTAGTCCCTCGATTGTTGCCTACGAAAAGTGATGATCGTCCCTACGAATGTGCTAGGATACTCCTACAAGTTGCCTTCTATGACCATAAGATGTCCCTTCGAACGTCCATTTACATCCAACGAATAGGGTTACCTACCAACTAATGGTACGGATAGCACTATTCTAAAGGAAAGTAAAATAACACAGAAACGACCGTTCTGAGTAGGTAATAGACTCTTAATTGCTTGCTCCATAAAAACACTTTTCACACCTCACACTTTCTAAAAATCATTTTCAAACGCTTTGTATACATTCCAGCGTGAATCATTACAAAGTTTATTTTCCAAAATAAAACATTTCCAAACACTTTGTATACATTCCAGCGTGAATCATTAAGAAGTCAAAGCGAAATGACTTTTTTCAAAATCTTTTCAAAACACACACAAAAAGCAAATCATCAAGTGATCTAAAGAAATTAAGAGCCCGTAGATAACTACGGATGAAAAGGGTGCTAACACCTTCCCTTTTCATAACCACCTCCCTTACTCAGAATCTAACGAAGGTCTTTTCCTGTTCTTTTCACCTTCCCTTAATTGGATAAAAGAAAAGTTGGTGGCGACTTTGGCTATCCGCAACATTTGCGATCAAACGCAAAACAATCCAAAGTAAGTTCTCCCACCGTGTTACATGTACCAAATATACTCTTTTTTCAACTTAAACACAGAGCTAACAAGTGAATAAAAATAAAAGAATACAATTATTTTTATTTTGGTTCACTGTTAACTAAGTTACTGTAGTCCATGCCTCAAGGTAATTTGCCTTATCCACAGGGACTTAATCCACTATAATCCACCGATTGCAGACAATAACAATAAGTCTGATTAACCTTGTTAACAACCACAACAAGTTCGTTGATCCTTATTTCCAATCCATAGTGACTGCAGCCAAACTCTTCTTGAGAATCCCAACTACACTGAGTTTCTCAAGGAACCAATCAACGACCATTGATTTACAAATATGTGTATACAAAGATGCTTCTAGCAAGTAGATTAACAATGTTTAAGTACAATAACACAAAAATGTTGATAGCAATATATGAACAAAATCTCCTTGCTAATTTACAAAACTATACAAAGTATATATCAAAAGAGTTTGTGCAACACTTTAGCGTGGTTTTGTAGAACTAAGAGTTATCTTTCCAATTCTTTCAAGTCCTCTTTTTATAGCTGAAAAAGAGATTCGTTGGAGGGTATAATAGGAAACATAAAGCCAATTATTTTGTCTGCAACAATCATGGTGGGAATGGTAGACAACATAGTATAAAAGGACTGTCCTTACGCCACCCTAGCAGAGTAGTGGTCACAATGTACTTTGTATTTTTATACTCACCATATCATGCAAACTAGTAAGGATCTTTATCTTCTATTTCTTTAGACACTTCTGGTGTATGTTGATGAAGCATGTTGTAGAAGGATCAAAACTCGAATCTTCTTAGCCTAAGTATTTAGAGTCTTCAAAACTTGTTCAACAAAACCTTGTCTTCAAAGTCTTTAGCTCTTGGTCTTCCGAATTAATGTCTTGGATCTTGAACTTGTCGGAGAACTTTGTCTTCAACATATTCAGAACTTGGGACCGTAGAATCTAAACTTTAGAAGGCCTCCAAAGCTTCATTGTAAAGTCATGATCATAAGCTCTTGAACTAATGTTCCTTGGAACCGTTGCATAAGATGCATTTCAGAATATTGGCTTAACTTTACAATACATCAAAGGTATTATTCTAGAGTGTTGAGTTCAGAACCTGATGACATCACACGCCTTCTTACCTGAGTCAGAACTTGTTTATCAAAAGCTACACACTAGAGAGAAACCATTAGAGTACACAATTGTTCTCTAAGATACCATGTAAAATTATCATCAAAACTTAAAACCAGATATGGAACCAATCTTGTTGTTACACTCTTCTCCCAAATACCGTATATTACCTTCCCATACTTATTAAAAGAATTTTACCTAAATCTGAAACTTATAAGAACTTCCTTGAGAACATCTAAAAGAGGAGTGGAAATTGTAATTCACAAAGATTATTTTGGGAGAATTTTTGAGCTATCCATTAAAGGGATAACCTACACCCTTGATAAGCTTATAAGATTTAAGAACTTCAAACACTCTACTACCATCAATTTCCTTGTAATCGAACCTATTAAAAAGAAGAAGGTTCCTTACAAATCCATTCACCCGAAGACAAATATTAGGATCATCCACTAACGTCTCATTAAGAGCCGCTTCCAAAGGATCATAAACCATGGCTATGTAGTTAAGGAAGATGTAGTACCCCTGTGGATCCTAACCCAATAAATCTTAACCAATTAGGTAGAAGGAATGTTCAACTACATGATCCAATATAAAGAAATCCCATATGCAAGACTTCCCTATGGACTAACTTTAACACCCCTTCTAATTTCCCCACGAATTATACAATTAATCAGAGTTTAACATAACGAAAGGGCGTCACAATTTATAATTTAAAGTAATAAAAAATCATAACAGTAATCATGCTTTTACTGAAGAACTTCATTAAACGATTCAACCAACAATTATGTTTTACACAGCGGAAATAACATAAAAATCCGGAATAAATCAAATCATAATTATTCCAAACATAAACTCAAAAGAACAAGTTTAATCCTTAAAATTCCAAAACGATCGTTCCCCAGTGTTACAACTACTAGAGCATGACACTGACACACAGACTATCTAAATAACACAGCTCTATAAGCCATCCTCACCAATTCCTGAGCAGCTAATCACTTCAATCTGAAATCATCAAAGTAAGGGTGAGATTTCATCAACAATTAAAATGCATTATACGTTTCTTTAAAACAATAAAACAATCAATACATTATTCCACCCTCATTAGCATCCTCAGAATACGATTCACAATTACAATTAACACATATCATTATGCATATAACAAAAATCAATGCAATTATAACACTGGAAACCATCCTAACATGTTTTAATTACATATGCAATGCAGACTCAATGCATGTGGTACCAAACATGAACTAAATTCACACCCTGTTCCGCTTACACCATGGAAACAGAGCTAACAACGACTCGCCCATACACCACTGGGTCAAGAATCCAGCCTCACCACCACTATCCACTGGGTACGGGTATTGGCTCTGCAGGTCCAATTCCACACAATGAGAATTAACCATCACCGGAATGCATATGCATGCACATCAAAAGCATGCAACAATCCAAATACGGAATATGATCACACATCATTATTCCATACATAGCCAACACCAACAACAACACATGATAACAGCAAGTCATGAGCATATAACGTTAATTACAACATATTGAATTAACATACGACAAGTATACACAAGTTAATGGCACAATCACGAATTACAACGGATTCTTCCTACGGAAGCCATAACAATCTCGCAATATCTCAATTACTATTTTTAAAGATGCTTTTAATAGATAGTACTCGTTCTAAGCTTTCCAACGATACCAACTATACCTAAATCGGAGTTACGATCGCAAAGATATGACCAAAACAATTTTCAGAAAGTTATGTTCTGTTTTCACACAGTATGCATCGATCCAAAACTCCACGTGTCAATACAAAACTTGTTTGTGTCGACACAAAACACGCATGTGTTGACTCATACGTAATAATTTTTTCCATTTTTCAAAATCCCTTCAGTATAAGTCGATCCATGGCTTCTTGTGTCGATACAAGATCCTCTTGCATCGATGCATAACATCCTTGTATCGATGCAAAAACCCAAATTTTCATCACATGAGTCGATGCAAGCAGTTTTGTATCGATACAAGCCTTATTTCCAGCTTCTGTTTCTTACACCAAGGCAACTTGCATCGATGCAAAGGCCCTTGTGTCGACCCATGCTGCACTTTTTCACCAAAAGTCAGTTTTTATTTTCACTGTGTGCAGTTCCAATTAATCCATTCATTACCAACAACTATGGCACAACAGAAACAATAATTCTTATGTATTTGCACACCTAATTAACATCAGAATTATACTTTCTAATTAGCCTACAATCATCCTACACAATTAATCCTTATTATCATTCCCAATTGAATTATTACGTCGGATCATAACGTTAGGGCACAATCTAAAATTCATAATTCGAGATTCCTAACGGATCAATTCATTCTATTGATCATCAAAACCTATAAGGCATAATAATCTGATCAAATCACCCCTTACCTCGCGATGAATCTTCGAACTTCCGACGCCTTGACTTTTCCTCTTTCTCTTCTCTTCTCAAAAGTACGTAGAATGAAAAACTCTAATTCTCCTCTCTTTATTCCTTTATATTATTCCAATTAACTAAAATAACATAATTAGAATAATTAGAGCCTTTTACTCTACACACCTCCCAATTCCACTCCACACCACCAACACATCCATTTATTTAATTAATTAATTAAATCCATTAATTCAAAAATACCAATAATTAAACCTTTAATTAAATTAATAATTAAATTTCTAATTATTTAATAGTTGAATTATTTGGGGTGTCACACTAACCATCTCAAGACTTCTGGCCACCTTGATCGTTGACACCATGGAGGAATTAGAAGACTCGACAAACTATAATATCACCCATATTACCCTAAAAGAGATAGGAGTTTCTATGAAACATGGAGAAATAGAGGAAGTGTAACACCCCAATATTACCCAAAGTTTTATATGCAAAAATTAGAGTAAATTAAAATTTCATAATTAAATACTGAGGCATCACACCATCAAAACCAAATCACTTTAAACAGTTTGCTTTAAAGTATAAATCTCGGATACATAGCATCATCGAAAAACATAAATTGATTCATAAAAATCAGAACATCTTCTTTATTAAACTTCCTTAACCAATCATATTTTCATAGAGTATGATTCTTATTTACAAAGGAAAAACAACAAAAGAACAACATAATTATTCCCCCCGAGTGCTACGTATCAGAGCGACACCGACTCGACTAATAGCAGCTATAAACTCCGTCTTCATAACCTGCACGTTACCAATATAAAGGTAACGGCGAAACAAGTAAAGGGTGAGATACTCCAAAACATATAATTAAAAGCATGATAAAGTATATATATATATATATATATATATATATATATATATATATATATATATATATATATATAATTATAAAGGGTATAGATTAATAAGTGTAATTCCAACACATATTCAAAATTCACTTACTTTAATCGTCATACTAATGTGTATAATCTACACTTTATCGCCATAACCTCATCGGCATAAATCATCGCAACAACACGTAAACTATAAACAACAACACTAAACAATGCTAATAACATAAACAACATAAATAAAATCATCACCAATTGGCTAAAGCCCATTGTCGATTTTCGGCATAAAAGCCCATCGTCACAAACATCATCACATCATATTTGCATTAAGCATTTCATCAAGTTAAATCATCACAAAACTCATCACTTATATTCATCGCCTAGTTATCATGAAACTATCAAGTTATATTCATTTCATGTTCATCATAAAGATCATCACCAAACAAAGCATCATATATCATCGAAATTCAACATCTTTAATCAATTAAAAACCCAATGCCAAACAACTCAAACATAAACATAACCGACTCCATGAGACACGACTATGTTATGCATGTGGTACCCGTCGCTTTGTCCATAATTAGGAACACTTGGCATAAAAGCCTCGCATAAAAGCCTCGGCATAAAAGCCCGCATAAAGCCTCGCCAATGCAATGTATGTGACTCGATAATAAAACAACACAACACAAAAACATCATCACCGCTCATCAAAATTGGCATAAAGCCCACATCGCCATAATTTATCCACATCAAGATAAATGTATCATTGCATCATATTTGCATTATGCAAAACATCACCAAACAATTCATCATGATCAAAAATCATGCATTCACAAATCAGAAGCATTTATTAACAACATCAATATAATCATCACATCATCATGTACAAAGACATATATCATCGCATCGCATATCAACAAGTATTCATTAGTAAATACACCGTCGCAAACATTATGTTTATTCACACCGCATCATTATCAATTATGTTTACTCACCAAATTCCAAAAACGGAAAAATAGTCAAACACCTATAATCATCGCGAAGGCCATTCCTAATAACCGACATTAATCATAATCGTCAACATCGAAATCGGATTGTCCATACGTGCCTTAAATCTACTAAAACACAATCCGATTCAATTTAACCGTAATTTGGCCTATTTCGGGTCATCTCTTAAAAACTCGTAATTTCGAAAAACTAACCTCACCACTACGTTCTACACGTCGAACTTAGCTAGCACGCCAATTTTCGTTGAATTCGGAGCAACTTGCTCCGTCGCCGAATTTACCGAAATCGGAAAATTGGAACATAATCGGGTTCTAAATTTAATCGGCTAACTCGTGTCCTAGTTATATTTCATTAATACTAACTAGTAGTATATGAAATTAGGGAAATGAGAAGAAACAAAAACAAAATTATGTAGAAGGAAAATTCTGCAGAAAACAGAAACCCTTAGCTACAGAAAATAGAAAAACTGCATTTTTCCGTTCCATCCCCCCAAGCCTCACATGGACGCACGTCCCTTGCTCCCTTATGAAATGGAGGCGGGTGCCTCAAGGAAGGGGGCGGTCGCCCCACACATGGAGGTGGGCGCCTCCCTCATGCACTTCCTTTCCACTCCTTTCTTCTTCCCCTGTGTTGGAAACAAACTGTGTTTTACATTTTTCTGGTTTTTCACTGTTACTGTTATAGTTTTCCATTTTCATTTTAGAACTTCATTTGCTACAATACTAGCAATAACACACCCCTAATCCCTACTCCTAATCCAACTTTTCTAAACCATTTCAACAATCAACCAACCAAACCCTATAAACCAACTATTAATTTTCCCCAAATCCTAAATATAACTATCAAACCTAAGCATATGTGATAGAGAAATCAAACCCCTTGCCTCTAGCTTGGTTGGTTGCAAGATGCTTCAACACAATCCCAACTTCATGCTTCTTCTTCTTCTTCTTCTTCTTCTTCTTCTCAAAACCCTCTCTTTTCCTCCATGTTTCTATGTTTGCTTGGTGTAGGAAAATGGAAAGAAAAGGGGAAGGAATGGTTTTATAAGGTTGTTTCTACTAGTAATCCAAGGGTGAAAATCCAATCCTCAACAATTGCTCCCCACACCCCTAACTTACTAATATTATTAATCCAATTAATTAGAATAATTCCGAGAATTAAATATCGGATCCGGATAATATTTTACCGAACCGAACGGAATAAAAACCGGACCGAATGAAACGTCGCCAAATATATTATCATCTATATCGATTAATATATCTATTCTCGTCGCAAAATAAATATCGATCGGTAACTCGAAATATTAATATAATATAATATTAATTAAAACAAGAAGACTCACCATTCAAGGAAGAAGGAGAAAATGAACAAACTAAGGAAGAAGACACCAATATAGAGAAGGTGTTAAAAATTGGCCAAACTCTAGTCGAGGATATGAAGAAAATTACGACAAGGAATGATGATGCTTATGGCATCAAATAGTATCACCTATGTGTTTAACTTCTTGTTATTTCATGTTTTTCATAATTTCAATTCTTTAATTTTCATTCTTGTACTTTGAATTCTAAGTGTCTTATCTTTAATAAATAAAGACAATTTTTTCCACTTTCTTAAATGCCTAGCTGTTTATGTGTTCATATTTCTATTTTTCGTAATGCATCAATATCTGCGTTTTTGATATTGACAAAGGGGAGACATATACTCTCAAATGGAGTGAAGTATACTCTCTATTTAACTCAGGGGGAGTTTAATTACTCCAAACACACATGTGTTATTTTCTTTTACCACCTTATCGGAGAGATGTGTTGTCATCATAAAAAAAGGAGGAGAGTGTGAAACATTGTTTTCCAGGTGAAACAATATTAACAATGACAACTATTGTACTTTTGACGATGACAACTTTTGTTTAATGATGACAATTGATGATGACAAGTCAAGCATAAGCGGTTAAAGGTGCAAACCATAAATTTAAGGTTTGTTGGATTTGACTATCTGATAATGGCAACCAAATAGAAGTTATCTCAAGTCTCATCTCAAATAAACTCAAGCAAGTGTCTACAAGAAAGAAAGCATCTGACCAAGTCTTAAAGTACAAGAAATCTATGCATTAATTAGTCTGAGTGAAAAGTATGAAATGCATAAGAGCATTTTTGTAAAAGTACATGGTTAATCAACAGGCACATGAAAACATTTTTCAAATTGATATTTCTCAAATAAATACTTTAAAAATGTCTGTTAGAAACTGTCTAAAGAGATCTGGGCAAAGTTTTTGACTTAACTAATATATTGACACCTTATTTCAATCGATTGAAAGAGTTCAAAAATACACTTTAATCGATTAGGACAACATGCAGAGTGACAATTAAATATCTTTTATTTCCTTTTTTTACTCGTTAATCAATTATAGTGGAGCTAACCACATTGACAATTTAATTAATAGAAAAATAAAAGAAGTGCATGCAATATGCTAAATTTTAGATCAAAGAATTCAGATGCATGTAGTATTGTGCATGCTTAGATTGTACTATAATCCAAACTATACCAACATATCAGAAAAATCGCTCCAACAGATCACTGATTTAAACAATTGTTTCTTAATTTGTTATTAAATAGTTGAATATTTGACGATTCAATAAAAAAAATTGATGAAAAATGAGACAACACAAACTCTCTCAATAGTAGAGAGCTATGACGTTTGGTAGTTGAGTTTGAGAGTTAAGGAAAAGTCATCTATATCACATCATCAACATAACAATTTAAAACATTGGTGCATTGGTCGGTGATCCACTTGGCAACTTGAAAATGTTTATTAATGGTGCTGTTACCTTTGGCACCATCCAAGTTGCCAACATGCATGTGATGTGACCATACTCACTATAAATAGTCTCGTACCATATTTGAAAAGTCCAATTAAACCATTAATTAAGTTTAAGGTTTTTATATCTGAACTTAAGGAATACAATTAATATAGAAATTTTAATAAAAATATGAAAAAAATTTACCTACAGTTTTTAAATATGGATCTTACTATTTTTCAATAAAACTATGATAAATATATTTAAATATAAAAAAAGACATATACGTATAATAAAAATATATTTATTATATTTTTATTAGAAAATAGTAAAAATTATATCTAAAAAATTATATGCAACATTTATCCTAAAAATATAATACTACAATGTAATTTCTGTCTATGTCTAGCTTACAAACTAAACTAATACGACTAGATTATTATTTACTTTTCATTCCATGATATTATTTATAAAAAATAAAATATATAGTAATAATGAATGAGAGTGTATTAAAGAAATACCACATTTACGAGAATATTATAAAATAAATAATATTTTATATGTTTATATTTTTAATAATTTAAATAATTCATATTCATTTTTTCTCTTCCCATAGAAAGGCATTCGTGAATTTATATTGATTAATTTACAGGAGGAAAGATCAATATTTAGATTAGTAGATATTTAGCGTATGAGTGTATAGAAGTGAGACATGCATATGTAAATTTAATTGGAATTCTCAGTTGGTAGAATAAATGATTGAATGTCTTAGAGCCACTTTAATTAAAATGATCTAACATTAAAAATCGTACTATAACAATCAACATATTTTTATATTACTTGCTTTTAATACATAAATCCAAAAAATGTACGTTGCATCAAACCCAAAATGATACAAAATAATATATAATTTAAATATTATTATATCAAATAATGTCTATGACACGAGGAATGTGTCTTGTTTCTTGGTGTCTTGACTTTAAACACCTACAATTTTAAATAATAATATTTATTAGTAAAATAACTTTAAAAATTCTAACATACAATAAATTATGAATAAACAATAAAAATATTTACCTGTTAATTTTTCTTTTTAGATAGAGTGTGACATGCCAGAGACAAATAAGTTATGTTTCTCTTTCTTCTAGCGCCAACTATTCTCGTATACCCATCTCCACTATATCTAAACGAGAATTCTTACTATATCTTTAGTCTTGCCTAAAATGTTTATAAGTGTTCGGATCAAACTATCACACACATTTTTCTCCACGTGCATCTGTTTAATGTGGAAATGGTAAACAACCGCTGGTATTCCCAAAGTCCTAAAACTAAGGGTTACTCGCAAGATCGACCAGTTGATCTTAAGACATGTGCTAAGATTTTTAAATTATACTAGTTCTATCAAAATCCTTATCAAAGACTAAGGAAACAAGTATAACGACATTTCACACGAAGGTTCGATCAACTGACTGGTAACTCGTGACCGACATCAGGATTTTTATACGAAGTAAGACTCAATAAACTATCTGACAAGTGACTCGTGACCGACAAAGAATATTGAATTGTTTACGCGAAGTAGAACATAACATAAAGAGTTTGCTCAAAGGTAAATAAAAAGCAAGTAAAGTATTCAAAAGGAACAATTGAAAAATAAAAGATTTGCATTGAAATAAAGGTGGCGATTCACGTACATCAAGCACTTCTCAACTCTTTGCTTCTTAACGCTCGGAATGAACAGAGTTTTGGCAAGTGATTTGAGTATACAAGTGAACACACGAAAATTACACTGAATCTACCTATTTATAATATTTACAATGTAACTCCCTAGATGAGTTCTACGGGCAATATTTGAATCCTAAGGCAACCGCTTCACAAGATGTCGTCACCTATTTGGCGCTCAAACAATACATGAATAACTGATAATTGCTTAGAGACTTTGAATTTTGAATTTTCCCGCTTCTGGCTTCTAAAAATCAACCGCTTCTGGCTTGCTTCGACATGCTCCCTTTTTGATAAAATAAAAACAACAAAATTCTTCTAAGTCCAGAATCCTCTATGGTCGACAAGACCAAATTCGACCAATTTCCTTCGCTTTTCATGCTTTGGTCGATTAGACCAATTTCCACATATTTTAACATGTTTTCTTATTCTCCTTCTGGTCAACATAACTCCACTTTGACATTTTGGCTTAGTATTCGCCTTAATTATTGATTTCTTTAATATGCTAAAACCAAACTTTCAAACACTTTGCTCTCAATTTACAAAGGTCCTTATTTCAAAAGCCACCCTTAGCTTATGAGAACATCTTCATTTAATACACGTTCTTGAATACCTTGAGATTTTTCAAGGTAACAAAATGCCCCCAGAGATGCCATTTTTGAATTTCAACTTACATGAGATAATGACATCTTTGAAGTGTCGGTCTCAGCATTCGACTAAATCGTTCCCACTACTTCAAAAAATGGACGTTACTATTCCACTTTTCCGTGACGTCACGTAATCATGGAAACGTATCACATTTTAGTTTTGAGACCTGTGAACATTTAATATTCACCATCATTACG
Organism: Vicia sativa; assembly: GCA_021764765.1. Lineage (NCBI taxonomy): Eukaryota > Viridiplantae > Streptophyta > Magnoliopsida > Fabales > Fabaceae > Vicia > Vicia sativa. The sequence continues at coordinate 129,164,118 of CM038794.1, forward strand.
CTTTTAGTGGCAGACATGGCCCGCCACTTCTGCTTCAATCTCGCAGCACGTGTCCCTCGAATTGACACGATTCTGACTTATGAAATCACAAAATATTTTCTCCATTATTCTTTCTTCCATTCAGCGGTTATAAATACCCCTTTTTCTCATTTTTCTTATTTTCTTCTCTCCGCTTTCTTCAATCTCTCACGTTAGAAAACCCATAAATCACAAACACCACCACTGTTCACCGTATCCAAACCTCTTCAAGATTTCTACATTGGCGAACTCTAGCAACCCAACTACTTCTCCAGCCATGGACCTTCAGTTACGCCTCGTCGACGATAAACCCTATGTACCAGAGCCTCCATTTGCCGAGGAGAAAACCAAAATATGGAAATCCCATGTACTCATTCCCTTCTCTCTCAAAGAAAACCTCTAGTTTTCCTAGGTCTTCTCCCTGCAGATATGCCTTCTGAAATATATGTAGATTCTAGTCTTTTAGATTCCCTGTAGGGTTTAGGGGCAGCTAATAATGCTAACACTTCAAGTATAATTGCTACCACTTTTCAAAATCCTCCTCCTCCTGAAGGAACTCCTCAAGTTTCTATTGAAGAGAAGAAGGTCGATTCACCCAAAAAGAAGGTGGACTCACCATCACCTTTGGACCAAAATAAAATTGATTCACCTAAGCCTTCAGAGGAAAAGAAAATCGACTCACCAACGCCTTCATCAAAATTGGGGATTGATGCTTCTACTCTAGAAGCACTAGCAAGGCTACATATATTTGTGACAAGCTAGGGCCTGAGGCAACAAAGGTTAAGAAATTGACAAGCTAGGGCCTGAGGAAACAAAGGTTAAGAAATTGACAGATGAAATTCAAACCTACGCTTTGAGCCCTGAGTTGCCTCAAATGCTTCATGATAATCCAACTATTGGCTCAGAAGTTTCATACACTCTCACTCAACTGTAAAGAAGCATATTTCATCAAAGTTGATAAGACAAATCATAGTGAAACATATTATTTTTAGGTCAAATATAACCACAATTGGCAGATACAACCGTGGTGAAATTATTTTTTATATTTATTTAAATATGGAAATTAATGGAGACGTCCTTTGTTGTATAGAAAAAATAAAATATATTGGTGCTGAAATTCGAAACTTGTAAGCCTTAATATATCATCATGATTTTTATTATGGACCATAGTGATACATCTTTTAATAAAATTAAAAAAATGCAAGCGCCTAAATAAGAGCTAGTACTTCAATTAATTGATTAACCATATTACAATAGGTATATTTTATAGTAGTACCTCTTGTGTGAAGTCTCATGTCTAACACATTACGCCGCCCTTAAGGGCCCTTTACAAATATACCAATACAAAGAGTATTTACATTCTTTTGGAGTAAAAACATCCTAATCTAAACCAAGAAGAAAAATGTTGCATACAAAGTAAAGTATCCACCATAATTTCCTAATGAAGTGTTGATCTAATAACGTTAGACAAGCATTGAATGAGAGAAAACTTGTAAAAAAATCGATTTTGATTTGATTATTATTTTAGTTATTCTAGTTTTAATAAGAGATGAAACATTTTTGCTAGAGATATTGAATCCCAAGGAATAAAGTGTGAGTGTATTTTTAAACCTTTTTGAGCTATTTCACTACTGAAAAATCACAATTCCATTTCATATGTTTGTGATTCGATTTAGCAATTTCAACATTAATTACGACGTTATCTACAAAGAAAATAACACAGTAGCTATTATATGATGTTGTCACATCCAATTACAACGTGATAAACTAAGTTTACGGTGCAATGTAGCTGTTTATAACCGTTATGTCACAATTGTAACATCTAATCATGACACGATTAAGATTCATATCACCGATATCTAAGCGATCTCTATAAATAATATATGAACTTTTCCATTCATAGTTATTGTTCATCCAACTGTTTCCTCCATTTCAATCTAATCTCCCAAAGTTGCAACCTTTTTCATCTTTTCTTATGTATCAACTATCCATATGACCCCCAAAAGAGAAAAAAACCTTCAAATTGGTGCCTCCGTGTTAAGGACCAAATTGTAGATATTTTGTACATGATTTTGTGGTCCTTAACAATGCCTTTTTAATTAATTAGTAGTATTTATTATGGTATTTTGGTTTAATTATGTTTCTATTTAGTTTTTGTTTATAATATATTATTTAACTTAGTTTACTTTTAAATTGTAGGTTTTTATTGATTAATTCTCTCAAGCTTGGATTCAAGGACACTTGAAGAGCTCTTGGGATGATTCTTTTTGAAGGAATTTTTGGAAGAAGAAGCATGTTTCAGGTCGCGCTCAGCGCGATTGCAGCATGAGTGCGCTTAGCGCGAGTAACCGGGCTTAGGGTGGTCTGCGAAAATCAGAAAAGGACAGACCCATGCTTTCACCTTTTTGGCCACCAACTCCCTCATTTCCAGCTGGCTTTTGGTGTGTTAAAGAAGGGAACATCACTTCTTCATCATATTCATTCATTGTTGTAAATTAGGGCATAAAATTAGAAAAGAAAAACATAGTTCGTCTTGATTCTTCAATGTTCATCATCTCCTCCAACAATCTTGTGAACAAAGCAACCATGGAAATGAGTAGCTAAGTTCTTTTTGTGTCAAGATTAGAGGTAGTTGATCTAACTAGTATGTATTTCTTTTAATCCATTTATGTATGAACATGATTGATGATTAATATAAATTGAATATCTTTGTTCTTCCATCTTTTTATGCTTTGAATCTTGTTTGAAAAAGGATGCTTCAAAGTAGACCTAGGATATTCATACACTAATGAACAAATGCTATGAATAGATTTGTTAGTTAGTGTTTACAAGTATTGAGCTTCATGTTTATCATGTCAATAGTTGTGGTGAGAAATCATTCAAGGATTAACATGGTAAAACTCACAATCTTGGTGAGAAATCAACAAGATTGAGAGGATATGTATTTATAGCAATCATCAAACTAGTTCATCACTTGGTTAATAGAATACATATGAAATTAGGTTAATGAAACTAATCTTGACATGCTTCCATCAATTAAAAACAAACTCCAACTCTCTTGAATCCAAACTTCATTCTCTTTGAAAAGGAAATTTTAGTTGTTTACTTGAAATTCATGATACTAGTAGCTTAGAAAACAAACCCTTTGGTTACTTAAATCTTAAAATACGCTTTACTATTGAAAGACTACGATACAACACCAATCCCTATGGAATCGATAATTAAAAATACTTGTTCGTGGATTTACGCTACAACAAAATGTCGCCGTTGCCGGGGATTGGCGTTTGATATTGCTAGTATCGCAATAGTTGTGTGTTTTAAGATATTTTTCTACTAATCTCTCTTTGTTTCTTTTGTGTGGTTAGACTTTTTCAGGTGATAGTTTATGCGAGGAAGTGTTCCGGCCGATCAACTCCTTTTCGATCCCGAAATTGAAAGGATGGCAAGAAGACTTAATAGTAGTGCTAAACGAAGGAAAAGACTAGCTAGGCAAAGGCAAGAAAGAGGAGAATCACCTACTTCTTCTACACCACCCGTGTTAGGAGAAGTCATCATGACGGATCAACCACCACCACCACCACCACCACCGAGGGGGCCTTGTGTAAATAGCCCTCGTCACAACACGCAATTCGCTCGCCAAGCCAATGTGAGGTTCACGGAGATGAAGACGGGCTTGCTCCAACTTCTTTATGCAAGTCCTTTTCATGGTCATGACCATGAAGATCGTTACACCCACCTCACTAAGTTCTATGAGATCGCGGGTGCGACCGGAGCTCCAGAAGACCAAGAGGAGCAATACTTTCAAAGGCTTTTCCCTCATTCTTTAGTGGGGAAAGAAAAGGATTGGTATCTAGACCAACTACAAGAGACAATGACAAATTGGAATGTGTTGGAGGAAAAATTCCTTGAAAGATTTTTTCCTCAATCACGATTCATGGAGGCAAAAACCACAATTTCGGTATTTTCTCAAGGAGTGAATGAGCCTTTGAATAGGGCTTGGGAAAGATATAAGTCCATGCTTAGAAAGTGTCCTAGCCATGGGTTTGATGAAATCACTCAAATTCATATTTTCGGAAATGGTCTTCAACCTCACCATAAATTGTTGTTGGATGCTACGGCGGAAGGATCTTTAATGGCAAAGACACCTTATGAAGCAACTCAAATCATTGAGAAAATGGGGAGGAATGACCACCAAACTCAACATGATCAAGGAAGTGTGCAAGTAAAAACGGGAGTTCTTGAAATTGGCTCTAGTCACGAAGCACTTGTAGCGCAAAACAAATTGTTTGCAAAACAAGTTGAAGAATTGACAAAGCAAATGGCAAAGCTTCCTCAACAAATCATGGAGATGCAAGGATTATCTAGCAAGCAAACTCAACAAATTGCTTGTTGTGAATTATGCAAGGGTGACCACAAAACCGGATTTTGTCCTCCGGAAAATGAAGAAGCAAATTATATGTCCAACCAAGGGCAAGGATACCAACAAAGACCTCCTTACCAAAATCAAGGCCAAGGTTACCAACAAAGAGGTAACCAAGGTTATCAAGGTGGATGGAGACAAGACAACAATAATCAAGCTAGACAAAATTCGTACCAAACTCAAAATCAAAATCAAGCTCAACCTCAAAATCAACCTCAAAATCAAGCGAGATCTTCCAACATTCAAGACACTCTAGCTCAAGTCATGCAAGCTTCTATGGCAAACCAAAAGAGCACGGAGGCATCTATCAAGAATTTGGAAACTCAAATGGGGCAATTAGCAAAGCAAATTTCCGATCAAAGTGCTTCGACCTCATTTTCTCCAACTACTCAAGCAAATCCTAAGGAGCATTGTAAAGCTATCACAACTAGGAGTAGTATAGTTGTTGAGGAGAAAAAGAAAGAAGTGAAGAGAAAAAAACAAGTGGAGAAGGATGAAGAAGTAGTAGTGGAGGAGGTTGTAGTTGAAAAAGAAAAGGAGGTTGTAGTTGAAAAAGATGATAATGATGTTGTTGTGGGGGATGTTTTAGTTGAAAATGATGTTGTAGTCGAAAATGAAAATGATAACGGTGAAGTTTAAAAGGAGAAAGTGGAGGAAAAGAAGAAGAAATTGAGAAAGGGAAAGGAGAAGGAAGTCACTCTACCCTTAAGAAACTTACCTTATCCTCATATCCCATCTAAAAAGGATGATGCTAAGCACTATGCTCGGTTTATGGATATTTTTAAGCAATTGCAAATTAATATTCCATTCACTGAGGCATTAGAGCAAATGCCGAAATATGAAAAATTCATGAAGGACATATTGACAAAAAAGAAGCGGTACACGGATCAAGAAACTATAATGGTTGATGCAAGTTGTAGTGCGATAATTCAACGCACTATTCCAAAAAAAAGAGTGATCCGGGGCGTGTAACCTTGCCCGTTACTATTGGAGATGTCTATGTCGGCAAAGGATTGGTTGACTTGGGATCAAGTATCTATTTGATTCCATTATCCATTGTAAAGAGGTTGGGGGATATCAAATTAAAGTCTACAAAAATGACGTTGCAATTGGCGGACAAGTCTATTACTCGCCCGCATGGTATAGCTTTAGACTTGTTGGTCAAAGTGGATAAATTCTTTTTCCCCGGTTGACTTTGTTGTGATAGAGATGGAGGAAGACGGCTAGAATGATGATTGACATTAATGATGGTTTAATGAAGGTGAGGGTTCAAGATGAAGAAATTTGTTTCAATCTTTTTGAAGCAATGAAGCATCCAATTGATAAGAAAGATTGTTTCAAAATTGATGCTATCGAGGAATCAATAGAAGAAGTGAATGATGATGATGATAGGCGCGAGCTTGAGGAGTGTTTAGAAGGGATGGAGATTTCTAAGGAAATGCACCCTTGGGAGGAAGAGGTGGAAATTTTGAAGAATGATCCCAAAGACGAAGAGCCAAAGCTTGAGTTGAAAGCACTACCATCTCACTTGAAGTATGTGTTTCTTGAGGAGGAGGTAAGAAACCCGTAATCATTAGTAATACATTATCGGAGAAGGAGGAGGGAAGCTTAATTCAAGTTTTGAAATCTAACAAAAATGCAATTGGTTGGGTTTTAGCCGATTTGAATGGCATAAGCCCGACCTATTGTATGCATAACATCATGATGGAGGAAGAGTACAAGCCGATAGCCCAACCTCAGAGGCGTTTGAATCCGGTGATGAAGGAAGTAGTTCGAAAAGAAGTGGTGAAGATGTTAGAAGCGGGGATGATTTATCCGATCTCGGATAGTACTTGGGTGAGTCCGGTGCATGTGGTTTCGAAAAAAGGAGGTTTGACGGTTGTGTCGAATGATAAGGATGAATTAGTGTCGACAAGAAAAGTAACGGATGGAGAATGTGCATCGACTATCGAAGGCTTAACAAAGCAATAAGAAAGGATCATTTTCCTCTTCCGTTTATGGACCAAATGTTGGAAAGACTCGCGGGTTAACAATATTATTTTTTATTGGATGGTTACTCGGGGTACAATCAAATATCGGTGAATCCAGAAGATCACGAGAAGACGGCTTTCACATGTCCTTTTGGAATATTCGCGTATAGACGTATGCCTTTCGACTTATGTAATGCGCCAACAACATTTCAAAGATGCATGCAAGCAATTTTTGCCGATTTAATTGAGAAGACGATTGAAGTTTTTATGGATGATTTCTCCGTCTTTGGAGCGTCATTTGATTTGTGCTTGGAGAATTCGAACACTGTCTTGAAGAGGTGTGTGGATACGAATTTGGTCTTGAATTGGGAAAAATGCAATTTCATGGTGATCGAGGGAATTGTTCTTGGACACAAAATATCTTCAAGAGGGATCGAGGTCGATAAAGCAAAAATTGATGTGATCGAGACGCTTCCCCCACCTACCAATGTTAAAGGCATTAAGAGCTTTCTAGGACATGCGGATTCTACCGTAGATTCATCAAAGACTTCTCAAAGATAGCAAAGCCCTTGAGCAACTTGCTCAACAAAGATAAGTCCTTCTTATTTGATAGAGATTGTTTAATGGTTTTTGAAAAATTGAAAGAAAATTTGATAAATGCACCCATAATCACCGCGCCTAATTGGAAACTTGATTTCGAATTGATGTGTGACACAAGTGATTATGCGGTGGAGCCAAAGTAAGAACAAAATTTTCCATGCTATTCATTATGCGAGCAAATTTTTGAACGATGCTCAAATTAACTACGCAACAACCGAAAAAGAGTTGCTCGCAATAGTGTATGCATTGGAAAAATTTCGTCCTTATCTTATTGGTTCAAAAGTAGTGGTTTTCACGGATCATTCCGCGATTAAATATTTGCTCACCAAACCGGACTCCAAACAAAGATTGATCCGATGGATCCTTTTGTTAGAAGAATTTGATTTGGAGGTCCGTGATGAAAAAGGTTCTGAAAATTTGGTGGCAGATCATTTATCTCGTTTGGTCAACGTGGAAATTACTGACAAAGAGAAGGAAGTTATGGAAGAATTCCCAGATGAAAATTTGTATTCAATCCAAGAGCGGCCGTGGTTTGCCGACATGGAAAATTACAAAGCCGCAGGATTAATGGAAGATGTGACTTGGAATGAAAAGAGAAAATTCTTGGCCGACGCCAAGTATTATGTGTGGGACGAACCGTATCTCTTTAGGTTGAGTAGTGACGGTTTGTTAAGAAGGTGTGTGTCTAATGAGGAAGCAAAAGACATTCTTTGGCATTGTCACAATTCCCCTTGTGGGGGACATTACAATGGATTACGAACGGCCACCAAAGTCCTACAATCGGGATTTTATTGGCCTTCGTTATTTAAAGATGCTTATGCTCATGCTAAGTGTTGTGATAAATGCCAAAGAAATGGCGGTATAGGCAAGAGGGATGAGATGCCTTTGAATAATATGTTGGAAGTCGAGGTGTTTGATTGTTGGGGAATTGATTTTGTTGGTCCATTTCCGTCATCGTTCTCTAACGAATACATTCTTGTGGCCGTTGATTATGTTTCTAAGTGGGTGGAGGCCATTGCTTCACCGAAGACCGATGCTAAAACCATTATAAATTTTTTAAAGAAAAACATTTTTTCTCGGTTTGGTGTGCCTCGGGTGTTGATTAGTGATGGCGGGTCTCACTTTTGCAATACACTGTTACAAAAACTTTTGAAACAATACGGTGTAAAGCATAAGGTGACAACTCCCTATCACCCACAAGCTAACGGTCAAGCCGAAGTGTCTAATAGGGAAATAAAAAAGATTTTGGAAAAACCTGTCTCGGATTCTCGAAAGGATTGGTCACAAAAATTGGATGAAGCTTTATGGGCGTATCGAACCGCCTATAAAGCTCCTATCGGACTAACCCCCTTTCAGGTGGTTTACGGCAAGACTTGTCACCTCCCTGTGGAGATGGAACACAAAGCTTTATGGACTCTCCGATTCTTGAATTTCGATCCTTCTTTGGCGGGTGATAAAAGAAAAGAACAACTTGTGAAGTTAGATGAAATGAGAGATGGAGCGTACCATTCTAATCGGAAGTACAAGGCAAAAGTGAAAGTTTTTCATGACAAAAAGATGAAGCATAAGGAATTTCAACCGAGCCAAAGCGTCCTCTTGTTTAATTCCCGGATGAGACTTTTTCCGGGAAAACTTAAGACAAAGTGGTCCGGTCCTTTTGTAATCAAGGACGTGAAAGACTATGGTGCCGTTGTTTTGCAAGACCCCGAGGGAAAGAGAGAATGGACTGTGAATGGACAACATTTGAAAATGTATGTTGGCGGAGAAGTGAGCCGCGACATTGCCGCATCCTACTTTGATGACCCTTGATCATCCTGGACCGTCGAGCTCTACCGACGTTAAACAAAGCGCTTGTTGGGAGGCACCCCAACATTGTAAGTATTTATGTTGCACTCATTTTGATTTGTCCCTTAAGTTTAATTTCTGTTTTTCTAAAAATTTCATGATTCTGCAAATCGCGCTTAGCGCGCATGTTGACCCAAATTCCAGAACATTTCGCGCTTAGCGCGGTCTGCGTGTAAATTTTTTTTTTTGAAAATTGTTTTCCAGCCCAACTTGTGGCTGGTTTGTTTTAAATAAGTTAGGGTTTTATTTCCACCCTTTTCACTATTATCACACTTCTACTCACTCTCTAAAGAATTTTCAAAACCCCCAACCCCAAATCAACGAGTTCGCGCGAATTTCTTGTCTCAATCATCAATCCAAGCATCTTGGTATGGTTTTCTATGGTTTTCCCTCTTCAATTTCGTAATTTTCTGCTGTTTAGGTTAGAATTTAGAAACCTAGGTTTTGAAATTTAGGGTTTTTCTTTTAGAATTAGGATGTTTTGATTGTAGAGAATGCTTAGATTAGGATTTTCGTTCCTATTAGGTATAGTTTCTCGGAGAAAATTTTGTTTTTGCAGAAGAATTATTCAGAAAATCGCAGAGCGCGCTTAGCGCGGTCACCGCGCTTAGCCCGGTCTGCAGAATTCTGAAAAAAATTTCCTGCTGTTTTTTGTGTTTTCTGATTAGTCTTGATGCTTTGGTTGGTTGATTTCTACTGCTGTTTGCATGATTTATCTCTAACGGGCATCTCGGTGTCACTTTTCGTTGATTTTTGTGTTATTTTCAGATGGCTCCAAAGCGTCAACGCGTTTCTTCCGCCGAGGCTGGATCCTCACGATCCACTCCTTTTGATGGTGATTGTAACGCCCTGTTTTAATTAATAATATATAATATTAATATTTTCGAATTACCGATCGATATTTATCTTGCGACGAGAATATTCATATTAATTAATATATCTATTAATTTATCTGGCGACGTTGTGTTCGGTCCGGGTTTTATTCCGTTCGGTTCGGTAAAATATTATTCGGATCCGATATTTAATTCCCTAGAATTATTTTAATTGATTGAATTAATAATATTGGTAGATATTATTAGAGTGTTAAATTATAAGAATAGATGGAGGTGTGAGGATTAATTATGTAGAATTGGGTTTGCACCCTTAAGCTTGCTAGTGGGGAAAAAATACCATTACAAATCATTTCTCCTCATTTTCCTTTCATTCAAAAATACCAAAACCAAACATGGAAACTTGGCTTACTAGTAGGAAATAAGTTATAAAAACCATTTTCCTTCCTTTTCTTTCCATTGTGAACACTAGAACCAAAATAGAAACTAGAGAGGAAAAGAAGGGGTTTTGAGAGAAGAAGAACAAGAGGAGAAGATGAGGAAGATCTTGAGCAACAGCTTGAGGTTGGGTTGTTGGATCATCAAGAATCATCCAAGCTAGAGGTAAGGGGTTTAATTTCTTCCATTTCATTATAGTTAGGGTTTGATGATATATGTTAGATTTGGGGAAAAATTGATAGTAGAAGTTTTATGAATTATTTGAGTGATTGTTGAAATGTTTAGAAGAATTGATTTTGGAATAGAGATTATGGGTGTGGTGTTGATAGTATTGTAGTGTATGAAATTATAAAAATGAAAATGGAAAGAAAAAAATTATTAACTGTAAAAGAAATGAAAAACCAGAAAACTAAATGAAGAAAATTGGAGAAGAAGGAGATGGGAAGGGAGGCGCCCACCCCGATGTAGGGCGACCGTACCTCCCCTAAAGGCGCCCCCCCCCACTCCTTGCTTCACTTGGGACGAACGCCCCACCTTCTTGTGGGCATGCAATGAAAAATCAGTTACTGTTTTTTTGGCTTTCTGTAAAACTTGTTCTGTTTTTGCATAATTGTGCTTCTGCATAATTATGCAGATTGTTTCTGTTTCTTTCCCTTTTCCAAATTCCATACACTACTAGTTAGTATTAATAAAATATAACTAGAGCCTAAGTTAGCCGATTTAATTTAGGACCCGATTATGTTCCGATTTCGGTAAATTCGACGACGGAGCAAGTTGCTCCGAATTCAACGAAAATTGATGTGCTAGCTAAGTTCGACGTGTAGAACGTAGTGGTGAGGTTAGTTTTTCGAAATTGTGAGTTTTTATGAAGCGACCCGAAATAGGCCAAATTACGGTAAAATTGAATCGGATTGTGTTTTAGTAGATTTAAGGTACGTATGGGCAATCCGTTTTCGACGTTGACGATTATGATTAATACCGGTTGTTAGGAATGACTTTCGCGACGATTATAGGTGTTTGACTATTTTCCCGTTTTTCGGAATTTATTGAATTAATTAATAATGATGCGGTGCGAATAAACGTAAGATTTGCGACGGTGTATCTATTAATGAATACTTGTTAATATGCAATGTGATGATATATGTTTTTGTACATGATGATATAATGATTAAATTGAGGTTGTTAATAAATGCTTCCGATTTGTAAATGCATGACTTTTGATGAATTTATTAGTGATGTATTAGCTCGTGACGATTTCGTGGTGATGGAGGGTTATGTGTTGTTGCGACGTTTTATGCCGATGAGGTTATTGTGATATAGTGTAGATTATACACATTAGGATGACGAGTAAAGTAAGTGAGTTTGATTATGTGTTGGAATTACACTTATTAATCTATACCCTTTATAATTAAATATATATATATATATATATATATATATATATATATATATATCTTTTATCATGCCTTTAATTATATGTTTTGGAGTATCTCACTCTTTACTTATTTCGTTACCTATATATTGGTAACGTGCAGGTTATGAAGACGGAGTTTATAGCTGCTGTTAGTCGTGTTGGTGTCGCTCTGATACGTAGTACTCGGGGAAATATTTATGTTGTCATTGTTGTTATTCTTTTGTTGCTTTCCTTTTGTAAAGAAGAATCATACTTTATGAAAATATGATTGGTTAAGGAAGTTTAATAAAGAAGATGTTTGGATTTTTATGAATCACCTTATATTTTCCGTCGATGCTATGTATCTGAGATTTACACTTTAAAGCAAACCGTTTTAAGTGAGTTGTTTTTGATGGTGTGACGCCTCAGTATTTAATTTATGAAATTTTAAGATTACTCTGATTTTGGCATATTAAACTTTGGGTAGAATTGGGGTGTTACATTACTTTTGCATATTAAACTTTATAAAATCACGCCAAAGTTGTTTTTCTTGCTGTGGGGCACCTCACGATAGATGGGGTCATTGACGATAGCTATTGTGACCGCTATTGTAGGGCCTTGGATGAAAACTCTACAGCCCGGGCTGTTCCTGTAGCTGCTGCACTTCCTCAGGCCGGTCCAAGTGAAGAATGGAACCGGCAAATGCATTTTGATCATCAACGGGCATTCATGTTCAAGCACGAGAGTATGGAGCAACTGGCGTTGCAAATTAGAGAGCCGGGGGTGGATCCCTTCACTCGTACGAGCCAGCAGTTGAGTGCGTATGCCAGTTGGCCCGGGGTCGGGCCAAATGCTGAGGAGGAGGTAGCTGATGCAGATGATGATGAGGAGAGTGATGATGATGGAGAGGGTGGATCTGATTCTGGTTCTGAGACTCCGAGAGATTCCATCTTGGAGGATTCAGATTGATGTTCTTTTATTTTTCTTTGTTTTTATTTTTAGTACTTTTTAGTTTTAGTTTTGTTTTGGTTTTAGTTTCTTTTAAACTAAATGAATTTTGTTGGTTGCCATCCCTTTTTAGGATGTGCTTGTAATTCCAAAATTTGCATTTTGTAGGCATGGAGCCTAAGTACTATTTTTAATTTGAAACACCATTTTGGGGTGTCTTTTTTTATTTTTATTTTGTTTTGTTTTATTTTATTTTAAGATTATAGGTTATTTAAGTTAAATTGTACTTCTTTTGTTTGTCCTGATTTTTCAACGGTACTCAAAAGCAAGTAAGTGTGTTTCACCAGAAGTGATGGTGATGATATAATTCTCGACTCGATCCACAAATAAGGTACGTATTTAAGCGTTTTGTAGAATAGTAACATGTCTATGAAATTTGTGCTTTATGCAAAATATCTTGGCATGTACAAAAAAATTTGTGTTCACATTCGAATCATTAGGACTTAAACCACAAGGTGAGAAACTTTCCACCTTATACCAAATATTGAGTGTCTAATAGTTTTGCTTACTCGTGTGATTCATGCTTAATCTTGATTTGTTTGTGACATTTTGGAAACTTAGAGATGATCAAGGCAATTTTTTGTGCATTATGAGAAAAACCATCAATTTCAAAAGGGCCTCAACTAACCGTGAGTGAGTGAATCTTCGTAAACCCTTTTGAGCTTAAAGTGTATTTGTGGAATGAATCTATCAAATCAACTAATTGTTAAGTAGGCCACTTAATAGTTGTTGATAATCTTTGAAAATTCAATGATGATTCATTCTATAAATTTTTCTTGTTTGTGAATACCAACCCTTTTTGTTGATTAACCCTTTGAAGAGCATGTTCTTAAATAAAAAAGGATTGGTATAAATGAAGTTGGGGAGGTTGATCAAAAAGAACCTAGAATTGATGACACAATGATCCTAAAAGAAAAAAAATAAGAGAAAAGAAAAATACAAAAGAAGAAAAATGTGTGTATGAAAAGAAAAACAAAAGAAAAGAAAGGAAGGATCATTGTGTGCGATAGAAAAGTGGTTGTGAATAATAAGAAGGAAGTGGGAATGAGTTTGTGAAATGCTCTTCATCATCTTTACCCGATTTGTTTCAATGACTTTGTACTTAAATATCCCTTGTTTCTAACCTAAGCCAAGTTGCAACCCTTGAAAGTCCTTAGTGACCTTTGTTTCCATTTAGTTCATTTAACTTGTTTTGATGAATGCATGAATTATTCTGGATGTGCATGACTATTAGTGAGATTGTTTAGTCCTTTGTAAATATTGCATTTTGTTCTTCATGAATATTGAAGAAATCATTAGGTGATTCAAGTGTGAACATATCTTTTATTTTGTCTACATGTGTTGATATATATTGTGTTTAGAACTTAATTCATATCCATGTTGTGTTTCGAAGAAGCGATTAATGTGTATCTTTGTCGGGTATGTCGAGTTTGAACCATCCTTCTTGTGTGAATTTCATGCTTACATTTTGATTCTTCTTGCTTTGGAGTTTTCGACTTTTGTTTGAGGACAAACAAAGAAGTAAGTTAGAGAGTTGTTAAGGACCAAATTGTAGATATTTTGTACATGATTTTGTGGTCCTTAACAATGCCTTTTTAATTAATTAGTTGTATTTATTATGGTATTTTGGTTTAATTATGTTTCTATTTAGTTTTTGTTTATAATATATTATTTAACTTAGTTTACTTTTAAATTGTAGGTTTTTATTGATTGGTTCTCTCAAGCTTGGATTCAAGGACACTTGAAGAGCTCTTGGGATGATTCTTTTTGAAGGAATTTTTGGAAGAAGAAGCATGTTTCAGGTCGCGCTCAGCGCGGCTGCAGGATGAGTGCGCTTAGCGCGAGTAACCGGGCTTAGCGCGGTCTGCGAAAATCAGAAAAAGGACAGACCCATGCTTTCACCTTTTTGGCCACCAACTCCCTCATTTCCAGCTGGCTTTTGGTGTGTTAAAGAAGGGAACATCACTTCTTCATCATATTCATTCATTGTTGTAAATTAGGGCATAAAATTAGAAAAGAAAAACATAGTTCGTCTTGATTCTTCAATGTTCATCATCTCCTCCAACAATCTTGTGAACAAAGCAACCATGGAAATGAGTAGCTAAGTTCTTTTTGTGTCAAGATTAGAGGTAGTTGATCTAACTGGTATGTATTTCTTTTAATCCATTTATGTATGAACATGATTGATGATTAATATAAATTGAATATCTTTGTTCTTCCATCTTTTTATGCTTTGAATCTTGTTTGAAAAAGGATGCTTCAAAGTAGACCTAGGATATTCATACACTAATGAACAAATGCTATGAATAGATTTGTTAGTTAGTGTTTACAAGTATTGAGCTTCATGTTTATCATGTCAATAGTTGTGGTGAGAAATCATTCAAGGATTAACATGGTAAAACTCACAATCTTGGTGAGAAATCAACAAGATTGAGAGGATATGTATTTATAGCAATCATCAAACTAGTTCATCACTTGGTTAATAGAATACATATGAAATTAGGTTAATGAAACTAATCTTGACATGCTTCCATCAATTAAAAACAAACTCCAACTCTCTTGAATCCAAACTTCATTCTCTTTGAAAAGGAAATTTTAGTTGTTTACTTGAAATTCATGATACTAGTAGCTTAGAAAACAAACCCTTTGGTTACTTAAATCTTAAAATACACTTTACTATTGAAAGACTACGATACAACACCAATCCCTATGGAATCGATAATTAAAAATACTTGTTCGTGGATTTACGCTACAACACTCCGCAAGTGTTCATGCAACTCAACTTTCCCAAACTCAAACCTACACCAAAATCTTAACACCTAATCCAAAGATAAATAGCAGTCCATTGAATCTTGTAAGTTCAATGGAGAACATAGGTTCAATATCAAATGCTTGGGGACTTATCTATGAATCTACGACAAGCTATACAATAGAAAATGGGTCAATTTCAACAATTTAGTGGGAGAGGTAAGTCGATCCATTGTATCGTATTTCTTTGTAAAGGCTCATGGGTCTATCAACAACTACACTTCTTAAGGTAAGTCCATTGGTTATAATTATGATACTATAATATTTTAAGAGGCTTGGAGGCTCCGATAAAGTGTGTCGTTCAATATAGAATAATTCTAAGGAATATGCTCGATGAGGACGAGGGAATATTTGTTGATCTCCATACGAACGATTAGTTTGGTTCTAAAGACCAAACATTAGTCCAACTTGACTTACAACTGAAAACTTGAAGTCTGTTTCACAATCTTGAGGACTTTTATTTACTTATACCTAAAAGAGTACTTCCAACTACTCTGATTTCATCCTTTTGAAGAAGGTGCTCTCACTCTTAGACAATCTAATGCGAGAAAAATACTGATGTTGGGATATTGATTATTGAGAGCATAAAATACTTGGATAACTCCAACTAAAGGGTGTTGGGACATTGTTACATAAAAAACATCGTATACAAAGACAATCATGTAACATAGGAAGATGCAAATAGCATGCTTAGTCTAAAGTTTCTAATGAACAAGGAATTTTTGGATAGCCTAGAGAGAGGGCCAATGTGACTTGTATTGTAGCACCTAGCAAAACCTTAGTTTATGAAGAGGATAAGCCATGCATTCCCCACAATTTCAGTAGAACATGTATAACGTTACTCTAGCAATAATATACTGGGTGGATTATGTACATACTTCATATTTTTAAGATCCACCATATTTTGAGTTTAAGCTCCAGGAAGCAACACATACCTGCCAAGTGCAACATCAGTGGCCTCAACCTTTGCTAATTTGAATACATCAAAAGATAATCAGGATAATTTGGTAAAATCACAATTCTCTCTCTTTCATTTATTTAAATTTCTTAATCTGTGTGAAATAACTCATTGTGACAAATAATATGGGACGAAGGGAGTTCAAGTTTATGTAACCTTATCAAGAACCATAACATTCTAACTAGATGTAACTCATACATCTCACACTGATATTATCGTAATTTTTTTTTATAGTTTTATCTCATTTATCATTTTCATTTTAGTTTTTGTTTATTTGATGCCATTTTACTTTATTTATAGATGATAGTTGGATGAGTAGTACTCACAATACCACTCCTTTGTAATGTTTAATTTTTCTAATAAATCATCTTATTTTGTGAGTTTTCCAATTCAATAACATTTTTATTTACTCTCTATTACCAAATAATCGAATTATGAATTATCAGATATGTACATATGATTGATCTAGAGTATAGAAATTCAAAATAACTTAATGAAAGATAGGAAAGATTAATGAACTTCATTTGATGATTTTCTCAACTTCTATATATTTAAGATGGTGAAATTTGAGCCAAATTTACACTATTTACTTTTTCCTTGTATATGAGTGTCTCCCGATGACACCAAAACACACATGTTGTACCCTACTTTTTGACCTAAGAGCTTACCTCATATGCATCATCGTATCTCTAACAAAATACAAATATGGATTGTGTATTTGCTTCTTGTGTCAAGCAGGGATTTGAATAGAGGACTCTTCATCAATGCAAGTTTTGGCCTATTAGGGTTTTAAGTTTAGTCATTGGGGCTTTGATTGAAGAGAGTTTATCATTGTCTTAATGGCTTGGAGCATTGACTCATAGAACTCAAATGAAAAATATTGACCTAATTGTATGTATCAATATATTTTCGAAGATGCAAGTAATAAATAGGGAAAGAATTGGAAATCAACTGATGAAAAGTCAATTGTAACACAAAAGTCAAACTTTGACTTTTTGGTCAATAATGAGCTTCATAGATCAAGAATCATAAAAAAATTTCAAAATTATCAAACTTGATCATCAAGAATCAAGAGAATTAAGGAAAGTCAACAAAAGTCAAAGTTGAAAGAATTTCAAACACATAAGTTTTCAAGTGTTTTATGTCTAATAAAGCCTCTACTTCATAGAATTTTTTCGCCAAGATTCATGTTGATTCAGGGAAAATATTAGACATGAAAGTTGTAGAAGATTAAAGCCTCTAAAATTTTGTCATTGAGGGTTTATCTCCAAAAAATAATTAAATCAATAGATATTAGCTCATAAAGTCGTGACTTCATTGAGCAATAATTTTCTAGCATTATGACCATGTCAAGTAGCTAACTTTATAGCCTTTTTTCTCCATGGTACCATTTGATTCAAGGAATGTGATCAACATAAAAGTTGTAGAGGATGTTCCAAGCCTTCCAAAATGTCATAGGGCATGAGAATATGTTGCTTGAGCCAGAATTTTTGAAGGTATAAAGTTATACATTTGCACCTGAGTTAGAGGTCTATTTTGTGACAAGTACTTGACAAATATCCAAGTTATACCTTGTGATCTTTCTTTGTAGGTCCCTTTACCTCTAAATATATCAATAATCATAAATATACACAAACCTTTGATGTGTTCCACAAGAGATTGAAGCATTACCCAACTCACATATCATTTTTGGAGCATTTTGCAAAAACTACATTTCCATTTTTGATAAAAGCAAGACTTTTGGAAACAACTCTTCATTAAAGCATGTACTTTGCTTCTAATAAGCTCAGAAGCAATCTTATGGCCAAGAAGAAACGCCATAAGCTAAGGAAGAGCAAAACAAACTCCTTGATTCACTCCACCTTTTCATCATGACCAAACATGCATTTTTATGCAAAATCAAACCAAGTGATCAAAATACCATTCCATGTGCACTAAAGACCAACTGCAAGTTACATAGACATTTGAAACCTTTATAAATAGAGAACCAATTCTCAAAGAAAAACACACCAAAACTTGCACAAAACTCCATTGTTGCAAGTTTTCATACCTTAAACTCCAAACTCTCAACCTTTGCAAGTTCTTTGCAAACAAACCTTCCAAAAAGATCCACACATCATATAGAAGCTATTGTAACCTCAAGTTTTTTCCTGTAACCACCCAACCCACACCTCCACTTCTCACTTTTTGGGTTTTCACATTTAGTTGGTTAGAGAGTTTGAGCTTGTCTCAAAGTAAAGTAAGCATACCAATAGCTTCATTGAGGTCTAAGGAAGCTAAGAGAACCATCCCCTTGCTACTGTAATCATGTTTGAAGGTGCAATTGACTCATTCCGTTTGGTAAAATTTCTTAACTTTGAACTCATAGTTTAAACTATCATTTGCACTCATTCTTGATACATTTATGTTCATAAGATTGGTGTGATCCGAAGCCCTATAAAAATAGGTATTGGTTGAGTTTGTATGTCATTTAATTTAACTTTGAAAAATATTAGGTTTTCTAGTTTTATAAAAAATTCACGAGCTATAGTCCGTATTAATTTATGATGTTTACATATTTGAAATCCTTATGGAAAATTGAGCAACTTTGATCTTTACACTTATGCATTTGGTTGAGAAAATGAGTGAGTTTCCATTTTTGGAAGTTGGAAGTTGAAGAAACTGCCTTTAAAAAACAAGAAAAACTGTTTTTCGAATAGGAAATCGATTTCCACAAATTGGGGAATCGATTTCCTGAATAATTGTTTTACTATTTTAAGCTGATGAAGGAAATCGATTTCCTATATAAGGAAATCAATTTCTGAGCCAAATTTTCAAAAATATTTTCTTTTTATTGTTTGTTTGGCCACTTGATTCCAACCCCTTTTTTCAACTTCCAAATTGGTATTAGATGAGCAAATCAACTCTTTTTGGCTTGATTTTTTGTAAGATACTTGATTTATGTCTGTGTTTTGATTATATTTGAAAAAAAATCAAAAATTATGTTTTATTTTGTTAAAAATCCAAAAACACATCTTTTATACTTTCTTTTAAGACTTTCTTGTTGATTTCTTGATTACTCCCAATTTGAACTTGTCTAACATGCCATGTTTTGACTCTTGTTTAATTATATGATGTTTGTGTATGTTTATATTTAATTTATGATTAGTACTTGTGTCAAAATCCAAGGAAAGGGATAGTTTTTGTTAACTTTATTAGTCATATGCATATGCATTACACTTTGTATAAAACCCTTGTGAATGATCATCATATGTATCCTTATGAACTCTAAAATCTTTTGTACTTAAACTCTAAAAAACTCATTTTTAAAATTTCACCACTTTTATATAAAAAACTTTGACTTTGTGTCGTTACATTTTCAAACTTATACTTAAGCATATCAAAACAATTTAAAAAGACCAAAAATGCTATAACCTCACTCAAATATTTTTTCCACTTAGGATTTTCAATTTTAAACCTTTTCTCAAATACTAGATATAAATACTCTTCATAGTTGAGATATGATTCTCCTATCTCCATAGTAATTTTTGAAGTAAATGTTATTCTTTCTACATGACGATGTTACTAGTAAATAACAACTTGTTGATATTTATATATAAGTTAGTAGCCCTTCCTTCATGATGATGCAAGATCCACCTTCTCATATTTGTGGTTGTATTAGTTGAGATTTCTCTCTTAAAGATTATTAAAAATATGTTTCTCCTAAAATCAACTACAACAAACCTTTTGTTATTTTTACCACGAACTACGAGGTTTTGATCCTTAATTGGTATGTAGGTATAAGACTATGTCTTTTCAAATCAAATACAAATAAAATATATTTTCTTTTTGCATCTTCACACTCATTTAGCAAACAAATAATTTTTAACAAAAACAAATATTATAAAAGGTTCCTATAGAGTACTACAAGTACATAGGATGCTAATACATTCTCTTTGTATAAACTAACCCTCGTACCTTAGATATCTTCTTTATGCATTGCTTTAGTATTCCACTTCTTGCATTTCATGTATTAAATAATAGGGTTTTGATCTTTTCCCTTTTCCCCAGAAACAATAAAGTTAGATGGTGACTTCTTAAGTATTTGTGAGTCAAGTTCCTCAATAGCTTGGTCTCATCGATTTTTCATCGCGACAAAAATGGTGACTTCACTAAAGAATATCCTAAAGAGGGTTACAGCCTAATTTATATGATTTGTTTCGTTATTATTTGTTTGATTATATGTGTTATTTGGTGGTTCTTTGGGGTGTTTGTTGATTTTTTTAAATACAAGTCCTACACCCGGACTAAGTAGCATATGATAACCCCACTCAGTGGAGGCCTATTTTAGGGTGATAATGCTAAATAAGCCTGTTGTTAAAGCATTATTACTTTCAACCCGAGAGTCCGAGAAGTTGAGGACTCTAGAATCCTTTAACCCATCTTGGCCTTTAGGATGTAGTGCGGTGGCAATCCAAAAATAGTCTTGAATTAGATGTTACACGATACTAAACTCATACAAGTTTTTTTTAGAATATTATTGCTACTCACTAGTAGTTGTGTAAATCAGTAATATCCAAAAGAGGAACCACGACTCTGAGAACTCTTAGAACCTTGTTCTGCAGGTACAAATAAACCCTTAGTACATACATTGTGAGTGAGTCTTCGTTTGACTTCATGCTCGTGATGTTGAACCTTTGAACCATATTATTGTGACCTTGTTTGTGATTGTTGCATAACTATGTATTCATGTATCCATGAAGCTCTTTTTCATTTGGTTTTCAAGGAACTTAGAGGTATTTCTTTGTAAACATCATAAGTTTCATCAAACTCAATGGATCTTGGGTGTTGATGGGGTGAAAACCCTAATCCACCAAAATGGATGATTGATTTTGATGATAACTTGATCAATGATCTAATCTAATTTGGGATTTACTTTCTATCTTCATTCTTTGATGTTTACATTTTAATATCTTGAGTTCCTTGAAATTAACATAAATACCAACATTTGCATATCACATATCATGTTGTATTTGGTCTTGCTTTCTAGAGTCTTACAGGTGCCTTATCCTTTACCCTTGATTTTCGTTTGTCAAGTTATCTCACTAGTACAATACTTGGTATAATCACTGAAAGAAAGGATGGACCTAACACTAGAACAAGATAACTATGAACTTCATGAAAAGGTGACTTCACTTCGGGTTTGAATAGAAATATTGACAAATATGGTGGAGAGCATGGTGATTGTTCAGAATCAATCACCAACTCTCTCATCCCCTCGTTCAACTCAACTACATTTCCAATCCGCATTGATATCTAAAATTGTTACCGCTTCTGCTTCTATAGGTCCGGTCAGTGTTCCACAATATCAGATGCTTAAAGGATATCAACCTGTTGTTAAGGTTCCTACAATTTAACATGGTATGTTTTCTCCTCCTCATGGGATAGTTATTCCACTTCCTGTGATGACTACTCCTCAACCTATGATATACATTCCTCCTCTAGTGGTACATGTTGTCCCACTTAGAAATGTACAAGTCTACCATACTGAACCGTCTGAATGTTTGGGTGTTGAAGAAACAATGGATATTTCCATATTCAATTTCAAAAAATGCATAAGTAACTTAAGGTCCTTAGGGAAGAATCTATTTTGGAAGAATGCTCATGACTTATGCCTGCAAAATGTGAAAATACCAACAAAGTCCAAAGTGTTTGACTTTGAAAAATATAAAGGAAATTCTTGCCTAGAAAGTCACAAGGTCATGTATGCCAGAAAGATGTCAATGCAAACTGATAATGACCAACTGTTGATCCATTATTTTCGGGATAGTTTGACGGTGCCACTCTTAAGTAGTACATGATCTTGGATAATAGTCGATTCGTACATTCGAGAGATCTCAATGAGGTATTTGTTCGCCAGTACAAATATAATGTAAAAATGGCGTCTTATCATGATCAACTCAAGGCTATAACTCATAAAGATATAGAGATTTTTTAAAGAATATGCTCAGTGTTAACGTGAAGTTGCTGCCCAAGTCATCCATCTAATGAAATAGAAAGAGATGCCCAAGATATTTCTAAAAACTTTGAGTTCTTTCTACTTTGGGAAGTAGCTGCCCAAGTCATTCCAAAACGTCAATATGTTACATCTCACATCACTAATCCAGACCGTGGTTCCGTGTTATCAACCACAATTCCCCCAACAAAATAGAACACAACAACAACATTATCAACAACAGGGCCAACAAGGCAATAATCAGAGGAAAATGGATTTTGATCCAATTTTAATTACATACACAGAGATGTATCCTTATTTATTGTTGGCGAATTTGGTTCATACTCGAGTTTGACTAGCCGTTCCTAAAAATCTTCCATGTTAAGGTTGATGCCTTATGTACTTTTCATCAAGGTGCTCCTGGGCACGATTTGGAGGGTTGTTTCGCTTTAAAGGTTGAGGTTCAAAGGTTGGTCAAAATTTGCATCTTGTCATTTGAAGATGTTGGTCCAAACGTTAAGTCAATATTTTCCAAAATATGATTGAATCTTTATTTGATTTTGGCCTCAAGTTTGAAAGATGTTCCTTCAAAGATAAGTCTAGATGGAGAGAATCTTCTCAAATTTTTAGCATTTTATTTTGAATGATTAGTTCAATGAGTATGTTCATCTTTAAGAAATCCATTTGTTTCAATCATACTTATGTTTAATTGCTTTTTTAAATTTTACATTATGCCACCAATCTTTTTCCTAGGCGTAAATGGAGGGAGGATGATGATATGAGAACAAAATTTCTAGTCATGTGCTTTTGAATAAACCATGCTGATGATGTACAAACATTGTTTCAAATCCCTAAAGGAAGACAATCCCTTGTTAGCCTCTTTTGAGCCTTGAAGTAGGAGTTTCTTTTTCTATGAAAACACCCTCATATTTAACCTGGGGCAGGGTAATTTTTCAGCTAATTTGACCGAGTGTTCAGATTTCAAAAGGAATTCACTTCTGAAGAGACTATAATGTTTATCCCTCATCCATCAAGGAATGTGGTAGGCATTGCTCTCTCAACAAATCAAGACAAGTCAATGTGAGTTAGGCAAAAATTAGGGCATCTCGTTGGACTACCAATTCAAAAGAATTAATCCGGGAAAAAGTTAGGGAAAATAAAATGAAAAGGAATAGCAAAAAGATTACAAAGAAAGTACTACAAAGAAAATTTGTCAGCATAGAACAAATCATTGTGACTACAAACAGGAAGACAAAAAGGTGAATGATACTTCGAAAGTCTCATGGGTTCCTTAACCACCACGAGATCCTTTTAGGAGATGAATACTCATGTTGAATTAACTAAACATATGATTGGATAATATCATGAATAATGGATGGGCACCAATAAACTTCGAGCCTTAAAATCTTTTTTCTGAAAACTGTGAACCAAGCCACGTTATAACCCTTAAAAGTTCTAATTGAAGTAAGGTTTGTTTCAAAAGCATACTTCAACGAGATAGAGTTTCATAACTTCCATGAATTATGATAAATATTTTCAATGGTATCTTATTGATTTTGTTATCTTTCATTAAAAAAATCATCAACGTCACGTCCTAGCCAGTGATTTACTCACAAGGTTTTGTGGCATCTTTTTAATAAAACATTCAAGACTTACATAACTGTTGCATTAGAATATTCATTCCCAAAATAAACATTTTGTGCTTGTAAAAACATTTGCTTGACATCAAAGAAGCTTGCATATGAGAAAATTATTTCAAAAGAATGATCATATTCGGGTAATGTTACCTGAAGACTTAAGCATGGGCAGGTTGCTTTCCCAGTTGATGATTTCATAGTTTGTTTACCCCCATGGGACAAATTTTGAAGAGTCTTTTGTGCCAAATGTAGTTAGTCATAGGCAGAAACGTTGATATTCGACGAAAATATCAAAGAGTTTGAAGACACTGGGGCATTTTGGATGCCAGGTTTTCTGTAAAATCCTTTTAAGATGATTTTTCTCGTAAACCATGTAACTTGGGGCATTTAATAGTTGAATTTTTTCCGCAAGAACTTTTGTCCATTTATGATGTGCATCATGTAGTTTATCAGCAGTAAACTTGGGGCACCCAAAATTAGTTCCAAGGACAATCCAGTTTCGCCAAGATATGTAATTTTCCTTGCAAATATTATCACATGGCGGTGTTCTCCAATGATCACAGTTAAGCCTTGATTCAAGTATTTCCAACTGAGCGAGATTTTTCCTTCCCATCTAAAGTGGAGTTCATGTTGTTGTCTATGTGATGGAATATTGATGATTAGAAAGTTGTATTTTGGGTTTTCTTCCCAAGAAGTATCCTCCTCCCCCAAGAGAGATTTAAGCCTTGTAGTAGGACTTTGCTCCGTCAAGTGGATTTTGTTTTATCCCCATTAATGATTCCAGCTTATTGAGATTGGCTGGGTACTTGGTTGTACCCTGGTGTTGTTTTTCCATCCCCATTGTTATCATCTATTTAACTTTTGGTCTAGTTTTGTCAACATATACATGACATTCATTGATACTTACAGCATTCATGCGCTTTTATATTTCTCTATATTCCCGAGTTCACTTACTTTTGTTGTGTTTATCCCCCAGGTAGTGTATTTCCATTTCCCAGTGATTTCTTTGCTCCCTCCAATAGAATTCCAGCTATAGGAAAAAAGGATGATGTTCCTTTTCTATTCTCCACCGAGCTTGTCCCTTGTGGAAGAAGGTTTTGCTTTAGCTTTACCGTTCATTTTTGTATAGGATAAATACCTAGTTAGGTTTATTCCTCATTGGAAAGAGTCCTGCTTGACTGTATCTCTCCATTTTATTCCCAAATTGAACCTTGGATCTCTCTAGGTGTTAGCTGGTGATTTTTGTAACACCCCTTCTAATTTACCCGCGATTTATATATATTAATCAGAGTTTTAAACACATAACAAACAAGAGGCGTCACAATTTTAATAATTCAAAATATAACCAAAACAGTTATCATGCTTTTCATTGGAGAACTCATTAAATAAAACAACTAAAAGTTATGTTTATACAGCGGAACTATAACACAAAATCCGGAATACATCAATCCATAATTGTTCCAGGACATAAACCAAAATATAAACCAAAGCCATCAGTCAAAATCCATAAAGAATTCCCAATCAAACGTTCCCCACAGTGTTAAAACTACCAGAGCATGACACTGACACGCGGATTAACTAAGTAACACAACTCTAGAAGCTGTCCTCACCAATTCCAAAGCAGCTAATCACTTCAAATCTAAAATCATTAAAGTAAGGGTGAGATCTCTATCCAATATATAATGCATTATACGTTTTTAAATACAACGGAATAATTCAATACGATAGTCCACTATCAATAACATAATCATAGTTCAGTTCACAAATACATTGCACACAAATGCATTATGCAAATAAACAATCAATGGAAATTGCAACACTGGAAACCATCCTAGCATGTTACAATCCCATATGCAATGCAGACTCTATGCATGTGGTACCAAACGTGAACCAAGTCCATACCCTATTCCATTACACTTTGGAAACAGCGTCAATTAATGATTCGCCCATGACCACTGGGTCAAGAATCTAGCCTCACTACCTCAGTACACTGGTAAGTTTATTGGCCCTGCAAGCTCAATTCCGCACAATAGGAATGAACCAATAACAATGCTTATGCATGAACCATAAAAGCATGCAACATCAAATCAATGGAATATGATCACAACATAATTCCACATAATGCCAACACAAATATATCACATGGTAACAATTCAATCATAATGAATAGCTGGCATAACATAAAAGTATTAGTTCTTATTCACTAAATCAGAACAATTACGACTCATTCTCCATCGTCTTTAAAATACCAAAGTTTTCAAAAATCGGGGGTTCGACTCTTTTTAAAATAATTTCCATACAATAATATTTTTCTCGTTTTATAAAATAGTATTTTTAATTTAAGAAATACTACCGAAAACGGCACTCGAATCGGAGTTACGGTTTGGAAAATATGAATTTTTAAAGTTTTAAGTATTTTGAAGTTTAACACAGTGGTAACCGGTTCCTCCCTGAGAGAACCCGATTCCCACATTTTTCAAAAACACACCCCCTGGAAATTTGTATGGGGAACCCGGATCACCCATACTGGGAACCGGTTCCCACGTTGAAAAATGGTTTTATTTTGAAAATTTAAACTGGGAACCCGGTTCCTCCCAGAGTAACCGTTACGAAGCCCAAAATTCCCTCGTTATTTTATACGAACCGGTTCCTCCTACATGGGAACGGTTTCATGACTCAGTACCAAAAATCCCAATTTTTGACAGCATTATGTACCCCAACTCATTCCTTTTCATTCCTATACGAATTATAGCATTAGGAACACCAAAATGCAACCAGTACACATCAATACAACAATATACATCATAATTTCATCATCCCTATTAATTGTTTAACACACTAATGGTTCCAATTCCTATAATCCGACACAATTAGGGATAATCCTACAAACCTAGATTATCTAATTTCAAGTGTCTTAACATACCCAATCATCCAATTGATTTCCAAAACCCATAAGACATCATAACTGAATGAAATCACCCATTACCTCGCGATGATTCTTCAAATTTTGGCTTTTTCCTCTTTCTCTTCTCCAATCTCACGTATAATGACTTTTCCAAATAACCTTCTTTTCCTTCTTTTCCTTTTTATCCTCCTTTTTATATTCCTTTTATTATTTTCCAAATGATAGAAAGAAATTAGTTATTATTTAGTAGAGCTTTTTACTCCACTCACCTCCAATTAAACCTTACACCCCCAACTTTCCTTTTAATTAAATAATTAATTTATCCATTTAATCCAAAAATATTATTAATTAAGCCTTTAATTAAATTAATAATTAAATTCCTAATTATTTAATACTTGAATTAATTTGGGGTGTCACAATTTCGATGGACAAAGTGAATTCGAGATAATGGGCTTTACAATGTTGGGCTTGCGTTTGAATGTAGAAAATAAGGTCCAATTGATTTGTTTTCGTTTGAAGAGAAAGAAGATTCGAATTGGCTATTACTGTTGAAGTTTCGAATTCGAAATGGGAGTTTAATATCTACAGCAAACAAGATTTTGAATTCAAAAATGAGACGTTGTTTTGTTGAAGGACGCGTGGAAGCCAGGGAATTCATAAGACATGCAATATTCGAACGTGGAATCATTCTATAATAAGACCGTTAGGATCGAATTAGTATAAATAGGAGTCTTAGTGTTAGGATTTCATGTGTTCATTTGTACAAAAACTCATATATACTCAAATTACCAAGTGTTTGGAAAACGAGTTTGCAGAGCAATGTATGTATAGAAACACCATCTTTACTTTCGAATTAATCAAAGTTTCTTTATCTTTTAAAGTCATCCAAATTCTAGTTTTTATTTTATTTTCTCTGTCAGAATTTATATCTTTCGAAGCCTTTACTTTTCTTTAGCAAATCCTTTACATTTTGTTTACAAACCATTTACATTGCTTTACAAGTTCTTTACATTTCAGTCAAGTTTCTTTATTACTTTTAATTGAAACCTTTATTTCTTTAATCAAAGTCATTTCTATTCATATTCTTAAGCCTTCTTAGTATTTGATAACACGAACTTATATAGCATATTTGATTTAATTCTCATAGATAATGTTAGTATTTTTGTTTAATTATTTTGTTTTATTTTTGTATTACGCTATTATTTTAATGTTTAAGGTATTTGTATTAAATAAAGAGTAATTGAGCAAAGAAATGAAATTGAGAAGAAATGGATGTAAAAAGGCAAAGAAATGAAGAAAGGGGTGATATAGCAAAAATGACGAGGTAATAAGAAGAGAAATAATTATGCAAAGACGAAGCCCAACCCAGGAAAGCCGTCTCTAGCCCATTTGAGGCGCCAACCTCCCAGCCAAAGGGCCCACCATTACCAAACAAAACAAGGCCACATATCTTAATTGAGACGCATATCTCATCCTTTCTCTCAGCCCTTGGAGACGCCCGCCTCCAGTCAAAAGGCCCAATAACCACGTCATTCAATGTGAGACGCACGTCTCATACCATCTCTCTTATCTAATGAGGCGACCATCTCCAACGTGAGGTCAAATGGAATATTGAAATATGCGTAATTTTAGGAACAACACGACCACTATTTCCTACGAGATTAGAAAGGGAAGTTGCATAGTGAAGCTATTAAAAGAACGTACTAGTTCCGGAGAAGGGGTCGGCATTTTTACCGAACAATTGATTTAAGATTTTATTTATTCTCATTTCCATTTTTCAGTTTGGAATTTTTATTTTATTTTTCATTTTCGTTTCTTAGTTTTAAGCATATAGTATTTTTCTCACAACGATTTCTACACCGGAAATTGTTGTGTACTTTTCGCTGATCTAACCTTACGTTAGATCTAGTGCTTTTTATTTCTTGTTTATTTTCTTCTTTCGAATTCAAGAGTTTCAAGAGTAGATCCAGCCAGCTTGTGGTGGAGTACTCGTTTGTTTTGTAGAACAAGATTTATTGCAGTATTCTTATTTTCAGGTTTTTAATTTAATTGTCTTAATTTATTTAAAGTATTGTTGCCTGATATTTATTTGTTTGATTATGGAGATGTATAAATGTATTGAATACTATTATTTATGCATGTCCGAATTAATTAATATGTCTTGCTAAATATTTCTGATATCGGTATGTAAACTAGTCGAACTGAAGGGATCCGAAACAAAGTGGCTTAATTTTATTTCTAAAATAAATACTATTTTTGACTTAGATATCCAATTTAATTTATTAAAAGGTTTAGAAACCAACAAAGCAAAAGTTTGAGGTTAAATAAATTGGACTAAGGTTAGAAACCAATAGAGCGAGAGTTTGAGGTTTAAACCGGATAGTGGATACTAGGTATTGGTTTTAAAGACTGCGAAAGCGTTTTAAAACTAATTAAACCTTATTTATTTTCAAAAAGTATTTTCAAGTTCAGCGGGATAGCGAGAGCTTACGTTAGGACTTAAACATATAATCGGATTCAATAGTGCGAGAGTTTGAGATAGGATTTTTAGATAAGTATTGTTTGCTGAAAAGGAATTTTCATCAATTTGAGAAACAAGTCAGTGGGATGTCGGGCTCCCTAGGTTAGACGAATTACATACCGATATCCATTTTATTAATATTTTTCTTTAACTATCATCCAAAAGAATTATTGGCTTTAGCTATATACAGTAACTTAGGATAACAGTAGATCGATTTATAGTCCCTGTGGATTTGATATCTTTTAAAACTATGCGATAGGACTGTGCACTTGCAGTCTCCCGATTAATAGAAGATAAAGTCGCGGTCAAGTTTTTGGCGCCGTTTCCAGGGACTATTTAAGTCGATATTGTAACTCCCGTGTTACGCCGTATAGACTAAGGCACTTTTACCTTATTTACTATGTATCATCCAAATTTTTCTACACCCATTATCAGTATTTTGAGGAATCACAAGAATCCCATAAATCCGACCTCGAAATACTAATGGAAGATTTCAATGCTTCACAAACTCACTCTTACCCAAATTACCTCCACAACTACCAATTCCAACATTTTGAGGAGCCATAAGAAACTTATAATTCCAACCAAACTTATCCTCGACCCAATTTCCTCTACAATTTCCACGCCCAATACTTTGAGGAATCACCAGAACCATATTAATATGACCTCGAAATATTAATGGAAAATTTTAATGAAACATCCAGGATGATAGAACGCTTTGGGGAAACACAAAAGGAGACTCTAACTCACTTTCAAGAATCAGAAGAATCACAAAATTTCAACTTCGAAACATCAATGGAGGATTCCGATGAGATGCTAACTAACTCTAGGTTAGAGTCTATGATTGAGCACTATATAGAGACACAAACTGTCCAAAATGAAGAGGTAAGAAAACAAAGTCTTCAAAATAATGAAACCCTCAGGAAACTAACCATTATGGTTGAGTCCTTGACTCACAACATGGCCTTAGAGACTCAAATCTTCCAACTTGAACAAAACTTTCTAGGACCCTTCCCCGATGAGGATGTGGACATTGAAACAACCATTAGCGAAAAACAATTTGAAAGTCCTGAGAGTGATAATGAGGTTGAGGAGAGTGATATTGTGGCCGAGGAGAGTTCTGACGAGAAAAGAGTAGAGATTGAGAAAAATCCACCAACACCATTCGAAAGGGAGGTTGTAAAAGAGGTGGAGAAGGAAGCACATATTGTTATCCCAAATCACTACACCCCACTGATTTCGAAAAGTTTTATGGAAGCTCAGGTAGACTCCCAATCTAAACAGTATGTCGAGGTATTGGCAAATATCCACACCAATGCAAACTGTTTGAAGTCTTACTTAAAAAGAGAAAATTAAAGGACCATGAAATTAGGGATATGATTATTGTTAAGAGGGTAAGGTTAACCCTTGAGGAGGTGGATGAAATCACTAAGCCCAAACTTGAAAAGCTGATACTTAGGATAGATCTAGAACCACCACCACGAGTTCAAAAGAATGAACCACCCCACAGAAGTAAGAAAAGAAAAGGTGAGGGATATGTGAAATGGATTGATAAGTGGCCACGGAAAATCTGCAAGGAGTCATTCTCGAGAGGACCACTATGAGTGTTTACCCTCCTGAACTGTCGAGCTTACGACCTTAAACAAGCGCTTTGTGGTAGGCAACCCATAAGTTTTTAATTTCATTCTTATTCTTATTTTCACTTTTCTATTTTATGTTAATTTTTAAAATTTTACTCGATTATCGGTTGCACCCTTTATACTAATACGTTTGAACAACTTCTACGTAATACCGATAATTATAATCAATTTTATCTCAATTAAATAATTTGCGTTAATACTTATAGTTATAATTGAGTATTTTAATTATCGTTATTTTCCGCCTTCTTTCAATACACTGAATTAATATTTCTCAATATTTATCGTATCAATTATAATGCATGATAAGTATTATATGTACTAGTATTATATATATATATCCTATGGTTTAAAATTTTAAATTATCTATAATATATATATGTGCATGTATGTATGCATGTGGGACCTCGTACTATAATTACTGTAATGAAAAAGCATAACATTCCTGTTCCTTTGAGACGTCGCCTTCTGTACTTTGAGACGCACGCCTCAAGTCACACAGATGCCCAAGACATTCGCCTCCCTTTCCAAAACGCTGCTCTTTATTAAAATTGAGACGCACGCCCTGCAGGAATTTAATATTCCTCATTCCACTCGAGACGGTCGTCTCAACCATCGAGGCCCCCGCCTCCGCGTGCTTCGCGTCCTGTCTTCCTGTCTCCTTGACTATTGTGGTTCCCATGCTCATCCGTTTCACTACCCACTATAACTCCTATTCAAAATCCTTCTTTATTATTCCTCATACCAAGATATTCCCTCATCATTTCACACAAATAATTAACCATACTTTTATTCCCCATAATTCCACAAAGCATTATAAATATCCACCTTCATTTCTTTTCTTTCACAACATTTCCATATACATCTCACATATTTTCTCTCTACTTCATCTTTCCACCATTTTATTTTTCACTCTTACCTACCATGGCTCCATGCAACACCAACCGTCAAGTGAGACCGAAATGACCACAACCCGACCTATCCACCATGGTGTTCCACGAAAACGATGAAGGGCAGCAATGCGAAAAATATTTAAAGTTCTATACACGTTCATTTGTCCCCACAAAATACGTGGACACTGACTGTTTAGCAACTCTGGGTTTGACGGATAGCGTCATTTTCATGCTCACCAACACCGGCCTGCTCAATCTCTACACTAATCCGTACATTTGAACCACTCGTTTTGGAGTTCCTCAGTTCATTTTCCTACACCACTCCACTAGAAGATCCTTTCACAACAGGAACCGCCAATTTCTGCATGTTCAATCGTGAGTACGTTATAGATCAAGAAAGGGTGGCAAAACTTTTGCAGTTCACACGAGGGCAAAATATCTACTACAAACCTTTCAAAACGGAAGGGGATGTATCTTGGGATCAAATCGGTTTCTCATTCTGGCAAGATTTGACCGGCCAAACAACTGAAAGCTGGAGGGATCTATATGCCTTTCACATTCACAATCCTGCCTTGAGGTACTTCCATCGCATCTTAGCGAACACGATTTTTGGGAGGACCAATAACCACAAGGTCAACCAAAATGAAATGTTTTTTCTTTTTTGTGCACTTAATGGTAGCGCAGTGAATGCCGCTCCTTTCATGCTCATCCATTTCCAAACATGCGCAAATGCGGCAGGTACAAATCCTTTCATTTTCGATGGTCTAATAACATCTTTAGCTTACGCTTTGGGTCTGGCCGACGAACTTTTATCCATTGGACATATTATGATGCCAGCACAGCTTCTTGATGTTATTTATTGTCGTGACTCATATCTAATCTCACCAAGGCAAGATGGAAGGTTTACTTTGATGGTCAACAAACGCTTAGTCCCAAGTGTGGTTCTACCCTATCCGAATCAAATTGACATGAGAAATAACAATCATTGGCGTTTTGTTCTAGATGCACCTGCTGCACAACCGCCTCTAAAAAATCCTTCGCAACCTGCCACCCTTGACGCAATGTATGTTGCTATCTTACGACAAGATCAGCGCTTCCAAGCAATGGAATATAATCAAAATGAAACATTGCTTCTAGTTCGAGAGTTACAACGCGATCAATGTGAATATGCTTTTCAAACCGATTGTAACTTCAAAATGATGTCAGCTCGAATGGCGGATGCTTTACATCTTCATGATTCGATTCTGACAGGCGCCGAAGGCCATGAACTAGAGGAAGAGGAGCTAGGGACGCCATCACCCAACAACGAGTGATTACCCTTTTTCCTTTTGATTCTCTGATTTTATCGCATTGAAGACAATGCTCATTCTAAGTATAGGGGAGTCAGAACATTTCTTATTTCATTTTATTTTCTATGCTTTATTAGTATTTCCCTTATTGTTTCCCTTTTCCCTGTATTGCAAAATTTCTATTCAATAAAAACATGTTTATGCAATTTTAAGTCTTTTATGCAAAAGTTTCGTGCTTATTCAAATTCCTTCATTTTCTTGAGCCATAACGAAAAATTTTAAACGATATCTTGACATACTCGTGAGTATTAAGGTTGCTTATTTTTATAAATAAGAACTTGAGTGCGACTAAAGAAAATCGTTACCGTCCTAACACTTCAAAATCCTAACGCGCTAGATCGATTTAAGTACCTATTATACCAACACCTTAAAACTTAGTTTTAAAGTAACCCTGAGTAGTTTATAAAAGCAGTCGGCACCGCCTTAAATGACAAACTACGTGGAGAATCGATGAATATAAGTGATTGATCAAAAGTTTTGAGAGAAATTTTTTATCAGGAGATGCACTTACTATGAATTTTTTATGCAAACAATCCATTATGAATTGGTTCAGTGGTTCCTGGTGTTGGGCTTGGTAGGGCGGACTACGGTCCGATCCCCACAATTTGTAATTGGATAAAGGAGTACCAAATATAAGTACCAGAACTCCTAGCTGGAGTACAAAGATCAAATTCACTAACCGGTTACTCCACTATGCGCGCGTAAGGCAAATGGCTTAATGTGATTGTGCTAGAATGAAAACGGGTGAAACAAAACGAAAGAATTAGGTTGATCTATAATAGCATGACTTTAATTGGTTTGCAAAAATGGGGTTATCTAGTGTTTATACGGTAACTTTGGTGTCGAAGTCCAACTTAGGCTATCCAACAAAGAATCAACTTGCAACCAAGTACGAACTGGAGTATGTTTTATATCTGCGTTTGACTAATGCTTAAGAGATTTTCATTTTACTTTTTGCTTGAGGACAAGCAAAGGTTCAAGTATAGGGGAGTTTGATAACACGAATTTATATAGCATATTTGATTTAATTCTCTTAGATAATGTTAGTATTTTTGTTTAATTATTTTGTTTTATTTTTGTATTATATTTTATTTTTGGTATTTGTATTAAATAAAGACTAATTGAGCAAAGAAATGAAATTGAGAAGAAATGGATGTAAAAAGGCAAAGAAATGAAGAAAGGGGTGATATAGCAAAAATGACGAGGTAATAAGAAGAGAAATAATTATGCAAAGACGAAGCCCAACCCAGGAAAGCCGTCTCTAGCCCATTTGAGGCGCCAACCTCCCAGCCAAAGGGCCCACCATTACCAAACAAAACAAGGCCACATATCTTAATTGAGACGCATATCTCATCCTTTCTCTCAGCCCTTGGAGACGCCCGCCTCCAAAAGGCCCAATAACCACGTCATTCAATGTGAGACACACGTCTCATACCATCTCTCTTATCTAATGAGGCGACCGTCTCCAACGTGAGGTCAAATGGAATATTGAAATATGCGTAATTTTAGGAACAACACGACCACTATTTCCTACGAGATTAGAAAGGGAAGTTGCATAGTGAAGCTATTAAAAGAACGTACTAGTTACGGAGAAGGGGTCGGCATTTTTACCGAACAATTGATTTAAGCTTTTATTTATTCTCATTTCCATTTTTCAGTTTGGAATTTTTATTTTATTTTTCATTTTCGTTTCTTAGTTTTAAGCATATAGTATTTTTCTCACAACGATTTCTACACCGGAAATTGTTGTGTACTTTTCGCTGATCTAACCTTACGTTAGATCTAGTGCTTTTTATTTCTTGTTTATTTTCTTCTTTCGAATTCAAGAGTTTCAAGAGTAGATCCAGCCAGCTTGTGGTGGAGTACTCGTTTGTTTTGTAGAACAAGATTTATTGCAGTATTCTTATTTTCAGGTTTTTAATTTAATTGTCTTAATTTATTTAAAGTATTGTTGCCTGATATTGATTTGTTTGATTATGGAGATGTTTAAATGTATTGGATACTATTATTTATGCATGTCCGAATTAATTAATATGTTTGGCTAAATCTTTCTGATATCGGTATGTAAACTAGTCGAACTGAAGGGATCCGAAACAAAGTGGCTTAATTTTATTTCTAAAATAAATACTTTTTCTGACTCAAATATCCAATTTAATTTATTAAAAGGTTTAGAAACCAACAGAGCGAAAGTTTGATGTTAAATAAACTGGACTAAGGTTAGAAACCAACAGAGCGAGAGTTTAAGGTTTAAACTGGATAGTGGACACTAGGTATTGATTTTAAAGACTGCGAAAGCGTTTTAAAACTAATTAAACCTTATTTATTTTCAAAAAGTATTTTTGAGTTCAACGGGATAGCTAGAGCATACGTTAGGACTTAAACATATAATCTTATTCAATAGAGCGAGAGTTTGAGATAGGATTTTTAGTTAAGTATTGTTTGTTGAAAAGGAATTTTCATCAATTTAAGAAACAAGTCACTGGGGAAGTCGGGCTCCCTAGGTTAGACGAATTACATACCAATATTCGTTTTATTAATATTTTTCTTTAACCATCATCCAAAAGAATTACTGGCTTTAGCTATATACAATAACTTAGGATAACAGTAGATCGATTTATAGTCCCTGTGGATTCTATATCTTTTAAAACTATGCGATAAGACTGTGCACTTGTAGTCTCCCGATTAATAGACGATAAAGTCGCGATCAGTATTCTAGGCAAAAGATTTCAGACATAAGTTCTGATTTGAACTATCGATTAGAATTGGAGACTGCCGAGCAATTGACAATCTTCTGAGCAAGTTATTGAAGAGGGGGTGGTGTACCTGCAAGGCACTCCGATGCTAAAGTAAGCAAATTATCGAAAGGATAGGTAGGAAGTATTTGAGTGCTTAAAGTGTAAGAAAAAGATACCTTGCTGTAATACGGTGAACTGACTTTGAGATTTTTGTATCGCAAATGTGCGGATAGCAAGAGTCGCCACCGACTTTTCTTTTATCCAATTAAGGGAAGGTAAAAAGTACAGAAAAGACCTTCGTTAGATTCTGAGTAAGGGAGAAGGTTATGAAAGGGAAGGTATTAGCACCCCTTTTCATCCGTAGTTATCTACGGGCTCTTAGTTGCTCTTAGATCACTTTAAAATTGTGTTTTCTATGTGTTTGAAAAAAAATGTTTTGAAAAGGCATTTCGCTTTGACTTTGTAATGATTCATGTAGGAATGTATACAAAGTGTTCGGAAATGTTTCATTTTGAAAAGAGTTTGAACTTTGACAAAAGTGTGAGGTGTGAAAAATATTTTGGTAGAGCAAGCAACTAAAAGTCTTATTACCTACTCAGAATGGTCGTGTTATTTTACGTTCCTTTAGAATAGCGCTATCCATACCATTAGTTGGTAGGTAACCCTATTTGTTGGATGTAAGCGGGACATTCGAAAGGACATCGGATGGTCATAGAAGGCAACTTGTAGGAAGTATCCTAGCACATTCGAAGGGACTATCATCACTTTTCGTAGGCGACAATCGAGGGTCAAGATCATGTACTCGTAGGCGACATCGTGGGTCTATGATCTTTGTATCAAAGGGACTATGATGATTTGTTTTGAAGGCAACAATGCTAGGATACCTCTACGTTCGAGGGACTTGACCATTTGAATTTGTAAAGGCAACGAGAGAGAATTACCCTAAGGGGTGCATGTGTGAAAAGAGTGTGTCAAATTCAGATATGTTATCTTGAATATTATGAGTGATCTATGTCCAATTTTATCTTGCCATACACGCCTAATTACTAACAGTTTATAGGGTGCGGAAAGTAAATTGCGGAAATATAAAGTGCGGAAAGATAAATCCTACGCTATTACATGGCGTTGGGGCAGATACATAATGAAAGTGCGGAAAATAAAAGCCCTAATTAAACTATTACATCCCATAGGCAATTACATAATTGGAAAAGAAAAGCAATAAAAAATTGTCCGAAACGGTATAACCTGTGAACAGATACAAAATCGGAAAACGGAAGAAAATTGCATAAGAGGAAAATGTTAGTAAAAATAAATATTTTTGAATGAGAAAAAGTTTTTGTGTAAATAATGACATTAATATGATAAAATAATTTTTTTGGTAATTTTCGGAGTTAATTTGATAATTTAAAAACAATTAAAAGCTATTTAAATGATTAATTAGAAACTAAATTAAATATGCATGCAAAACTAATAATTTTTATATTAAAAATTAAATAAAAATTTTTATGATGATTATGCAAAAAATAAATATTTTTGGTGTTTTTTAAATGCATGATAAAAAATTATTAAAGATAAATTAAATGCATGGAAAATATTAAATAAAAATAAGAAAAATAGAAAAATATGTTAAGTTTGCAAAAGAGGAAAAAAGATTGGTCTTGCCAGGGATCGAACTGGAGACCTTGGAGAGCATCTTTTCATACCAACTCCTTAACCACTAGACCAGAGTGCATTTGGTGTTTGAAAACTGGAAACATGTGAATATAAGCGTTTACGTGTCATGGATTTTTTGATTCAAACACGAGAAGCGGTCCCGATTATTTACGAATGGACGAATCAGATCACTTCTTTTCGCCATGCCTGCAGTCAACCGGAGTCAACGGTCACGACGCCGAGCCCTAGTCCGTCTTCTCCGACTCAATTTTCCAAACCTGCAAAATACATGAAATCAAAGGCTGTGGTTAAGGCTACCCCCCCTAAATCGGGGTCTGCGAATCCAATGGTGGTGTTCGTTTCCACTGAATCGTCCTGCAACTAGAGATTCGAAGCTCACAGTTCTAAAAACCCTAAGTATGGCAAATTGTGATTTTTACGTTCAAGCTATGCAACGATGGCCCAGATCTCATCCATGGAACCTCATGAACACATTAGAGCGGTTAGAATCGAGTAAAACACACAGATAATAAAAATGCAAAATCAAGAAATATATGAATATGTATGAATGTATAGGGCACGATTCAGGCTGTTTCAATCATGGAGAATGATGTATACTTACTCACACTTACCCTTAGAGCACAATGGTATGGTTTTGGATGGCTGAAAGTGACTGGAACTTGGAATTCGAAAATTGCAACTTTGAGAAAAAATTTAGCAAAATAAGGGTTGTTGTTGGGGCTAGGGTTTTCTCTTGTTCTTGGAAATGTACTAGGTATTTATAGAGTGTAATGCTGGAGCAAAAAGAAGGAAAAAAGATTGGGTATTGAATGTGAAATAAATTCCTTTCAAATAAAATCAAATTTTGGAGAAAATTTGATTTTCTCTTCCATATGCAAGCTAGCACGAAATTGGCAAGTATTATGGGCTATCTTGGACCTCAAGTTTGATAAAAATCCACTCCTTTTGAAAATATATCTTATTTTCATATTTTATATAATTTAAATTTGAATTAAATAGTTTTGAATTAAAAAATAAATCAATAAAACAGAATGTGGTCATGGCAAGGCATCAATAGGTCACAAATAATATTATGATCAAGTTTGGATCATAAAATTATAGGCCCATTTGGAAAAAATTGGATTTTGACAAATATCTCCTTTTGTGCAATTGTTCAAAAATGCCCAACTTGTACAATGTGTATTTTGCTCAATTTTCCACATTTTTGAGTGTTCTTGGACTTTTTAGAAAGCTCTAAGTGTCCTCTAACCAACCTCTTTGGTTTCATCTCAATTGGAGTTTACATGCTCAATAAATTTTCAAAACAAAATGTTGACTTTTTGTTGACTTTGAAAAGGACCTGTAATGTTTTGATCCATACCTTCCAAATGAAGCATTTTTTGAACATTCTTGTGAGACATGAAGTTGTAGAGAATTGAATTTCCTTCAAAATGAGAGGTAGAGGAAAAATTTCTGAGAAATTATGAAGAAGTTATGCTCAGTCAAAGTTCAGTTGACTTTTCATTGAAAAACCCTAATTTGGAAAGTATGACTTTTGTGCAAATCTTAAGTTTTCTTGATGAATCATGATCAACCCTTGATCAAATGATGAATGTAACTTCAAAATGAGGATGTTGACCAAAAATCATGAAGTTTGACTGTATGTTGACCACAGTTGACTTTTGTCCAATACAACTGATTTTCAACCATCTGAGCAATTGTCTGAGGAAACTTGACTTGTGAGGCTTGAAACTTGACATGGAGATTCTTTGAAGCATATGAGGAGGCATGATGACCATTGGAGATGTTGGAAATCCATCTGGATCTGACAATTGCCAACCCTAGTTTGGGTTGATTGTCTAGGAGGGGGTTTGTCTGATCAACCTTTGAGGTATCCTTGAGTATGGATATATGAGATGTCTTGAGGAATAGGAGGGCAAATTTTGGGGTATGACAGCTGCCCCTGTTCAATCTTCTTTTACTAGAAGGGTTAGATTGGCATGCTTGCCTTTCGTGACCGGGAGGTAGAAGATGATTGAACACTCGAGTACACCTGAAAATTTGCACTCACCGGTGATGGATGCGGGAATGGGCTTATAGATTCCATTTGGAGAAGCTGGGGAATGAGTCGTACGCTAGACTCGAGATGTTGTCTGGATAGGAGAACCGACAGAGATGGACTTAAGATGCCATCTGGAAAGATCGATGCTGGGGAGTGAGACGTACGCTAGGCTCGGTAGACGTTCTTGAAAACGAAAGGAGCACGGAGATGGGCTTAAGATGCCATCCGGAGGGAGTCATACGTTAGACTTCGTGCTCATCTTTAAATGAAGTTATTGGTTTGTATTGGTTTTTTAACCAAATATGCAGCATTCTGAAGGTGGAGAAATGTTGACAAGTAGTCGGAGATGGGCTTAAGATGCCATCCAAGGCAATCGAGTCGACGCTAGACTGTAGTCTTGTTGATAATAAGAGAGTCGAATAAATCTTCGTCTTGATTACTCGAGGAGATAATAGTTGGCAAAATGCGGACAGCTTCCCTGTTGTGCTTCGGGTATTGATCCAATGCCTGTTATCGGAGGATAACTTGTGATCGTTCAGATAATTTTCCCGTCTGGCTTCGGGCATTAATCCTGGATCCGTTGTCGGAGGACAACGTGGGCGGTCGTTCAGATAGTTTTCCCGTCTGGCTTCGGGCATTAATCCTGGACCAGTTGTCGAAGGACAACTAGGGCGGTCGTTCAAATAGTTTTCCCGTCTAGCTTCGGGCATTAATCCTGGACCAGTTTGTTTCAGAAGAGATTTTCACCTGTTTTGGAGAAAACAAGAGAAACTTTGATAGAATATTGTTAGTCTTATGCAAAGTATGATGCATGACAATGTGTATGAATTACATATGCACAAATTATGACGTTTATGAGTAATGTATGCATGACAGATGTTGTGGTATTTCAAAACATATCCATCTTGAAGAAGATGTGGATGTTACATTTGGAGATTTTCGCTTGAGGATGAAACAGATAAAAACCCTGCTCTTGAAAGAGAAGAAAGACATCCTTGATTCCTCCGATGCACTATCTGACCAAGTCTTGAGCCTAGATATTGTTGAGGATAATAAAGACCGAGAGACGTGCCGCTGAGGATCTTGTGCATAGACCCTGTTGGGGGGAATCTAGGAAGTACTCTGCTGGGGATCTTATGCATAAATCCTGCTGGAGAGTATTTGGTAGTTGCTGGTGTCATACCCCAATTTTTGACCTAATATACCACCTTACATTTGCATCATTGCATCATTAACAGTTCAGAACAAAATTAATCGGGTGTGGCTTCTACAGGTCAAAATTAGGGTTTCATCAATTTTTCATCTGATTCAAGAAGTAATCAATTAGGGTTTGAGTTTCACTCACCTCAATTGATCTATCTTGATCAAATCATCAACCTCTGATCTTCAGATATCCAACTTTTTCTCATGATCTATCGAGGATCGACCAATTAGGGTTTTTATCGAGGATAAGCAATCACTAATTTTCTGATCAATGAATGACTTTTTTGTCTGGAGATTGATCTTCATATCCTTAATACAACATGTTGACCTAATTTTTGGATTCAAAACATCACAGAGGTTCACAAAGTTCATCAGTCAATTTTTGGATCATCTGATGAAATTTCATCTGCACTGAAAAGTCAAACTTTGACTTTTGGTCAACTTTTTCAAGACAAAACTTTTTCAATCATCAAAATACTTCAAATGATCCATCATGATCATAAAAAATCAAGAAATTTGGAAAAGTCAACAAAAAGTCAAAATTTCCAACACTAAGAAAAATTTTCAAGTGTTAAAATTTGACACTTTTTCCAAACTTCATGGCATTTTTTCACATAGTTCCATTTGGAATTAGAAAAAACTCAAAACATGAAAGTTGTAGCCCTTGAAACAAGCTTTCCAAAATGTCCAAGAACTTGTAAATCCATGG
The DNA here is from genome assembly GCA_021764765.1 of Vicia sativa. Classification (NCBI taxonomy): domain Eukaryota; kingdom Viridiplantae; phylum Streptophyta; class Magnoliopsida; order Fabales; family Fabaceae; genus Vicia; species Vicia sativa. Next base: position 129,205,684 of record CM038794.1, read on the forward strand.
TGTCTAGCTATACTTTTGATTTTGAAACATAGAGCTCCAAAATCCTTGATTTTCAAGTACAATCTTCAAAATTACAAGTCATTTTTTGAGTTTTCTTCTTCTAGAAGCCATGCCACCTAGCCAAGAAGGATAGAGCTGATAAAAATCAGAGGGAGAGTAATTATGATGGGATAAGATCAAGTTGAATAATTAACCATGGTTAAAAGGAAGCTTCCTTTTGCATTTATTGCAAAAATGACTTTCTTGCCCTCTAAGGCAAGTTGTCCAAACCAAAGCCTATCCTTTTTGCTTACCATTCAGAACTCTTGATCTATAAATAGAGGTCATGTTGACCATTTGAAACTACACCAAAGCTATGCCAAAACAAGCTTTCTCACTTCTTTCTTAATTTTCAAGTAACATTGTCAAATTTGAGAAATCTTGCATTTTTCAAAACTTGTGAAAAACTATGAAAGATTTGGTGTCTAACATGTCATAAACATCATATGTAATTGGTTTGTAACTTAAAATCAACACAAAAAACACTAAAAATCAGATTTGCATTTCAAGCTTTCAAACTTGCCAAAATTGCCTTAACTTTAGAAATTGATGTTTGGCTCGAGCAAGAGGTGTTTTTATCACTCAAACATCATCAACATACTCCATAGGGATGATACAAACCATCACTTTTGATCTGTAACACCTCCAAGCACATATTCGAATTTCACTTTGAGCCGATGCAAGTGGACTTGGTTGGAGTGATCCAGGCAAATTCAGAGTGAGCAGACCATCCTCACACAATCCTTGAAGTTCACTGGTGCTATAGGAATCATCAAAACAGTTCTGGAAACACTCCATTAACGATTTCAATCTCAGCTTCAAGAGGTAAGAACTCGAACTTCAAACTCTTTGATTCCTTGCTTCCAGTTTAAAAAGCTCTTGGCCGTTTTGTTTCTGCATCATCATTGATCAATAACCCTCAATCAATTGATTAATTCCTTCACCATACACGATTTCAATTCGAATTTTCAGAACAAGGGTTCTTCGTGTTCTCGCGAAATTTAATCATGTTAAACTGAAAATAAATGAAATTAAACAACATCATCATGTTCCTGGGTTTAAAACGATCAAGTTCGATGTTTACATCGAGCAATTTCATTGAGAAACAAGTAATTCATGGCTGATTGAAGGATTGGGGAAGAAGAAGCTTCATGCTTGTTCAAATTCAAATATCCATTTTATAATATTATAACATGGTTTGATTTCAATACACGGATGTATTGCCGCCCCAGCGGTTGCCAGCTCACTCTTAAGTCATTCTTGCCACGCCTTGCCCAATGGTCCCGGGTTCGAGTAGCCTTGGGACCATTTTTGCCAAACTTTGTCATTTTTTCTTCATATTTTTTTGCAAACTTTGACTTTTTCAAAACCCAATCAAAACTCCTCATTTTGAGGTGATTTTTTGTACACATGTCAATTAGCATATCTATTTTATGATAGTGTTAAAAAAATTCAGAAAAAGTTTCATCTGATTATATTTTTATCGAGCCGAAAACGATACTTTTGAGTACTTTTCAAAGCACTTTCAAAGGTGATTTTTTCAAACTTTCGAAGCCCGATTCTTTTCCAAACTTCTCACAAGTATATTTCACTTTTCAAAACACTTTCAAAATCATTTTTCAAAACTTTTCATCAAACTTACATCTTTTTCCATGATCGATCCGATTTAACGATAAAACCGAACTCGTTTTTCCTCGAATTTCTTAATCGATCATGGGCCTCCCTCACGGTGTAAGTCCCAAAATTCTTTCTATGTACATAATTATTTCCTTGTACATATCCAATTCTTTTATGTACATACCAATTTCACTTGTACATAATACAGATACCTTTGTAAATATTCAAGTACAGACAAACTTCGTCCGTTTGTTTTCGTTTTGCTTGAATATACACTGAATACCATTGGTATTAAAAGGAGCATTATTCCCGGTGAAACTGCTTTTAAACCAATGGGCCTCCCTTATGGTGTAAGTCCCAACCCTCCTATGTACATCCACATCCTCTTGTACATAAATACTCGTTCGTGTACATATTTACTTCCTTGTACACAATTCAAACTCGTTACGCTCATTTTAAACGTTCGTTTCACACACACTTGTTTGTATTTCTTGCATAAACTTTTGTAAATAAACATCATGCATCTGTTTATATTTCCTTCATAAACTCCTATGAATACATATCACACACACACTTGTTTATATAACTGTTTGGTTATAACATAACTATTAGTCTAACCAATAGGTTCCCCACAGTATTAGCCTCCTCTTGGGCTTTGTACAAGGTAACTCATTCATCTGAGTTCAGCCTCCTCTTAGGCTTCATATAAGAAAACTCATTCATCTGAGTTTAGCCTCCGCTTAGGCTTCATATAAGACAACACTCCCGAGTCAGCCTCCTCTTGGGCTTCGTTCAAAAGAACTCCTCATTGAGTTTAGCCTTCTCTTGGGCATCAAACAAAGAAAGAGACCAGGAAATCTCTTAACAGCCTCCTATTGGGCTTCCAATACAAAGAATCACCCGCGTTAGGATAGAACCCAGAGAGTATAATTTCCCGGTGAAATTGCTCTTAATCCTAAGAGGATGGTTTCCCGGTGAAATCCCTCTTAAAGCTAAAGCCAGCCATACCCTATAGCTTCCTCTTGAGCTTCATACAAGGACCCTCGATGACCCTCGATGACCCTCGGAATGCCTCCTCTTGGGCTTACAATACAAGGACCCATGGGCTTCTTAAAAGCATCCCTTTAATCAAATCAATTTCTCCTAGAGGTTTAGACATCTATCATCTCTATGGAAGAAGTATCTCATCTATCACATCACATACAACCAAAAACTTTTCAAACTCTTTTCAAACAAAAACATCTCTTAATAGTAAGTGGTAACGCTTGTACACTCAAGCAAAACACCTAATGCTTACTATTAAAAGATTTCAATCATTTTCAAAACATCTTTCTTAAACTCGTAAGTGGTAACGCTTGTACATTCAAGCAAAACACCTATAACTTACGACGAAAGATTCAATCTATCAAACTGTTCAAAATGTATGTGATGAAATAGATTAGATACATTTTTCATTAAGATGACATTTGTCTGTGTCTCTTACTAACATCTTGTTGCTTCCACTAGCATAAGTGGGAACTACGATTGCTCTGCCTTTCTCAACATCCTTTTGAGAATACGTAGGCACAAGGTCTCATCCTTGGCGAGCAAATTTCTTTCTCCCTCAGACCAAACAAACCATAGATCCCTTTAGATCCGAGCTACAAATGCTCTGATTCCCATTAAGGGATATGTATGCAGAAGATCCCAATGATCTTTGCGAGCACAATAATAACAAAAACCTAGGATCCCACATAATCTATCCTTCTTAAAATCCCAAAGGAGAAACCTTCCCAATCATAGAAATAGCAATTTAAAACACACAAACATATGAAACATATTCATATATAAAGCTATAGATAACTATATATATTTAGGGTGCTCCATCTATTCCCTTTATATAACAAACCCCCTTACCCGGAATCTCCCCAATGCGTTACGTCTAGTTTACGCTAGTCGTAATGCATATCATAATCAATTGAGGGTATTAACAGCTTTCCCCTTTTTCATAATCATCATTTCTTGTGTTGAAAATAATAAATCTTGATGCTCGCGGCATCTTTATAAACAAATCAAAAGAGTAAATCGTTTTCGAGCCAGAGGATCCGAATTCAGATTCGGTTCTCTAGCACGTCACTTTTTAACGCGAACAGCTGAGAGACCGGGTTAGAAGGATCTGGAGCCCGTTGAAATCTCTGGCTGGGGAATAAAAGAGGTAGATTTCCTCCGGTGCACTATCTGACCAAGTCCTGGGTCTGAATATTGCTGCTGCCGGGGAAATGATGATGGCCGAGAGATATTCTGCTAGGGATAAATACCTCTGTTGGTGACGAATCACTACTGCTCGGAGACTGATGTAACGTGGCTTAGCTTGATTGGGATCACTGCTCGGGGATTAACGTGATGAAGCTTGGAAAGTCTGGACTAGTGGAGGAAAAAGTGAACTCCGCTGGGGAAGGCGGGTAATAAGTGACATCTCTGTGGGGGATTGTACTCTGCAGGGGAAAATATTGGTGACTTTCGTCTTCATCTCAATTCCTAGAGCCTGTAGTAATTACTTTCGTATGTTCGCTTTTCGCATGCTTGTGAATAGATATTTATTGTCAGATACATATAATCATTCAAAGCAAACGTTGGACTTTATGCAAACGACAACAGCAAAAATTGTAACGAGAAAGAACTCGTATTTATTTGAAATGTGGCGTATGGCCAAGTAGTTTATACACAAGAAAAGTAAAAAGCTATGCGGAAACAATCTCGTTAAGTTCCAACTATGCTAGTACTCATATATTTCAACTATCTCATCTCCTTGCTGTCAGTAGAAAGTGAGTGAATTGATCTTCGCCATTTGAATCTTGAATGCTGATAGTAGTCTGGAAGTAGGTGATCGGGACGAGACATAGTCATACGCTTAAATCCTAACTTTTCCCTAGACCGCCCTTTCGGTTTTAGTCTAAGGATACCTTTTTGCCCAAGCCGCCTTTTCAGGTTTTCAACTTGCCGGGTGTACATGTTTTGTATATATCCTTAACTTTTGCCCGAACCCTTTTGGTTCGCCAAGATGCCCTTATTTTTGCCTAGGTCGGTCGACCTAGCGGGTCTTTTATGTAGTATTTTTGACTACGCTGCGTTCATGTGTGGGAAGTCTTCACCATCCATGGTGCTAAGTATCATAGCTCCCGAAAATATCTTGACTACAAACGGTCCCTCGTAGGTGGGAGTCCATTTTCCCCTGGGATCACCTTGTGGTAGAATGATGCGCTTGACTACTAGATCACCGACTTGGTAGACTCGGTGCTTGACCTTCTTGTTAAATGCTCTAATCATTCGCTTCTGATAGATCTGTCCATGGCAGATGGATGCGAGTCGTTTTTCATCAATCAAGTTGATCTGGTAAAGGCGAGTCTGGATCCAATCGTCTTCGCCTAACTCTGAGTCCTGGAGGACTCTGGTTGAGGGTATCTGAACCTCGATGGGTAGGACTGCTTCCATACCGTATACAAGAGAGAAGGGGTTTCCCTGTGATGTCATTGAGGCGATAACCATGAAGAGCAAATGGTAACATCTCATGCCAATCCTTGTAAGTCACTGTCATCTTCTGTATAATCTTCTTGATATTCTTGTTGGCGGCTTCCACTACGCCGTTCATCTTAGGCCGATAAGGAGAAGAGTTGTGATGCTTGATTTTGAACTGCGTACAGAGTTCGGTGATCATCTTGTTGTTGAGATTAGAGCCGTTATCTGTGATAATCCTTTCGGGAGTGCCATACCGACAGATAAGATTATGCTTAATGAATCGAGCCACGACATTCTTGGTAACAGATGCGAACGAGGCTGCTTCCACCCACTTGGTAAAATAATCAATTGCCACAAGGATGAAACAATGTTCGTTGGAAGCGGTGGGCTTGACTTCTCCGATCATGTCAATGCCCCACATTGCGAAGGGCCACGGAGCAGTTAGAACATTCAACGGTACTGGAGGTACGTGCACTTTGTCTACGTATATCTGGCATTTGTGGCAAGATCGAGCATAGCGGTGACAATCGGCTTCCATGGTGGACCAATAGTAACCTGTTCTCAGTATCTTCTTAGCCATGGTGTGTCCACTAGAGTGAGTACCAAATGTGCCTTCATGTAACTCTTCCATAATACGTTCCGCTATTTTCCGGTCTACAAAGCGGAGTAAGCACAAGTCGTGGTTGCGCTTGTATAAGATGTCGTTGCTGAGGAAGAATTGCGAATCTTCTCAAGAACTTCTTATCGTTAACAGATGCCCCTGCGGGATACTCTTGAGTCTCAAGATACCTTTTCACGTCATAGTACCAAGGTTTCTCTTCTGCATCAAGTTCACAACAATATGCCAGTTCGTCAAACTTTTCAATGATGATCTGGGGAGCCTCGTTGTCCTATCTGACCTTGAACATAGACGACATAGTTGCCAATGCGTCTGCCAACTAATTCTCTTCTCGTGGAATGTGATTGAAAGTAATCTCTTCGAAGTAGGGGATCAAACTCAGAACATGCTCTCGATATGGAATGAGATTCGGATGCTTCGTATCCCACTCGCCCTTAATCTGACTGATCACTAAAGCTGAGTCTGCATATACTTGCAAGAACTTGATTCTTAAGTCAATAGCAGCTTTAATACCCATGATGCATGCTTCGTATTCGGCCATGTTGTTAGTGCAACTAAAACATAACCTGGCGGTGAAAGGCGTATGTCCGCCTGCAGGAGATGTAATGATGGCGCCAATGCCATTGCCAAGTGAGTTTGAGGCTCCATCAAAAACCATAGTCCATCGGGATCCTTGTTCGTGTCCTTCGTCGTCTCGGTTCTTCTAATGTGACTAGTAAAACACCTTCATCCGAAATTCGAACCGCATAGGATAGTCATCTACTTGATGAGCCAAATGATCGGCTACTACACTTTGATCGCTTTCGAGAAGTATATTGGATGTCATATTCGGTCAAGATCATTTGCCATCTTGCTATTCTTCCGAGAGCTGGTTTCTCAAATATGTAGTTTATCGGATCCATCTTGAAATCAACAAAGTAGTGTGAGCCAACATATCTTGTCTTAGTCGGTGAGCGTACAAGCGTTACAAGTTTTCTCATGTGAGTATCTTGTTTCACGGTAAACTTTTGCTAAGGTAGTATATTACATACTTTTCGACTGCACTCGTCATGCCCCAACACACACCCCATAGAATTCTCTAAATCGCCAAGTACATGATAAGAGGTCTTCCTTCGGCGGCATCAGGATATGAGGATTCTGTAGGTACTCCTTCATTTTGTCAAAAGCGATCTGGCAATCGTCGTTCCATTCCACCACTTGATCTTTCTTCAGTAACTTAAAGATTGGCTCACAAGTAGCAGTTAAATGTGCAATAAATCTGGCAATGTAATTCAATCGGCCTAAGAAACCTCTGACTTCCTTCTCGGTGCGGGGAGGTGGCATTTCTTGAATAGCTTTAACCATGGCGGGGTCAACTTCAATACCTTTACCACTGACAACAAACCCTAAGAGTTTACCGGATCTGACTCCAAAGGTGCACTTGTTGGGGTTAAGTCTCAATCTGTACTTCTTCAACCTATCAAATAGTTTCGTAGATGATC
>CM038794.1:129213034-129288959 GCA_021764765.1 Vicia sativa
AAAGAAAATTTGATAAATGCACCCATAATCACCTACTTAATTGGAAACTTGATTTCGAATTGATGTGTGACACGTGATTATGCGGTGGGAGCTGCAGCTTATTAAAGTAAGAACCAAATTTTCCATGCTATTTCATTATGCGAGCAAATTTTGAACGATGTTTCAAATTAATACTAACAACCGAAAAAGAGTTGCCTTAATAGTGTATGCATTGGAAAAATTTCGTCCTTATCTTATTGGTTCAAAAGTAGTGGTTTTCACGGATCATTCCGCGATTAAATATTTGCTCACCAAACCGGACTAAACAAAGATTGATCCGATGGATCCTTTTGTTAGAAGAATTTGATTTGGAGGTCCATGATGAAAAGGTTCGAAATTTGGTGGCGATCATTTATCTCGTTTGGTCAACGGAAATTATCGACAAAGAGAAGAAGTTATGGAAGAATTCCCGATGAAAATTTGTATTCAATCCAAGAGCGGCCGTGGTTTGCCGACATGGAATTACAAAGTCAGCGATTAATGGAAGATGTGACTTGAATGAAAGAGAAAATTTTAATGGGACGCCAAGTATTATGTGTGGGATTAACCGTATCTCTTTAGGCTATAGTGACGGTTGTTAGAGATTAACGGCCACCAAAGTCCTACAATCGATTTTATTGGCCTTCGTTATTTAAAGATGCTTATGCTCATGCTAAAGTTGTGATAAATGCCAAAGAAATGGCGGTATAGGCAAGAGGATGAGATGCCTTTGAATAATATGTTGAAGTCGAGGTGTTTGATTGTTGGGGAATTGATTTTGTTGGTCCATTTCGTCATCGTTTCAACGAATACATTCTTGTGGCCGTTGATTATATTTCTAAGTGGGTGGAGGCCATTGTTCACCGAAGCCGATGCTAAAACCATTATAAATTTTTAAAGAAAACATTTTTCTCGGTTTGGTGTGCCTCGGGTGTTGATTAGTGATATGGGTCTCACTTTTGCAATACAATGTTACAAAAACTTTTGAAACAATACGGTGTAAAGCATAAGTGACAACTCCCTATCACCCACAAGCTAACGGTCGTCAAGTGTCTAATAGGGAAATAAAAAAGATTTTGGAAAAAACTGTCTCGGATTCTCGAAAGGATTGGTCACTAAAATTGGATGAAGCTTTATGGGCGTATCGAACCGCCTATAAAGCTCTATCGGACTAACCCCCTTTCAGGTGGTTTACGGCAAGACTTGTCACCTCCCTGTGGAGATGGAACACAAAGCTTTATGGGCTCTCCGATTCTTGAATTTCGATCCTTCTTTGGCGGGTGATAAAAGAATAGAACAACTTGTGAAGTTAGATGAAATGAGAGATGGAGCGTACCATTCCAATCGGAAGTACAAGGCAAAAGTGAAAGTTTTTCATGACAAAAAGATGAAGCATAAGGAATTTCAATCGAGCCAAAGCGTCCTCTTGTTTAATTCCCGGATGAGACTTTTTCCGGGAAAACTTAAGACAAAGTGGTCCGGTCCTTTTGTAATCAAGGACGTGAAAGACTATGGTGCCGTTGTTTTGCAAGACCCCGAGGGAAATAGTGAATGGACTGTGAATGGACAACATTTGAAAATGTATGTTGGCGGAGAAGTGAACCGCGACATTGCCGCATCCTACTTTGATGACCCTTGATCATCGTGGACCGTCGAGCTCTACCGACGTTAAACAAAGCGCTTGTTGGGAGGCACCCCAACATTGTAAGTATTTATGTTGCACTCATTTTGATTTGTCCCTTAAGTTTAATTTCTGTTTTTCTAAAAATTTCATGATTCTGCAGATCGCGCTTAGCGCGCATGTTGACCCAAATTCCAGAACATTTCGCGCTTAGCGCGGTCTGCGTGTAAAATTTTTTTTGAAAATCTGGTTTTCCCAGGCCCAACTTGTGGCCTGGTTTGTTTTTAAATAAGTTAGGGTTTTATTTCCACCCTTTTCACTATTATCACACTTCTACTCACTCTCTAAAGAATTTTCAAAACCCCCAACCCCAAATCAACGAGTTCGCGCGAATTTCTTGTCTCAATCATCAACCCAAGCATCTTGATATGGTTTTCTATGGTTTTCCCTCTTCAATTTCGTAATTTTTTGCTGTTTAGGTTAGAATTTAGAAACCTAGGTTTTGAAATTTAGGGTTTTTCTTTTAGAATTAGGATGTTTTGATTGTAGAGAATGCTTAGATTAGGATTTTCGTTCCTATTAGGTATAGTTTCTCGGAGAAAATTTTGTTTTTGCAGAAGAATTATTCAGAAAATCGCAGAGCGCACTTAGCGCGGTCACCGCGCTTAGCCCGGTTTGCATAATTCTGAAAAAAATTTCCTGCTGTTTTTTGTGTTTTCTGATTAGTCTTGATGCTTTGGTTGGTTGATTTCTCTGCTTTGCATGATTTATCTCTAACGGGCATCTCGTGTCACTTTTCGTTGATTTTTGTGTTATTTTCAGATGGCTCCAAAGCGTCAACGCGTTTCTTCCGCCGAGGCTGGATCCTCACGATCCACTCCTTTTGATGGTGATTGTAACGCCCTGTTTTAATTAATAATATATAATATTAATATTTTCGAATTACCGATCGATATTTATCTTGCGACGAGAATATTCATATTAATTAATATATCTATTAATTTATCTGGCGACGTTGTGTTCGGTTCGGGTTTTATTCCGTTCGGTTCGGTAAAATATTATTCGGATCCGATATTTAATTCCCCGGAATTATTTTAATTGATTGAATTAATAATATTGGTAGATATTATTAGAGTGTTAAATTATAAGAATAGATGGAGGTGTGAGGATTAATTATGTAGAATTGGGTTTGCACCCTTAAGCTTGCTAGTGGGGAAAAAATACCATTACAAATCATTTCTCCTCATTTTCCTTCCATTCAAAAATACCAAAACCAAACATGGAAACTTGGCTTACTAGTAGGAAATAAGTTATAAAAACCATTTTCCTTCCTTTTCTTTCCATTGTGAACACTAGAACCAAAATAGAAACTAGAGAGGAAAAGAAGGGGTTTTGGGAGAAGAAGAACAAGAGGAGAAGATAAGGAAGATCTTGAGCAAGAGCTTGAGGTTGGGTTGTTGGATCATCAAGAATCATCCAAGCTAGAGGTAAGGGGTTTGATTTCTTCCATTTCATTATAGTTAGGGTTTGATGATATATGTTAGATCTGGGGAAAAATTGATAGTAGAAGTTTTATGAATTATTTGAGTGATTGTTGAAATGTTTAGAAGAATTGATTTTGGAATAGAGATTATGGGTGTGGTGTTGATATTATTGTAGTGTATGAAATTATAAAAATGAAAATGGAAAGAAAAAAATTATTAACTGTAAAAGAAATGAAAAACCAGAAAACTAAATGAAGAAAATTGGAGAAGAAGGAGATGGAAGCCGTGGGGCAAGGGAGGCGCCCACCCCCCGATGTAGGGCGACCGTACCTCCCCTAAAGGCACCCTCCCCCACTCCTTGCTTCACTTGGGACGAACGCCCCACCTTCTTGTGGGCATGCAATGAAAAATCAGTTACTGTTTTTTTGGCTTTCTGTAAAACTTGTTCTGTTTTTGCATAATTGTGCTTCTGCATAATTATGCAGATTGTTTCTGTTTCTTTCCCTTTTCCAAATTCCATACACTACTAGTTAGTATTAATAAAATATAACTAGAGCCTAAGTTAGCCGATTTAATTTAGGACCCGATTATGTTCCGATTTCGGTAAATTCGACGACGGAGCAAGTTGCACCGAATTCAACGAAAATTGATGTGCTAGCTAAGTTCGACGTGTAGAACGTAGTGGTGAGGTTAGTTTTTCGGAATTGTGAGTTTTTATGAAGCGACCCGAAATAGGCCAAATTACGGTAAAATTGAATCGGATTGTGTTTTAGTAGATTTAAGGTACGTATGGGCAATCCGTTTTCGACGTTGACGATTATGATTAATACCGTTGTTAGGAATGACTTTCGCGACGATTATAGGTGTTTGACTATTTTCCCGTTTTTCGGAATTTATTGAATTAATTAATAATGATGCGGTGCGAATAAACGTAAGATTTGCGACGGTGTATCTATTAATGAATACTTGTTAATATGCAATGCGATGATATATGTTTTTGTACATGATGATATAATGATTAAATTGAGGTTGTTAATAAATGCTTCCGATTTGTAAATGCATGACTTTTGATGAATTTATTAGTGATGTATTAGCTCGTGACGATTTCGTGGTGATGGAGGGTTATGTGTTGTTGCGACGTTTTATGCCGATGAGGTTATTGTGATATAGTGTAGATTATACACATTAGGATGACGAGTAAAGTAAGTGAGTTTGATTATGTGTTGGAATTACACTTATTAATCTATACCCTTTATAATTCCGAAACTATATATATATATATATATATATATATATATATATATATATATATATATATATATATATCTTTTATCATGCCTTTAATTATATGTTTTGAGTATCTCACTTTACTTATTTCGCGTTACCTATATATTGGTAACGTGTGTTATGAAGACGGAGTTTATAGTCAATTATCGTGTTGGTGTCGCCCCGATACGTAGTACTCGAGGGGAAATATTTATGTTGTCATTGTTGTTATTCTTTTGTTGCTTTCCTTTTGTAAAGAAGAATCATACTTTATGAAAATATGATTGGTTAAGGAAGTTTAATAAAGAAGATGTTTGGATTTTTATGAATCACCTTATATTTTCCGTCGATGCTATGTATAAAGATTTACACTTTAAAGCAAACCGTTTTAAGTGAGTTGTTTTGATGGTGTGGCCTCAAGATTTAATTTATGAAATTTTAAGATTACTCTGATTTTGGCATATTAAACTTTGGGTAGAATTGGGGTGTTACATTACTTTTGCATATTAAACTTTATAAAATCACGCCAAAGTTGTTTTTCTTGCTGTGGGGCACCTCACGATAGATGGGGTCATTGACGATAGCTATTGTGACCGCTATTGTAGGGCCTTGGATGAAAACTCTACAGTCCGGGCTGTTTCTAGCTGCTGCACTTCCTCAGGCCGGTCCAAGTGAAGAATGGAACCGGCAAATGCATTTTGATCATCAACGGGCATTCATGTTCAAGCACGAGAGTATGGAGCAACTGGCGTTGCAAATTAGAGAGCCGGGGGTGGATCCCTTCACTGCATCGAGCCAGCAGTTAGTCGTATGCGCTTGGCCGGGTCGGGCCAAATGCTGAGGAGGAGGTAGCTGATGCAGATGATGATGAGGAGAGTGATGATGATGGAGAGGGTGGATCTGATTCTGGTTCTGAGACTCCGGGAGATTCCATCTTGGAGGCTTAAGATTGATGTTCTTTTATTTTTCTTTGTTTTTATTTTTAGTACTTTTTAGTTTTAGTTTTGTTTTGGTTTTAGTTTCTTTTAAACTAAATGAATTTTGTTGGTTGCCATCCCTTTTTAGGATGTGCTTGTAATTCCAAAATTTGCATTTTGTAGGCATGGAGCCTAAGTACTATTTTTAATTTGAAACACCATTTTGGAGTGTCTTTTTTATTTTTATTTTGTTTTGTTTTATTTTATTTTAAGATTATAGGTTATTTAAGTTAAATTGTACTTCTTTTGTTTGTCCTGATTTTTCAATGGTACTCAAAAGCAAGTAAGTGTGTTTCACCAGAAGTGATGGTGATGATATAATTCTCGACTCGATCCACAAATAAGGTACGTATTTAAGCGTTTTGTAGAATAGTAACATGTCTATGAAATTTGTGCTTTATGCAAAATATCTTGGCATGTACAAAAAAATTTGTGTTCACATTCGAATCATTAGGACTTAAACCACAAGGTGAGAAGCTTTCCACCTTATACCAAATATTGAGTGTCTAATAGTTTTGCTTACTCGTGTGATTCATGCTTAATCTTGATTTGTTTGTGACATTTTGGAAACTTAGAGATGATCAAGGCAATTTTTTGTGCATTATGAGAAAAACCATCAATTTCAAAAGGGCCTCAACTAACCGTGAGTGAGTGAATCTTCGTAAACCCTTTTGAGCTTAAAGTGTATTTGTGGAATGAATCTATCAAATCAACTAATTGTTAAGTAGGCCACTTAATAGTTGTTGATAATCTTTGAAAATTCAATGATGATTCATTCTATAAATTTTTCTTGTTTGTGAATACCAACCCTTTTTGTTGATTAACCCTTTGAAGAGCATGTTCTTAAATAAAAAAGGATTGATATAAATGAAGTTGGGGAGGTTGATAAAAAAGAACCTAGAATTGATGACACAATGATCCTAAAAGAAAAAAAAATAAGAGAAAAGAAAAATACAAAAGAAGAAAAATGTGTGTATGAAAAGAAAAACAAAAGAAAAGAAAGGAAGGATCATTGTGTGCGATAGAAAAGTGGTTGTGAATAATAAGAAGGAAGTGGGAATGAGTTTGTGAAATGCTCTTCATCATCTTTACCCGATTTGTTTCAATGACTTTGTACTTAAATATCCCTTGTTTCTAACCTAAGCCAAGTTGCAACCCTTGAAAGTCCTTAGTGACCTTTGTTTCCATTTAGTTCATTTAACTTGTTTTGATGAATGCATGAATTATTCTGGATGTGCATGACTATTAGTGAGATTGTTTAGTCCTTTGTAAATATTGCATTTTGTTCTTCATGAATATTGAAGAAATCATTAGGTGATTCAAGTGTGAACATATCTTTTATTTTGTCTACATGTGTTGATATATATTGTGTTTAGAACTTAATTCATATCCATGTTGTGTTTCGAAGAAGCGATTAATGTGTATCTTTGTCGGGTATGTCGAGTTTGAACCATCCTTCTTGTGTGAATTTCATGCTTACATTTTGATTCTTCTTGCTTTGGAGTTTTCGACTTTTGTTTGAGGACAAACAAAGAAGTAAGTTGGGGAGAGTTGTTAAGGACCAAATTGTAGATATTTTGTACATGATTTTGTGGTCCTTAACAATGCCTTTTTAATTAATTAGTTGTATTTATTATGGTATTTTGGTTTAATTATGTTTCTATTTAGTTTTTGTTTATAATATATTATTTAACTTAGTTTACTTTTAAATTGTAGGTTTTTATTGATTGGTTCTCTCAAGCTTGGATTCAAGGACACTTGAAGAGCTCTTGGGATGATTCTTTTTGAAGGAATTTTTGGAAGAAGAAGCATGTTTGGGTCGCACGGTAAGGATGAGTGCGCTTAGCGAGTAACCGGGCTTAGCGCGGTCTGCGAAAATCGAAAAAGGACAGACCCATGCTTTCACCTTTTTGGCCACCAACTCCCTCATTTCCAGCTGGCTTTTGGTGTGTTAAAGAAGGGAACATCACTTCTTCATCATATTCATTCATTGTTGTAAATTAGGGCATAGAATTAGAAAAGAAAAACATAGTTCTTCTTGATTCTTCAATGTTCATCATCTCCTCCAACAATCTTGTGAGCAAAGCAACCATGGAAATGAGTAGCTAAGTTCTTTTTGTGTCAATATTAGAGGTAGTTGATCTAACTAGTATGTATTTCTTTTAATCCATTTATGTATGAACATGGTTGATGATTAATATAAGTTGAATATCTTTGTTCTTCCATCTTTTTATGCTTTGAATCTTGTTTGAAAAAGGATGCTTCAAAGTAGACCTAGGATATTCATCCACTAATGAACAAATGCTATGAATAGATTTGTTAGTTAGTGTTTACAAGTATTGAGCTTCATGTTTATCATGTCAATAGTTGTGGTGAGAAATCATTCAAGGATTAACATGGTAAAACTCACAATCTTGGTGAGAAATCAACAAGATTGAGAGGATATGTATTTATAGCAATCATCAAACTAGTTCATCACTTGGTTAATAGAATACATATGAAATTAGGTTAATGAAACTAATATTGACATGCTTCCATCAATTAAAAACAAACTCCAACTCTCTTGAATCCAAACTTCATTCTCTTTGAAAAGGAAATTTTAGTTGTTTACTTGAAATTCATGATACTAGTAGCTTAGAAAACAAACCCTTTGGTTACTTAAATCTTAAAATACACTTTACTATTGAAAGACTACGATACAACACCAATCCCTATGGAATCGATAATTAAAAATACTTGTTCGTGGATTTACGCTACAACACTCCGCAAGTGTTCATGCAACTCAACTTTCCCAAACTCAAACCTACACCAAAATCTTAACACCCTAATCCAAAGATAAATAGCAGTCCATTGAATCTTGTAAGTTCAATGAAGAACATAGGTTCAATATCAAATGCTTGGGGACTTATCTATGAATCTCCGACAAGCTATACAATAGAAAATGGGTCAATTTCAACAATTTAGTGGGAGAGGTAAGTCGATCCATTGTATCATATTTCTTTGTAAAGGCTCATGGGTCTATCAACAACTACACTTCTTAAGTGCGAGGTAAGTCCATTGGTTATAATTATGATACTATAATATTTTAAGAGGCTTGGAGGCTCCGACAAAGTGTGTCATTCAATATAGAATAATTCTAAGGAATATGCTCGATGAGGACGAGGGAATATTTGTTGATCTCCATACGAACGATTAGTTTGGTTCTAAAGACCAAACATTAGTCCAACTTGACTTACAACTGAAAACTTGAAGTCTGTTTCACAATCTTGAGGACTTTTATTTACTTATACCTAAAAGAGCACTTCCAACTACTCTGATTTCATCCTTTTGAAGAAGGTGCTCTCACTCTTAGACAATCTAATGCGAGAAAAATACTGATGTTGGGATATTGATTATTGAGAGCATAAAATACTTGGATAACTCCAACTAAAGGGTGTTGGGACATTGTTACATAAAAAACATCGTATACAAAGACAATCATGTAACATAGGAAGATGCAAATAGCATGCTTAGTCTAAAGTTTCTAATGAACAAGGAATTTTTGGATAGCCTAGAGAGAGGGCCAATGTGACTTGTATTGTAGCACCTAGCAAAACCTTAGTTTATGAAGAGGGATAAGCCATGCATTCCCCACAATTTCAGTAGAACATGTATAACGTTACTCTAGCAATAATATACTGGGTGGATTATGTACATACTTCATATTTTTAAGATCCACCATATTTTGAGTTTAAGCTCCAGGAAGCAACACATACCTGCCAAGTGCAACATCAGTGGCCTCAACCTTTGCTAATTTGAATACATCAAAAGATAATCAGGATAATTTGGTAAAATCACAATTCTCTCTCTTTCATTTATTTAAATTTCTTAATCTGTGTGAAATAACTCATTGTGACAAATAATATGGGACGAAGGGAGTTCAAGTTTATGTAACCTTATCAAGAACCATAACATTCTAACTAGATGTAACTCATACATCTCACACTGATATTATCGTAATTTTTTTTTATAGTTTTATCTCATTTATCATTTTCATTTTAGTTTTTGTTTATTTGATGCCATTTTACTTTATTTATAGATGATAGTTGGATGAGTAGTACTCACAATACCACTCCTTTGTAATGTTTAATTTTTCTAATAAATCATCTTATTTTGTGAGTTTTCCAATTCAATAACATTTTTATTTACTCTCTATTACCAAATAATCGAATTATGAATTATCAGATATGTACATATGATTGATCTAGAGTATAGAAATTCAAAATAACTTAATGAAAGATAGGAAAGATTAATGAACTTCATTTGATGATTTTCTCAACTTCTATATATTTAAGATGGTGAAATTTGAGCCAAATTTACACTATTTACTTTTTCCTTGTATATGAGTGTCTCCCGATGACACCAAAACACACATGTTGTACCCTACTTTTTGACCTAAGAGCTTACCTCATATGCATCATCGTATCTCTAACAAAATACAAATATGGATTGTGTATTTGCTTCTTGTGTCAAGCAGGGATTTGAATAGAGGACTCTTCATCAATGCAAGTTTTGGCCTATTAGGGTTTTAAGTTTAGTCATTGGGGCTTTGATTGAAGAGAGTTTATCATTGTCTTAATGGCTTGGAGCATTGACTCATAGAACTCAAATGAAAAATATTGACCTAATTGTATGTATCAATATATTTTCGAAGATGCAAGTAATAAATAGGGAAAGAATTGGAAATCAACTGATGAAAAGTCAATTGTAACACAAAAGTCAAACTTTGACTTTTTGGTCAATAATGAGCTTCATAGATCAAGAATCATAAAAAAATTTCAAAATTATCAAACTTGATCATCAAGAATCAAGAGAATTAAGGAAAGTCAACAAAAGTCAAAGTTGAAAGAATTTCAAACACATAAGTTTTCAAGTGTTTTATGTCTAATAAAGCCTCTACTTCATAGAATTTTTTCGCCAAGATTCATGTTGATTCAGGAAAATATTAGACATGAAAGTTGTAGAAGATTAAAGCCTCTAAAATTTTGTCATTGAGGGTTTATCTCCAAAAAATAATTAAATCAATAGATATTAGCTCATAAAGTCGTGACTTCATTGAGCAATAATTTTCTAGCATTATGACCATGTCAAGTAGCTAACTTTATAGCCTTTTTTCTCCATGGTACCATTTGATTCAAGGAATGTGATCAACATAAAAGTTGTAGAGGATGTTCCAAGCCTTCCAAAATGTCATAGGGCATGAGAATATGTTGCTTGAGCCAGAATTTTTGAAGGTATAAAGTTATACATTTGCACCGAGTTAGAGGTCTATTTTGTGACAAGTACTTGACAAATATCCAAGTTATACCTTGTGATCTTTCTTTGTAGGTCCCTTTACCTCTAAATATATCAATAATCATAAATATACACAAACCTTTGATGTGTTCCACAAGAGATTGAAGCATTACCCAACTCACATATCATTTTTGGAGCATTTTGCAAAAACTACATTTCCATTTTTGATAAAAGCAAGACTTTTGGAAACAACTCTTCATTAAAGCATGTACTTTGCTTCTAATAAGCTCAGAAGCAATCTTATGGCCAAGAAGAAACGCCATAAGCTAAGGAAGAGCAAAACAAACTCCTTGATTCACTCCACCTTTTCATCATGACCAAACATGCATTTTTATGCAAAATCAAACCAAGTGATCAAAATACCATTCCATGTGCACTAAAGACCAACTTCTGCAAGTTACATAGACATTTGAAACCTTTATAAATAGAGAACCAATTCTCAAAGAAAAACACACCAAAACTTGCACAAAACTCCATTGTTGCAAGTTTTCATACCTTAAACTCCAAACTCTCAACCTTTGCAAGTTCTTTGCAAACAAACCTTCCAAAAAGATCCACACATCATATAGAAGCTATTGTAACCTCAAGTTTTTTTCTGTAACCACCCAACCCACACCTCCACTTCTCACTTTTTGGGTTTTCACATTTAGTTGGTTAGAGAGTTTGAGCTTGTCTCAAAGTAAAGTAAGCATACCAATAGCTTCATTGAGGTCTAAGGAAGCTAAGAGAACCATCCCCTTGCTACTGTAATCATGTTTGAAGGTGCAATTGACTCATTCCGTTTGGTAAAATTTCTTAACTTTGAACTCATAGTTTAAACTATCATTTGCACTCATTCTTGATACATTTATGTTCATAAGATTGGTGTGATCCGAAGCCCTATAAAAATAGGTATTGGTTGAGTTTGTATGTCATTTAATTTAACTTTGAAAAATATTAGGTTTTCTAGTTTTATAAAAAATTCACGAGCTATAGTCCGTATTAATTTATGATGTTTACATATTTGAAATCCTTATGGAAAATTGAGCAACTTTGATCTTTACACTTATGCATTTGGTTGAGAAAATGAGTGAGTTTCCATTTTTGGAAGTTGGAAGTTGAAGAAACTGCCTTTAAAAAACAAGAAAAACTGTTTTTCGAATAGGAAATCGATTTCCACAAATTGGGGAATCGATTTCCTGAATAATTGTTTTACTGTTTTAAGCCTGCACAGAAGGGGAAATCGATTTCCCTATATAAGGAAATCAATTTCCTGAGCCAAATTTTCAAAAATATTTTCTTTTTATTGTTTGTTTGGCCACTTGATTCCAACCCCTTTTTTCAACTTCCAAATTGGTTTTAGATGAGCAAATCAACTCTTTTTGGCTTGATTTTTTGTAAGATACTTGATTTATGTGTGTGTTTTGATTATATTTGAAAAAAAATCAAAAATTATGTTTTATTTTGTTAAAAATCCAAAAACACATCTTTTATACTTTCTTTTAAGACTTTCTTGTTGATTTCTTGATTACTCCCAATTTGAACTTGTCTAACATGCCATGTTTTGACTCTTGTTTAATTATATGATGTTTGTGTATGTTTATATTTAATTTATGATTAGTACTTGTGTCAAAATCCAAGGAAAGGGATAGTTTTTGTTAACTTTATTAGTCATATGCATATGCATTACACTTTGTATAAAACCCTTGTGAATGATCATCATATGTATCCTTATGAACTCTAAAATCTTTTGTACTTAAACTCTAAAAAACTCATTTTTAAAATTTCACCACTTTTATATAAAAAACTTTGACTTTGTGTCGTTACATTTTCAAACTTATACTTAAGCATATCAAAACAATTTAAAAAGACCAAAAATGCTATAACCTCACTCAAATATTTTTTCCACTTAGGATTTTCAATTTTAAACCTTTTCTCAAATACTAGATATAAATACTCTTCATAGTTGAGATATGATTCTCCTATCTCCATAGTAATTTTTGAAGTAAATGTTATTCTTTCTACATGACGATGTTACTAGTAAATAACAACTTGTTGATATTTATATATAAGTTAGTAGCCCTTCCTTCATGATGATGCAAGATCCACCTTCTCATATTTGTGGTTGTATTAGTTGAGATTTCTCTCTTAAAGATTATTAAAAATATGTTTCTCCTAAAATCAACTACAACAAACCTTTTGTTATTTTTACCACGAACTACGAGGTTTTGATCCTTAATTGGTATGTAGGTATAAGACTATGTCTTTTCAAATCAAATACAAATAAAATATATTTTCTTTTTGCATCTTCACACTCATTTAGCAAACAAATAATTTTTAACAAAAACAAATATTATAAAAGGTTCCTATAGAGTACTACAAGTACATAGGATGCTAATACATTCTCTTTGTATAAACTAACCCGTCGTACCTTAGATATCTTCTTTATGCATTGCTTTAGTATTCCACTTCTTGCATTTCATGTATTAAATAATAGGGTTTTGATCTTTTCCCTTTTCCCCAGAAACAATAAAGTTAGATGGTGACTTCTTAAGTATTTGTGAGTCAAGTTCCTCAATAGCTTGGTCTCATCGATTTTTCATCGCGACAAAAATGGTGACTTCACTAAAGAATATCCTAAAGAGGGTTACAGCCTAATTTATATGATTTGTTTCGTTATTATTTGTTTGATTATATGTGTTATTTGGTGGTTCTTTGGGGGGGGGGGGGTGTTTGTTGATTTTTTTAAATACAAGTCCTACACCCGGACTAAGTAGCATATGATAACCCCACTCAGTGGAGGCCTATTTTAGGGTGATAATGCTAAATAAGCCTGTTGTTAAAGCATTATTACTTTCAACCCGAGAGTCCGAGAAGTTGAGGACTCTAGAATCCTTTAACCCATCTTGGCCTTTAGGATGTAGTGCGGTGGCAATCCAAAAATAGTCTTGAATTAGATGTTACACGATACTAAACTCATACAAGTTTTTTTTAGAATATTATTGCTACTCACTAGTAGTTGTGTAAATCAGTAATATCCAAAAGAGGAACCACGACTCTGAGAACTCTTAGAACCTTGTTCTGCAGGTACAAATAAACCCTTAGTACATACATTGTGAGTGAGTCTTCGTTTGACTTCATGCTCGTGATGTTGAACCTTTGAACCATATTATTGTGACCTTGTTTGTGATTGTTGCATAACTATGTATTCATGTATCCATGAAGCTCTTTTTCATTTGGTTTTCAAGGAACTTAGAGGTATTTCTTTGTAAACATCATAAGTTTCATCAAACTCAATGGATCTTGGGTGTTGATGGGGTGAAAACCCTAATCCACCAAAATGGATGATTGATTTTGATGATAACTTGATCAATGATCTAATCTAATTTGGGATTTACTTTCTATCTTCATTCTTTGATGTTTACATTTTAATATCTTGATTTCCTTGAAATTAACATAAATACCAACATTTGCATATCACACATCATGTTGTATTTGGTCTTGCTTTCTAGAGTCTTACAGGTGCCTTATCCTTTACTCTTGATTTTCGTTTGTCAAGTTATCTCACTAGTACAATACTTGGTATAATCACTGAAAGAAAGGATGGACCTAACACTAGAACAAGATAACTATGAACTTCATGAAAAGGTGACTTCACTTCGGGTCTGAATAGAAATATTGACAAATATGGTGGAGAGCATGGTGATTGTTCAGAATCAATCACCAACTCTCTCATCCCCTCGTTCAACTCAAGTACATTTCCAATCCGCATTGATATCTAAAATTGTTACCGCTTCTGCTTCTATAGGTCCGGTCAGTGTTCCACAATATCAGATGCTTAAAGGATATCAACCTGTTGTTAAGGTCCCTACAATTTAACATGGTATGTTTTCTCCTCCTCATGGGATAGTTATTCCACTTCCTGTGATGACTACTCCTCAACCTATGATATACATTCCTCCTCTAGTGGTACATGTTGTCCCACTTAGAAATGTACAAGTCTACCATACTGAACCGTCTGAATGTTTGGGTGTTGAAGAAACAATGGATATTTCCATATTCAATTTCAAAAAATGCATAAGTAACTTAAGGTCCTTAGAGGGAAGAATCTATTTTGGAAGAATGCTCATGACTTATGCCTGGTGCAAAATGTGAAAATACCAACAAAGTCCAAAGTGTTTGACTTTGAAAAATATAAAGGAAATTCTTGCCTAGAAAGTCACAAGGTCATGTATGCCAGAAAGATGTCAATGCAAACTGATAATGACCAACTGTTGATCCATTATTTTCAGGATAGTTTGACAGGTGCCACTCTTAAGTAGTACATGATCTTGGATAATAGTCAGATTCGTACATTCAGAGATCTCAATGAGGTATTTGTTCGCCAGTACAAATATAATGTAAAAATGGCGTCTTATCATGATCAACTCAAGGCTATAACTCATAAAGATATAGAGATTTTTTAAAGAATATGCTCAGTGTTAACGTGAAGTTGCTGCCCAAGTCATCCATCTAATGAAATAGAAAGAGATGCCCAAGATATTTCTAAAAACTTTGAGTTCTTTCTACTTTGGGAAGTAGCTGCCCAAGTCATTCCAAAACAGTCGTCAATATGTTACATCTGTCACTCCTGTCACTAATCCAGCACCCGTGGTTCCAGGTTATCAACCACAATTCCCCCAACAAAATAGAACACAACAACAACATTATCAACAACAGGGCCAACAAGGCAATAATCAGAGGAAAATGGATTTTGATCCAATTTTAATTACATACACAGAGATGTATCCTTATTTATTGTTGGCGAATTTGGTTCATACTCGAGTTTGACTAGCCGTTCCTAAAAATCTTCCATGTTAAGGTTGATGCCTTATGTACTTTTCATCAAGGTGCTCCTGGGCACGATTTGGAGGGTTGTTTCGCTTTAAAGGTTGAGGTTCAAAGGTTGGTCAAAATTTGCATCTTGTCATTTGAAGATGTTGGTCCAAACGTTAAGTCAATATTTTTCCAAAATATGATTGAATCTTTATTTGATTTTGGCCCTGAAGTTTGAAAGATGTTCCCTTCAGCATAAGTCTAGATGGAGAGAATCTTCTCAAATTTTTAGCATTTTATTTTGAATGATTAGTTCAATGAGTATGTTCATCTTTAAGAAATCCATTTGTTTCAATCATACTTATGTTTAATTGCTTTTTTAAATTTTACATTATGCCACCAATCTTTTTTCCTAGGCAGAAATTGGAGGGAGGATGATGATATGAGAACAAAAATTTCTAGTCATGTGCTTTTGAATAAACCATGCTGATGATGTACAAACATTGTTTCAAATCCCTAAAGGAAGACAATCCCTTGTTAGCCTCTTTTGAGCCTTGAAGTAGGAGTTTCTTTTTCTATGAAAACACCCTCATATTTAACCTGGGGCAGGGTAATTTTTCAGCTAATTTGACCGAGTGTTCAGATTTCAAAAGGAATTCACTTCTGAAGAGACTATAATGTTTATCCCTCATCCATCAAGGAATGTGGTAGGCATTGCTCTCTCAACAAATCAAGACAAGTCAATGTGAGTTAGGCAAAAATTAGGGCATCTCGTTGGACTACCAATTCAAAAGAATTAATCCGGGAAAAGTTAGGAAAATAAAATGAAAAGGAATAGCAAAAAGATTACAAAGAAAGTACTACAAAGAAAATTTGTCAGCATAGAACAAATCATTGTGACTACAAACAGGAAGACAAAAAGGTGAATGATACTTCGAAAGTCTCATGGGTTCCTTAACCACCACGAGATCCTTTTAGGAGATGAATACTCATGTTGAATTAACTAAACATATGATTGGATAATATCATGAATAATGGATGGGCACCAATAAACTTCGAGCCTTAAAATCTTTTTTCTGAAAACTGTGAACCAAGCCACGTTATAACCCTTAAAAGTTCTAATTGAAGTAAGGTTTGTTTCAAAAGCATACTTCAACGAGATAGAGTTTCATAACTTCCATGAATTATGATAAATATTTTCAATGGTATCTTATTGATTTTGTTATCTTTCATTAAAAAAATCATCAACGTCACGTCCTAGCCAGTGATTTACTCACAAGGTTTTGTGGCATCTTTTTAATAAAACATTCAAGACTTACATAACTGTTGCATTAGAATATTCATTCCCAAAATAAACATTTTGTGCTTGTAAAAACATTTGCTTGACATCAAAGAAGCTTGCATATGAGAAAATTATTTCAAAAGAATGATCATATTCGGGTAATGTTACCTGAAGACTTAAGCATGGGCAGGTTGCTTTCCCAGTTGATGATTTCATAGTTTGTTTACCCCCATGGGACAAATTTTGAAGAGTCTTTTGTGCCAAATGTAGTTAGTCATAGGCGAAACGTTGATATTCGGAAAATATCAAAGAGTTTGAAGACATCGGGCATTTTGGATGCCAGGTTTTCTGTAAAATCCTTTTAAGATGATTTTTCTCGTAAACCATGTAACTTGGGGCATTTAATAGTTGAATTTTTTCCGCAAGAACTTTTGTCCATTTATGATGTGCATCATGTAGTTTATCGTAAACTTGGGGCACCCAAAATTAGTTCAAGGACAATCCAGTTTCGCAAGATATGTAATTTTCCTTGCAAATATTATCACATGGCGGTGTTCTCCAATGATCACAGTTAAGCCTTGATTCAAGTATTTCCAACTGAGCGAGATTTTTCCTTCCCATCTAAAGTGGAGTTCATGTTGTTGTCTATGTGATGGAATATTGATGATTAGAAAGTTGTATTTTGGGTTTTCTTCCCAAGAAGTATCCTCCTCCCCCAAGAGAGATTTAAGCCTTGTAGTAGGACTTTGCTCCGTCAAGTGGATTTTGTTTTATCCCCATTAATGATTCCAGCTTATTGAGATTGGCTGGGTACTTGGTTGTACCCTGGTGTTGTTTTTCCATCCCCATTGTTATCATCTATTTAACTTTTGGTCTAGTTTTGTCAACATATACATGACATTCATTGATACTTACAACATTCATGCGCTTTTATATTTCTATATTCCGAGTTCACTTACTTTTGTTGTGTTTATCCCCCAGGTAGTGTATTTCCATTTCCCAGTGATTTCTTTGCTCCCTCCAATAGAATTCCAGCTATAGGAAAAAAGGATGATGTTCCTTTTTTATTCTCCACCGAGCTTGTCCCTCGTGGAAGAAGGTTTTGCTTTAGCTTTACCGTTCATTTTTGGATAGGATAAATACCTAGTTAGGTTTATTCCTCATTGGAAAGAGTCCTGCTTGACTGTATCTCTCCATTTTATTCCCAAATTGAACCTTGGATCTCTCTAGGTGTTAGCTGGTGATTTTTGTAACACCCCTTCTAATTTACCCGCGATTTATATATATTAATCAGAGTTTTAAACACATAACAAACAAGAGGCGTCACAATTTTAATAATTCAAAATATAACCAAAAAAGTTATCATGCTTTTCATTGGAGAACTCATTAAATAAAACAACTAAAAGTTATGTTTATACAGCGGAACTATAACACAAAATCCGGAATACATCAATCCATAATTGTTCCAGGACATAAACCAAAATATAAACCAAAGCCATCAGTCAAAATCCATAAAGAATTCCCAATCAAACGTTCCCGTTGTTAAAACTACGAGCATGACAACGACACGCGGATTAACTAAGTAACACAACTCTAGAAGCTGTCCTCACCAATTCCAAAGCAGCTAATCACTTCAAATCTAAAATCATTAAAGTAAGGGTGAGATCTCTATCCAATATATAATGCATTATACGTTTTTAAATACAACGGAATAATTCAATACGATAGTCCACTATCAATAACATAATCATAGTTCAGTTCACAAATACATTGCACACAAATGCATTATGCAAATAAACAATCAATGGAAATTGCAACACTGGAAACCATCCTAGCATGTTACAATCCCATATGCAATGCAGACTCTATGCATGTGGTACCAAACGTGAACCAAGTCCATACCTATTCCATTACACTTTGGAAACAACAATTAATGATTCGCCCATGACCACGGGTCAAGAATCTAGCCTCACTACCTCGTACCGGTAAGTTTATTGGCCTGCAAGCTCAATTCCGCACAATAGGAATGAACCAATAACAATGCTTATGCATGAACCATAAAAGCATGCAACATCAAATCAATGGAATATGATCACAACATAATTCCACATAATGCCAACACAAATATATCACATGGTAACAATTCAATCATAATGAATAGCTGGCATAACATAAAAGTATTAGTTCTTATTCACTAAATCAGAACAATTACGACTCATTCTCCATCGTCTTTAAAATACCAAAGTTTTCAAAAATCGGGGGTTCGACTCTTTTAAAATAATTTCCATACAATAATATTTTTCTCGTTTTATAAAATAGTATTTTTAATTTAAGAAATACTACCGAAAATGGCACTCGAATCGGAGTTACGGTTTGGAAAATATGAATTTTTAAAGTTTTAAGTATTTTGAAGTTTAACACAGTGGTAACTGGTTCCTCCCTGAGAGAACCCGATTCCCACATTTTCAAAACACACCCGGAATTTGTATGGGGAACTGGATCACCCATACTGGGAACCGGTTCCCACGTTGAAAAATGGTTTTATTTTGAAAATTTAAACTGGGAACCCGGTTCCTCCCCAGGAGTAACCGGTTACCAGAAGCCCAAAATGCTTCCTCTGTTATTTTATACCAGGAACCCGGTTCCTCCTACATGGGAACCGGTTTCTGCGACCTGCAGTACCAAAAATCCCAATTTTTGACAGCATTATGTACCCCAACTCATTCCTTTTCATTCCTATACGAATTATAGCATTAGGAACACCAAAATGCAACCAGTACACATCAAGACAACAATATACATCATAATTTCATCATCCCTATTAATTGTTTAACACACTAATGGTTCCAATTCCTATAATCCGACACAATTAGGGATAATCCTAAAACCTAGATTATCTAATTTCAAGTGTCTTAACATACCCAATCATCCAATTGATTTCCAAAACCCATAAGACATCATAACTGAATGAAATCACCCATTACCTCGCGATGATTCTTCAAATTTCCCGGCGTTTGGCTTTTCCTCTTTTCTCTTCTCTTCTCCAATCTCACGTATAATGACTTTTCCAAATAACCTTCTTTTCCTTTTTATCCTCCTTTTTATATTCCTTTTATTATTTTCCAAATAATAGAAAGAAATTAGTTATTATTTAGTAGAGCTTTTTACTCCACTCACCTCCAATTAAACCTTACACCCCCAACTTTCCTTTTAATTAAATAATTAATTTATCCATTTAATCCAAAAATATTATTAATTAAGCCTTTAATTAAATTAATAATTAAATTCCTAATTATTTAATACTTGAATTAATTTGGGGTGTCACAATTTCGATGGACAAAGTGAATTCGAGATAATGGGCTTTACAATGTTGGGCTTGCGTTTGAATGTAGAAAATAAGGTCCAATTGATTTGTTTTCGTTTGAAGAGAAAGAAGATTCGAATTGGCTATTACTGTTGAAGTTTCGAATTCGAAATGGGAGTTTAATATCTACAGCAAACAAGATTTTGAATTAAAAAATGAGACGTTTTGTTGAAGGACGCGTGGAAGCCAGGGAATTCATAAGACATTCAATATTCGAACGTGGAATCGTTCTATAATAAGACCGTTAGGAGCGAATTAGTATAAATAGGAGTCTTAGTGTTAGGATTTCATGTGTTCATTTGTACAAAAACTCATATATACTCAAATTACCAAATGTTAGGAAAACGAGTTTGCAGAGCAATGTATGTATAGAAACACCATCTTTACTTTCGAATTAATCAAAGTTTCTTTATCTTTTAAAGTCATCCAAATTCTAGTTTTTATTTTATTTTCTCTGTCAGAATTTATATCTTTCGAAGCCTTTACTTTTCTTTAGCAAATCCTTTACATTTTGTTTACAAACCATTTACATTGCTTTACAAGTTCTTTACATTTCAGTCAAGTTTCTTTATTACTTTTAATTGAAACCTTTATTTCTTTAATCAAAGTCATTTCTATTCATATTCTTAAGCCTTCTTAGTATTTGATAACACGAATTTATATAGCATATTTGATTTAATTCTCATAGATAATGTTAGTATTTTTGTTTAATTATTTTGTTTTATTTTTGTATTACGCTATTATTTTAATGTTTAAGGTATTTGTATTAAATAAAGACTAATTGAGCAAAGAAATGAAATTGAGAAGAAATGGATGTAAAAAGGCAAAGAAATGAAGAAAGGGGTGATATAGCAAAAATGACGAGGTAAGAAGAAGACAAATAATTATGCAAAGACGAAGCCCAGCCCAGGAAAGCCGTCTCTAGCCCATTGGAGGCGCCAGCCTCCCAGACAAAGGGCCCACCATTACCAAACAAAACAAGGCCACATATCTTAATTGAGACACACATCTCATCCTTTCTCTCAGCCCTTGGAGACGCACGCCTCCAGTCAAAAGGCCCAATAACCACGTCATTCAATGTGAGACGCACGTCTCATACCATCTCTCTTATCCAATGAGGTGACCGTATCCAACATGAGGTCAAATGGAATATTGAAACATGCGTAATTTTAGGAACAACACGACAACCATTTCCTACGAGATTAGAAAGGCAAGTTGCATAGTGAAGCTATAAAAAGAACGTACAGGTTCCGGAGAAGGGGTCGGCATTTTTACCGAACAATTGATTTAAGCTTTTATTTATTTTCATTTCCATTTTTCAGTTTGGAATTTTTATTTTATTTTTCATTTCCGTTTCTTAGTTTTAAGCATATAGTATTTTTCTCACAACGATTTCTACACCGGAAATTGTTGTGTACTTTTCGCTGATCAAACCTTACGTTAGATCTAGTGCTTTTTATTTCTTATTTATTTTCTTTGTTCGAATTCAAGAGTTTCAAGAGTAGATCCAACCAGCTTGTGGTGGAGTACTCGTTTATTTTGAAGAACAAGATTTATTGCAGTATTCTTATTTTCAGGTTTTTAATTTAATTGTCTTAATTTATTTAAAGTATTGTTGCCTGATATTTATTTGTTTGATTATGGAGATGTTTAAATGTATTGAATACTATTATTTATGCATGTCCGAATTAATTAATATGTCTTGCTAAATATTTCTGATATCGGTATGTAAACTAGTCGAACTGAAGGGATCCGAAACAAAGTGGCTTAATTTTATTTCTAAAATAAATACTATTTTTGACTTAGATATCCAATTTAATTTATTAAAAGGTTTAGAAACCAACAAAGCAAAAGTTTGAGGTTAAATAAATTGGACTAAGGTTAGAAACCAACAGAGCGAGAGTTTGAGGTTTAAACCGGATAGTGGATACTAGGTATTGGTTTTAAAGACTCCGAAAGCGTTTTAAAACTAATTAAACCTTATTTATTTTCAAAAAGTATTTTTGAGTTCAGCGGGATAGCGAGAGCTTACGTTAGGACTTAAACATATAATCGGATTCAATAGTGCGAGAGTTTGAGATAGGATTTTTAGATAAGTATTGTTTGCTGAAAAGGAATTTTCATCAATTTGAGAAACAAGTCAGTGGGATGTCGGGCTCCCTAGGTTAGACGAATTACATACCGATATCCATTTTATTAATATTTTTCTTTAACTATCATCCAAAAGAATTATTGGCTTTAGCTATATACAGTAACTTAGGATAACAGTAGATCGATTTATAGTCCCTGTGGATTTGATATCTTTTAAAACTATGCGATAGGACTGTGCACTTGCAGTCTCCCGATTAATAGACGATAAAGTCGCGGTCAAGTTTTTGACGCCGTTTCCAGGGACTATTTAAGTCGATATTGTAACTCCCGTGTTACGCCGTATAGACTAAGGCACTTTTACCTTATTTACTATGTATCATCCAAATTTTTTCTACACCCATTATCAGTATTTTGAGGAATCACAAGAATCCCATAAATCCGACCTCGAAATACTAATGGAAGATTTCAATGCTTCACAAACTCACTCTTACCCAAATTACCTCCACAACTACCAATTCCAACATTTTGAGGAGCCATAAGAAATTTATAATTCCAGCCAAACTTATCCTCGACCTAATTTCCTCTACAATTTCCACGCCCAATACTTTGAGGAATCACCAGAACCATATTAATATGACCTCGAAATATTAATGGAAAATTTTAATGAAACATCCAGGATGATAGAACGCTTTGGGGAAACACAAAAGGAGACTCTAACTCACTTTCAAGAATCAGAAGAATCGCAAGATTTCAACTTCGAAACATCAATGGAGGATTCCGATGAGATGCTAACTAACTCTAGGTTAGAGTCTATGATTGAGCACTATATAGAGACACAAACTGTCCAAAATGAAGAGGTAAGAAAACAAAGTCTTCAAAATAATGAAACCCTCAGGCAACTAACCATTATGGTTGAGTCCCTTGCGACTCACAACATGGCCTTAGAGACTCAAATCTTCCAACTTGAACAAAACTTTCTAGGACCCTTCCCCGATGAGGATGTGGACATTGAAACAACCATTAGCGAAAAACAATTTGAAAGTCCTGAGAGTGATAATGAGGTTGAGGAGAGTGATATTGTGGCCGAGGAGAGTTCTGACGAGAAAAGAGTAGAGATTGAGAAAAATCCACCAACACCATTCGAAAGGGAGGTTGTAAAAGAGGTGGAGAAGGAAGCACATATTGTTATCCCAAATCACTACACCCCACTGATTTCGAAAAGTTTTATGGAAGCTCAGGTAGACTCCCAATCTAAACAGTATGTCGAGGTATTGGCAAATATCCACACCAATGCAAACTGTTTGAAGTCTTACTTAAAAGAGAAAATTAAAGGACCATGAAATTAGGGATATGATTATTGTTAAGAGGGTAACCCTTGAGGAGGTGGATGAAATCACTAAGCCCAAACTTGAAAAGCTGATACTTAGGATAGATCTAGAACCACCACCACGAGTTCAAAAGAATGAACCACCCCACAGAAGTAAGAAAAGAAAAGGTGAGGGATATGTGAAATGGATTGATAAGTGGCCACGGAAAATCTGCAAGGAGTCATTCTCGAGAGGACCACTATGAGTGTTTACCCTCCTGAACTGTCGAGCTTACGACCTTAAACAAGCGCTTTGTGGTAGGCAACCCACAAGTTTTTAATTTCATTCTTATTCTTATTTTCACTTTTCTATTTTATGTTAATTTTTAAAATTTTACTCGATTATCGGTTGCACCCTTTATACTAATACGTTTGAACAACTTCTACGTAATACCGATAATTATAATCAATTTTATCTCAATTAAATAATTTGCGTTAATACTTATAGTTATAATTGAGTATTTTAATTATCGTTATTTTCCGCCTTCTATCAATACACTGAATTAATATTTCTCAATATTTATCGTATCAATTATAATGCATGATAAGTATTATATGTACTAGTATTATATATATATATATATATATATATATATATATATATCTATGGTTTAAAATTTTAAATTATCTATAATATATATATGTGCATGTATGTATGCATGTGGGACCTCGTACTATAATTACTGTAATGAAAAAGCATAACATTCCTGTTCCTTTGAGACGTCGCCTTCTGTACTTTGAGACGCACGCCTCAAGTCACACAGATGCCCAAGACATTCGCCTCCCTTTCCAAAACACTGCTCTTTATTAAAATTGAGACGCACGCCCTGCAGGAATTTAATATTCCTCATTTCACTCGAGACGGTCGTCTCAACCATCGAGGCCCCCGCCTCCGCGTGCTTCACGTCCTGTCTTCCTGTCTCCTTGACTATTGTGGTTCCCATGCTCATCCGTTTCACTACCCACTATAACTCCTATTCAAAATCCTTCTTTATTATTCCTTATACCAAGATATTCCCTCATCATTTCACACAAATAATTAACCATACTTTTATTCCCCATAATTCCACAAACCATTATAAATATCCACCTTCATTTCTTTTCTTTCACAACATTTCCATATACATCTCACATATTTTCTCTCCTCTACTTCATCTTTCCACCATTTTTATTTTTCACTCTTACCCTACCATGGCTCCATGCAACACCAACCGTCAAGTGAGACCGAAATGACCACAACCCGACCTATCCACCATGGTGTTCCACGAAAACGATGAAGGGCAGCAATGCGAAAAATATTTAAAGTTCTATACACGTTCATTTGTCCCCACAAAATACGTGGACACTGACTGTTTAGCAACTCTGGGTTTGACGGATAGCGTCATTTTCATGCTCACCAACACCGGCCTGCTCAATCTCTACACTAATCCGTACATTTGAACCACTCGTTTTGGAGTTCCTCAGTTCATTTTCCTACACCACTCCACTAGAAGATCCTTTCACAACAGGAACCGCCAATTTCTGCATGTTCAATCGTGAGTACGTTATAGATCAAGAAAGGGTGGCAAAACTTTTGTAGTTCACACAAGGGCAAAATATCTACTACAAACCTTTCAAAACGGAAGGGATGTATCTTGGGATCAAATCGGTTTCTCATTCTAGCAAGATCTGACCGGCCAAACAACTGAAAGCTGGAGGGATATATATGCCTCTCACATTCACAATCCCGCCTTGAGGTATTTCCATCGCATCTTAGCGAACACGATTTTTGGGAGGACCAATAACCACAAGGTCAACCAAAATGAAATGTTTTTCTTTTTGTGCACTTAATGGTAGCGCAGTGAATGCCGCTCCTTTCATGCTCATCCATTTCCAAACATGCGCAAATGCGGCAGGTACAAATCCTTTCATTTTCGATGGTCTAATAACATCTTTAGCTTACGCTTTGGGTCTGGCCGACGAACTTTTATCCATTGGACATATTATGATGCCAGCACAGCTTCTTGATGTTATTTATTGTCGTGACTCATATCTAATCTCACCAAGGCAAGATGGAAGGTTTACTTTGATGGTCAACAAACGCTTAGTCCCAAGTGTGGTTCTACCCTATCCGAATCAAATTGACATGAGAAATAACAATCATTGGCGTTTTGTTCTAGATGCACCTGCTGCACAATCGCCTCTAAAAAATCCTCCGCAACCTGCCACCCTTGACGCAATGTATGTTGCTATCTTACGACAAGATCAGCGTTTCCAAGCAATGGAATATAATCAAAATGAAACATTGCTTCTAGTTCGAGAGTTACAACGCGATCAATGTGAATATGCTTTTCAAACCGATTGTAACTTCAAAATGATGTCAGCTCGAATGGCGGATGCTTTACATCTTCATGATTCTGATTCTGACAGGCGCCGAAGGCCTTGAACTAGAGGAAGAGGAGCTAGGGGACGCCATCAGCCCAACAACGAGTGATTACCCTTTTTCCTTTTTGATTCTCCTGATTTTATCGCATTGAAGACAATGCTCATTCTAAGTATAGGGGAGTCAGAACATTTCTTATTTCATTTTATTTTCTATGCTTTATTAGTATTTCCCTTATTGTTTCCCTTTTCCCTGTCTTGCAAAATTTCTATTCAATAAAAACATGTTTATGCAATTTTAAGTCTTTTATGCAAAAGTTTCGTGCTTATTCAAATTCCTTCATTTTCTTGAGCCATAACGAAAAATTTTAAACGCATATCTTGACATACTCAGCGAGTATTAAGGTTGCTTATTTTTATAAATAAGAACTTGAGTGCGACTAAAGCAAAATCGTTACCGTCCTAACACTTCAAAATCCTAACGCGCTAGATCGATTTAAGTACCTATTATACCAACACCTTAAAACTTAGTTTTAAAGTAACCCTGAGTAGTTTATAAAAGCAGTTGGCACCGCCTTAAATGACAAACTACGTGGAGAATCGATGAATATAAGTGATTGATCAAAAGTTTTAAGAGAAATTTTTTATCAGGAGATGCACTTACTATGAATTTTTTATGCAAACAATCCATTATGAATTGGTTCAGTGGTTCCTGGTGTTGGGCTTGGTAGGGCGGACTACGGTCCGATCCCCCACAATTTGTAATTGGATAAAGGAGTACCAAATATAAGTACCAGAACTCCTAGCTGGAGTACAAAGATCAAATTCACTAACCGGTTACTCCACTATGCGCGCGTAAGGCAAATGGCTTAATGTGATTGTGCTAGAATGAAAACGGGTGAAACAAAACGAAAGAATTAGGTTGATCTATAATAGCATGACTTTAATTGGTTTGCAAAAATGGGGTTATCTAGTGTTTATACGGTAACTTTGGTGTCGAAGTCCAACTTAGGCTATCCAACAAAGAATCAACTTGCAACCAAGTACGAACTGGAGTATGTTTTATATCTGCGTTTGACTAATGCTTAAGAGATTTTCATTTTACTTTTTGCTTGAGGACAAGAAAAGGTTCAAGTATAGGGGAGTTTGATAACACGAATTTATATAGCATATTTGATTTAATTCTCTTAGATAATGTTAGTATTTTTGTTTAATTATTTTGTTTTATTTTTGTATTACGCTGTTATTTTAATGTTTCAGGTATTTGTATTAAATAAAGACTAATTGAGCAAAGAAATGAAATTGAGAAGAAATGGATGTAAAAAGGCAAAGAAATGAAGAAAGGGGTGATATAGCAAAAATGACGAGGTAATAAGAAGAGAAATAATTATGCAAAGACGAAGCCCAACCCAGGAAAGCCGTCTCTAGCCCATTGAGGCGCCAACCTCCCAGCCAAAGGGCCCACCATTACCAAACAAAACAAGGCCACATATCTTAATTGAGACGCATATCTCATCCTTTCTCTCAGCCCTTGGAGACGCCCGCCTCCAGTCAAAAGGCCCAATAACCACGTCATTCAATGTGAGACGCACGTCTCATACCATCTCTCTTATCTAATGAGGCGACCATCTCCAACGTGAGGTCAAATGGAATATTGAAATATGCGTAATTTTAGGAACAACACGACCACTATTTCCTACGAGATTAGAAAGGGAAGTTGCATAGTGAAGCTATTAAAAGAACGTACTAGTTCCGGAGAAGGGGTCGGCATTTTTACCGAACAATTGATTTAAGATTTTATTTATTCTCATTTCCATTTTTCAGTTTGGAATTTTTATTTTATTTTTCATTTTCGTTTCTTAGTTTTAAGCATATAGTATTTTTCTCACAACGATTTCTACACCGGAAATTGTTGTGTACTTTTCGCTGATCTAACCTTACGTTAGATCTAGTGCTTTTTATTTCTTGTTTATTTTCTTTGTTCGAATTCAAGAGTTTCAAGAGTAGATCCAACCAGCTTGTGGTGGAGTACTCGTTTATTTTGAAGAACAAGATTTATTGCAGTATTCTTATTTTCAGGTTTTTAATTTAATTGTCTTAATTTATTTAAAGTATTGTTGCCTGATATTTATTTGTTTGATTATGGAGATGTTTAAATGTATTGAATACTATTATTTATGCATGTCCGAATTAATTAATATGTCTTGCTAAATATTTCTGATACCGGTATGTAAACTAGTCGAACTGAAGGGATCCGAAACAAAGTGGCTTAATTTTATTTCTAAAATAAATACTATTTTTGACTTAGATATCCAATTTAATTTATTAAAAGGTTTAGAAACCAACAAAGCAAAAGTTTGAGGTTAAATAAATTGGACTAAGGTTAGAAACCAACAGAGCGAGAGTTTGAGGTTTAAACCGGATAGTGGATACTAGGTATTGGTTTTAAAGACTCCGAAAGCGTTTTAAAACTAATTAAACCTTATTTATTTTCAAAAAGTATTTTTGAGTTCAACGGGATAGCTAGAGCATACGTTAGGACTTAAACATATAATCTTATTCAATAGAGCGAGAGTTTGAGATAGGATTTTTAGTTAAGTATTGTTTGTTGAAAAGGAATTTTCATCAATTTAAGAAACAAGTCACTGGGAAGTCGGGCTCCCTAGGTTAGACGAATTACATACCAATATTCGTTTTATTAATATTTTTCTTTAACCATCATCCAAAAGAATTACTGGCTTTAGCTATATACAATAACTTAGGATAACAGTAGATCGATTTATAGTCCCTGTGGATTCTATATCTTTTAAAACTATGCGATAAGACTGTGCACTTGTAGTCTCCCGATTAATAGACGATAAAGTCGCGATCAGTATTCTAGGCAAAAGATTTCAGACATAAGTTCTGATTTGAACTGTCGATTAGAATTGGAGACCGCCGAGCAATTGACAATCTTCTGAGCAAGTTATTGAAGAGGGGGTGGTGTACCTGCAAGGCACTCCGATGCTAAAGTAAGCAAATTATCGAAAGGATAGGTAGGAAGTATTTGAGTGCTTAAAGTGTAAGAAAAAGATACCTTGCTGTAATACGGTGAACTGACTTTGAGATTTTTGTATCGCAAATGTGCCGATAGCAAGAGTCGCCACCGACTTTTCTTTTATCCAATTAAGGGAAGGTAAAAAGTACAGAAAAGACCTTCGTTAGATTCTGAGTAAGGGAGAAGGTTATGAAAGGGAAGGTATTAGCACCCCTTTTCATCCGTAGTTATCTACGGGCTCTTAGTTGCTCTTAGATCACTTTAAAATTGTGTTTTCTATGTGTTTGAAAAAAAATGTTTTGAAAAGGCATTTCGCTTTGACTTTGTAATGATTCATGTAGGAATGTATACAAAGTGTTCGGAAATGTTTCATTTTGAAAAGATTTTGAACTTTGACAAAAGTGTGAGGTGTGAAAAATATTTTGGTAGAGCAAGCAACTAAAAGTCTTATTACCTACTCAGAATGGTCGTTTTCGTGTTATTTTACGTTCCTTTAGAATAGCGTTATCCATACCATTAGTTGGTAGGTAACCCTATTTGTTGGATGTAAGCGGGACATTCGAAAGGACATCGGATGGTCATAGAAGGCAACTTGTAGGAAGTATCCTAGCACATTCGAAGGGACTATCATCACTTTTCGTAGGCGACAATCGAGGGTCAAGATCATGTACTCGTAGGCGACATCGTGGGTCTATGATCTTTGTATCAAAGGGACTATGATGATTTGTTTTGAAGGCAACAATGCTAGGATACCTCTACGTTCGAGGGACTTGACCATTTGAATTCGTAAAGGCAACGAGAGAGAATTACCCTAAGGGGTGCATGTGTGAAAAGAGTGTGTCAAATTCAGATATGTTATCTTGAAGATTATGAGTGATCTATGTCCAATTTTATCTTGCCATACACGCCTAATTACTAATAGTTTATAGGGTGCGGAAAGTAAATTGCGGAAATATAAAGTGCGGAAAGATAAATCCTACGCTATTACATGGCTTTGGGGCAGATACATAATGAAAGTGCGGAAAATAAAAGCCCTAATTAAACTATTACATCCCATAGGCAATTACATAATTGGAAAAGAAAAGCAATAAAAAATTGTCCGAAACGGTATAACCTGTGAACAGATACAAAATCGGAAAACGGAAGAAAATTGCATAAGAGGAAAATGTTAGTAAAAATAAATATTTTTGAATGAGAAAAAGTTTTTGTGTAAATAATGACATTAATATGATAAAATAATTTTTTTGGTAATTTTCGGAGTTAATTTGATAATTTAAAAACAATTAAAAGCTATTTAAATGATTAATTAGAAACTAAATTAAATATGCATGCAAAACTAATAATTTTTATATTAAAAATTAAATAAACATTTTTATGATGATTATGCAAAAAATAAATATTGTTGGTGTTTTTTAAATGCATGATAAAAAATTATTAAAGATAAATTAAATGCATGGAAAATATTAAATAAAAATAAGAAAAATAGAAAAATATGTTAAGTTTGCAAAAGAGGAAAAAAGATTGGTCTTGCCAGGGATCGAACTGGAGACCTTGGAGAGCATCTTCTCATACCAACTCCTTAACCACTGGACCAGAGTGCATTTGGTGTTTGAAAACTGGAAACATGTGAATATAAGCGTTTACGTGTCATGGATTTTTTGATTCAAACACAGTCAGCAAGCCGGGCCCAGTTATTTACGAATGGACGAATCAGATCACTTCTTTTGGCCATGCCTGCAGTCAACCGGAGTCAACCGGTCAGCGACGTCGGAGCCCTAGCTCCGGTCGTCTTCTCCGGCCACTCAATTTTCCAAACCTGCAAAATACATGAAATCAAAGGTTTAAGGCTACCCCTAAATCGGGTCTGCAATCCAATGGTGGTGTTCGTTTCCACCAATCGCCCCGCAACTAGAGATTCAAGCTCACGTTCTAAAACCCTAAGTATGGCAAATCGTGATTTTTACGCAAGCTATGCAACGATGGCCCGATCTCATCCATGGAACCTCATGAACACATTAGAGCGGTTAGAATCGAGTAAAACACACAGATAATAAAAATGCAAAATCAAGAAATATATGAATATGTATGAATGTATAGGGCACGATTCAGGCTGTTTCAATCATGGAGAATGATGTATACTTACTCACACTTACCCTTAGAGCACAATGGTATGGTTTTGGATGGCTGAAAGTGACTGGAACTTGGAATTCGAAAATTGCAACTTTGAGAAAAAATTTAGCAAAATAAGGGTTGTTGTTGGGGCTAGGGTTTTCTCTTGTTCTTGGCAATGTACTAGGTATTTATAGAGTGTAATGCTGGAGCAAAAAGAAGGAAAAAAGATTGGGTATTGAATGTGAAATAAATTCCTTTCAAATAAAATCAAATTTTGGAGAAAATTAGATTTTCTCTTCCATATGCAAGCTAGCATGAAATTAGCAAGTATTATGGGCTATCTTGGACCTCAAGTTTGATAAAAATCCACTCCTTTTGAAAATATATCTTATTTTCATATTTTATATAATTTAAATTTGAATTAAATGGTTTTAAATTCAAAAATAAATCAATAAAACAGAATGTGGTCATGGCAACGCATCAATAGGTCACAAATAATATTATGATCAAGTTTGGATCATAAAATTATAGGCCCATTTGGAAAAAATTGGATTTTGACAAATATCTCCTTTTGTGCAATTGTTCAAAAATGCCCAACTTGTACAATGTGTATTTTGCTCAATTTTCCACATTTTTGAGTGTTCTTGGACTTTTTAGAAAGCTCTAAGTGTCCTATAACCAACCTCTTTGGTTTCATCTCAATTGGAGTTTACATGCTCAATAAATTTTCAAAACAAAATGTTGACTTTGAAAAGGACCTGTAATGTTTTGATCCATACCTTCCAAATGAAGCATTTTTTGAACATTCTTGTGAGACATGAAGTTGTAGAGAATTGAATTTCCTTCAAAATGAGAGGTAGAGGAAAAATTTCTGAGAAATTATTAAGAAGTTATGCTCAGTCAAAGTTCAGTTGACTTTTCATTGAAAAACCCTAATTTGGAAAGTATGACTTTTGTGCAAATCTTAAGTTTTCTTGATGAATCATGATCAACCCTTGATCAAATGATGAATGTAACTTCAAAATGAGGATGTTGACCAAAAATCATGAAGTTTGACTGTATGTTGACCACAGTTGACTTTTGTCCAATACAACTGATTTTCAACCATCTGAGTAATTGTCTGAGGAAACTTGACTTGTGAGGCTTGAAACTTGACATGGAGATTCTTTGAAGCATATGAGGAGGCATGATGACCATTGGAGATGTTGGAAATCCATCTAGATCTGACAATTGCCAACCCTAGTTTGGGTTGATTGTCTAGGAGGGGGTTTGTCTGATCAACCTTTGAGGTATCCTTGAGTATGGATATATGAGATGTCTTGAGGAATAGGAGGGCAAATTTTGGGGTATGACAGCTGCCCCTGTTCAATCTTCTTTTACTGGAAGGGTTAGATTGGCATGCTTGCCTTTCGTGACCGGGAGGTAGAAGATGATTGAACACTCGAGTACACCTGAAAATTTGCACTCACCGGTGATGGATGCGGGAATGGGCTTATAGATTCCATTTGGAGAAGCTGGGGAATGAGTCGTACACTAGACTCGAGATCTTGTCTGGATAGGAGAACCGACAGAGATGGACTTAAGATGCCATCTAGAAAGATCGATGCTGGGGAGTGAGACGTACGCTAGGCTCGGTAGACGTTCTTGAAAACGAAAGGAGCACGGAGATGGGCTTAAGATGCCATCCGGAGGGAGTCATACGTTAGACTTCGTGCTCATCTTTAAATGAAGTTATTGGTTTGTATTGGTTTTTTAACCAAATATGCAGCATTCTGAAGGTGGAGAAATGTTGACAAGTAGTCGGAGATGGGCTTAAGATGCCATCCAAGGCAACTGAGTCGTACGCTAGACTATGTAGTTGCTGTTGATAATAAGAGAGAGTCAGAATAAATCTTCGTGCTGATTACTCTGAGGAGATAATAGTTGGCAAAATGCGGACAGCTTCCCTGTTGTGCTTCGGGTATTGATCCAATGCCTGTTATCGGAGGATAACTTGTGATCGTTCAGATAATTTTCCCGTCTGGCTTCGGGCATTAATCCTGGATCCGTTGTCGGAGGACAACGTGGGCGGTCGTTCAGATAGTTTTCCCGTCTGGCTTCGGGCATTAATCCTGGACCAGTTGTCGAAGGACAACTAGGGCGGTCGTTCAAATAGTTTTCCCGTCTAGCTTTGGGCATTAATCCTGGACCAGTTTGTTTCAGAAGAGATTTTCACCTGTTTTGGAGAAAACAAGAGAAACTTTGATAGAGTATTGTTAGTCTTATGCAAAGTATGATGCATGACAATGTGTATGAATGACATATGCACAAATTATGACGTTTATGAGTAATGTATGCATGACAGATGTTGTGGTATTTCAAAACATATCCATCTTGAAGAAGATGTAGATGTTCTGTTTGGAGATTTCTGACTTCTGCTTGAGGATGAAATAGATAAAAACCCTGCTCTTGAAAGAGAAGAAAGACATCCTTGATTCCTCCGATGCACTATCTGACCAAGTCTTGAGCCTAGATATTGTTGAGGATAATAAAGACCGAGAGACGTGCCGCTGAGGATCTTGTGCATAGACCCTGTTGGGGGGAATCTAGGAAGTACTCTGCTGGGGATCTTACGCATAAATCCTGCTGGAGAGTATTTGGTAGTTGCTGGTGTCATACCCCAATTTTTGACCTAATATACCACCTTACATTTCCATCATTGCATCATTAACAGTTCAGAACAAAATTAATCGGGTGTGGCTTCTACAGGTCAAAATTAGGGTTTCATCAATTTTTCATCTGATTCAAGAAGTAATCAATTAGGGTTTGAGTTTCACTCACCTCAATTGATCTATCTTGATCAAATCATCAACCTCTGATCTTCAGATATCCAACTTTTTCTCATGATCTATCGAGGATCGACCAATTAGGGTTTTTATCGAGGATAAGCAATCACTGATTTTCTGATCAATGAATGACTTTTTTGTCTGAAGATTGATCTTCATATCCTTAATACAACATGTTGACCTAATTTTTGGATTCAAAACATCACAGAGGTTCACAAAGTTCATCAGTCAATTTTTGGATCATCTGATGAAATTTCATCTGCACTGAAAAGTCAAACTTTGACTTTTGGTCAACTTTTTCAAGACAAAACTTTTTCAATCATCAAAATACTTCAAATGATCCATCATGATCATAAAAAATCAAGAAATTTGGAAAAGTCAACAAAAAGTCAAAATTTCCAACACTAAGAAAATTTTTCAAGTGTTAAAATTTCACACTTTTTCCAAACTTCATGGCATTTTTTCACATAGTTCCATTTGGAATTAGAAAAAACTCAAAACATGAAAGTTGTAGCCCTTGAAACAAGCTTTCCAAAATGTCCAAGAACTTGTAAATCCATGGTGTCTAGCTATACTTTTGATTTTGAAACATAGAGCTCCAAAATCCTTGATTTTCAAGTACAATCTTCAAAATTACAAGTCATTTTTTGAGTTTTCTTCTTCTAGAAGCCATGCCACCTAGCCAAGAAGGATAGAGCTAATAAAAATCAGAGGGAGAGTAATTATGATGGGATAAGATCAAGTTGAATAATTAACCATGGTTAAAAGGAAGCTTCCTTTTGCATTTATTGCAAAAATGACTTTCTTGCCCTCTAAGGCAAGTTGTCCAAACCAAAGCCTATCCTTTTTGCTTACCATTCAGAACTCTTGACCTATAAATAAAGGTCATGTTGACCATTTGAAACTACACCAAAGCTATGCCAAAACAAGCTTTCTCACTTCTTTCTTAATTTTCAAGTAACATAGTCAAATTTGAGAAATCTTGCATTTTTCAAAACTTGTGAAAAACTATGAAAGATTTGGTGTCTAACATGTCATAAACATCATATGTAATTGATTTTTAACTTAAAATCAACACAAAAAACACTAAAAATCAGATTTGCATTTCAAGCTTTCAAACTTGCCAAAACTGCCTTAACTTTAGAAATTGATGTTTGGCTCGAGCAAGAGGTGTTTTTATCACTCAAACATCATCAACATACTCCATAGGGATGATACAAACCATCACTTTTGATCTGTAACACCTCCAAGCACAGATTCGAATTTCACTTTGAGCCGATGCAAGTGGACTTGGTTGGAGTGATCCAGGCAAATTCAGAGTGAGCAGACCATCCTCACACAATCCTTGAAGTTCACTGGTGCTATAGGAATCATCAAAACAGTTCTGGAAACACTCCATTAACGATTTCGATCTCAGCTTCAAGAGGTAAGAACTCGAACTTCAAACTCTTTGATTCCTTGCTTCCGGTTTAAAAAGCTCTTGGCCGTTTTGTTTCTGCATCATCATTGATCAATAACCCTCAATCAATTGATTAATTCCTTCACCATACACGATTTCAATTCGAATTTTCAGAACTAGGGTTCTTCGTGTTCTCGCGAAATTTAATCATGTTAAACTGAAAATAAATGAAATTAAACAACATCATCATGTTCCTGGGTTTAAAACGATCAAGTTCGATGTTTACATCGAGCAATTTCATTGAGAAACAAGTAATCCATGGCTGATTGAAGGATTGGGGAAGAAGAAG
Organism: Vicia sativa; assembly: GCA_021764765.1. Lineage (NCBI taxonomy): Eukaryota > Viridiplantae > Streptophyta > Magnoliopsida > Fabales > Fabaceae > Vicia > Vicia sativa. The sequence goes on from CM038794.1 coordinate 129,248,715, forward strand.
AAGCTTGCGCGCGTTTGTTCAAATTCAAATATCCATTTTATAATATTATAACATGGTTTGATTTCAATACACGGATGTATTGCCGCCCCAGCGATTGCCAGCTCACTCTTAAGTCATTCTTGCCACGCCTTGCCCAATGGTCCCGGGTTCGAGTAGCCTTGGGACCATTTTTGCCAAACTTTGTCATTTTTTCTTCATATTTTTTTGCAAACTTTGACTTTTTCAAAACCCAATCAAAACTCCTCATTTTGAGGTGATTTTTGTACACATGTCAATTAACATATCTATTTTATGATAGTGTTAAAAAAATTCAGAAAAAGTTTCATCTGATTATATTTTTATCGAGCCGAAAACGATACTTTTGAGTACTTTTCAAAGCACTTTCAAAGGTGATTTTTTCAAACTTTTGAAGCCCGATTCTTTTCCAAACTTCTCACAAGTATATTTCACTTTTCAAAACACTTTCAAAATCATTTTTCAAAACTTTTCATCAAACTTACATCTTTTTCCATGATCGATCCGATTTAACGATAAAACCGAACTCGTTTTTCCTCGAATTTCTTAATCGATCATGGGCCTCCCTCACGGTGTAAGTCCCAAAATTCTTTCTATGTACATAATTATTTCCTTGTACATATCCAATTCTTTTATGTACATACCAATTTCACTCGTACATAATACAGATACCTTTGTAAATATTCAAGTACAGACAAACTTCGTCCGTTTGTTTTCGTTTTGCTTGAATATACACTGAATACCATTGGTATTAAAAGGAGCATTATTCCCGGTGAAACTGCTTTTAAACCAATGGGCCTCCCTTATGGTGTAAGTCCCAACCCTCCTATGTACATCCACATCCTCTTGTACATAAATACTCGTTCGTGTACATATTTACTTCCTTGTACACAATTCAAACTCGTTACGCTCATTTTAAACGTTCGTTTCACACACACTTGTTTATATTTCTTGCATAAACTTTTGTAAATAAACATCATGCATCTGTTTATATTTCCTTCATAAACTCCTATGAATACATATCACACACACTTGTTTATATAACTGTTTGGTTATAACATAACTATTAGTCTAACCAATAGGTTCCCCACAGTATTAGCCTCCTCTTGGGCTTTGTACAAGGTAACTCATTCATCTGAGTTCAGCCTCCTCTTAGGCTTCATATAAGAAAACTCATTCATCTGAGTTTAGCCTCCGCTTAGGCTTCATATAAGACAACACTCCCCTGCTGAGTCAGCCTCCTCTTGGGCTTCGTTCAAAAGAACTCCTCATTGAGTTTAGCCTTCTCTTGGGCATCAAACAAAGAAAGAGACCAGGAAATCTCTTAACAGCCTCCTATTGGGCTTCCAATACAAAGAATCACCCGTGTTAGGATAGAACCCTGAGAGTATAATTTCCCGGTGAAATTGCTCTTAATCCTAAGAGGATGGTTTCCCGGTGAAATCCCTCTTAAAGCTAAAGCCAGCCATACCCTATAGCTTCCTCTTGAGCTTCATACAAGGACCCTCGATGACCCTCGATGACCCTCGGAATGCCTCCTCTTGGGCTTACAATACAAGGACCCATGGGCTTCTTAAAAGCATCCCTTTAATCCAATCAATTTCTCCTAGAGGTTTAGACATCTATCATCTCTATGGAAGAAGTATCTCATCTATCACATCACATACAACCAAAAACTTTTCAAACTCTTTTCAAACAAAAACATCTCTTAATAATAAGTGGTAACGCTTGTACACTCAAGCAAAACACCTAATGCTTACTATTAAAAGATTTCAATCATTTTCAAAACATCTTTCTTAAACTCGTAAGTGGTAACGCTTGTACATTCAAGCAAAACACCTATAACTTACGACGAAAGATTCAATCTATCAAACTGTTCAAAATGTATGTGATGAAATAGATTAGATACATTTTTCATTAAGATGACATTTGTCTGTGTCTCTTACTAACATCTTGTTGCTTCCACTAGCATAAGTGGGAACTACGATTGCTCTGACTTTCTCAACATCCTTTTGAGAATACGTAGGCACAAGGTCTCATCCTTGGCGAGCAAATTTCTTTCTCCCTCAGACCAAACAAACCATAGATCCCTTTAGATCCGAGCTACAAATGCTCTGATTCCCATTAAGGGATATGTATGCAGAAGATCCCAATGATCTTTGCGAGCACAATAATAACAAAAACCTAGGATCCCACATAATCTATCCTTCTTAAAATCCCAAAGGAGAAACTTTCCCAATCATAGAAATAGCAATTTAAAACACACAAACATATCAAACATATTCATATATAAAGCTATAGATAACTATATATATTTAGGGTGCTCCATCTATTCCCTTTATATAACAAACCCCCTTACCCGGAATCTCCCCAATGCGTTACGTCTAGTTTACGCTAGTCGTAATGCATATCATAATCAATTGAGGGTATTAACAGCTTTCCCCTTTTTCATAATCATCATTTCTTGTGTTGAAAATAATAAATCTTGATGCTCGCTGTCATACCCCAAATTTTGACCTAATATACCATCTTACATTTGCATTGTTGCACAACTAACAGTTCAAACAACATTAATCGGGTATAGCATTCACAGGTCAAAACTAGGGTTTCATCAGATTTTCATCTGATTCAGGAGCTAACCAATTAGGGTTTGAGATTTTCTCACTCCATTTGATCTATCTTGATCAAATCATCAGCCTTCAATCCTCAGATATCAAATTTTCTCACAGATCAATCGAAGATCGACCAATTAGGGTTTTGGTCGAGCATAGGCATTCTCTGATTTTTTGAGCAGTAATTGACTTTTTTGGATAGAGATTGGTCATTATATCTTAGATATAACATCTTGACCTAATTTCTGAATCCAAAACATCACAGAGGTTCACAGAATTCATCAGTCAATTTCAGAAACGTCTGATGAAATATCATCTGCACAGAAAAGTCAAACTTTGACTTTTGGTCAAATTTTTCAAAACAAAACTTTTTCCATCATCAAAATACTTCAAATGATCCATCATGATCATAAAAAATTAAAGAATTTGGAAAAGTCAAAATTTCTATAACTTAGAAAAATTTCTAAGTGTTGAATTTCACATTTTTTCCAAACTTCAAGCCATTTTTTCACCTAGTTCCAATTAGAATTTGAAAAAACTCAAAACATGAAAGTTGTAGATCATGGAAAAATCTTTCCAAAATGTCCAAGAACTTCAAAATCCATGAAGGCTAGCTATGTCTTTGAAATTGGAACATAAGGCTCCATGAAACTTAATTTTCAAAGTTCACAACTTCAAATTATAGGTCTTTTTGTGTTTTCTCATTCAAACCACTTGCCACCTTGCCAAATGAGTCATCAAACTGATAAATATCAATGAGAAGTAATAATTGAAGATTGGATCAAGTTGGGTAATTTCTCACATGGTAAAAAGAGGAAGCTTCCTTTTCAAAAGCCAAATGCCTTTCTTACCCCTTAAGCAATCCATGATTTATCCAATTGCCATGTCCTTGTGCCTAACATTTCAGACCTCTTGCCTATAAAAGGATGACCAATTCAAGAGAAATGAACACCAAAAACAATGCAAAATCCATGCTTTCTTCCACTTTCTTGAAAATCAAGCAATTAGAGCAAAATTGCCAAACATAGCATTTTCAAAAATCAGTTGAAAACATGATAAATATTGGTGTCCAACATGTTGCATAATCACTATGGAACTTGTTGCAAACTTAAAATCAACATGAACTAAGCTTAAAACCAGTTTTTAATTTCCATTTTTTCAAAACTTCAAAACTGCCTAAGCTTTCGAATTTGGATTTTTGCTGGATCAAACCATGTTATGATCATTCAAACATCATCACCATGCATCATATGAGTGATCCAGACCATTGGTTATAACCTGTAACACGATTTACATCGATTTCCAGTTTCTGTTTTTCATTGATACAGGTCGACTTCTATAGAGTTATCCAAGCAATTCCATGAGGTGCAGACCATTCATACACGATCCCTACACGCCGTTGGTGCTCTAAAGATCAAGAAATAACAACTGGAAACACTTAAACCCAGAAATCGATCTCAACTTTTCCAGGTATGCATACGAACTGAGATATCATGATTCCTTACACCATTTGAAAAAAACTCACGGCCAATCTCTTTCTGCACCCCTAACGAACATTAACCCTCAACAAAATCAAAGAATCATTGAATGAACATCATTTAATTTGGATTTTTAGGTTCTAGGGTTCTTCGTATTTTCAGAAATCAAAACATGATAGGCTAAATATAAATGAAATTAACAAGCATATTCATGTTCGTGGTGCAAAACCGATCAAAATCGATTTTTACTTCACTTAATTTGGTTGAGAAACAAAGATTTTGGATTGATTTTGGTAAACTGAAGATCAAACGAAAAAACCCAGGTTGCGCGCGTGTTCTTGGTGTTCTTCATTTTCAAATATTCAAATAATCCTCTCTTATGTTAACACGTGTGTTAGTCCACTGAACACAGATGCACGTTTGGTCTAGTGGTTCCTGGCTTGGTCTTAAGTCATTCTTGCCACGCGTCCCACCCAAAGGTCATGGGTTCAAAACCCAGCAAGACCATTTTTCATTCATTTTTCACAAAACTTCAATATTTTCATGTTTTTTTTATCAAACTTCAACAATTTTTTTGACCAATCAAAACTTCTCATTTTGAGATGATTTTTTGCACACTTGTCATTTAATATATATATTTTATGATTATGTCAAAAAAATCCAAAAATATTTTCATCTGATTAAATTTTAATCGAGCCGAAAACGATGTTCTGAACACTTTTCAAACCTCCTTAAAAGATGAATTTTTCAAGTTTTCGACTTCCGATTTTTTTCAAAACTTTTCATAAGTGAACCTCACATTTCAAAACATTTTCAAAACATTTTCAAATCATTTTTCAAAACATTTCATCAAACTTGCATCTTTTACCATGATCAATCCGATTTAAAACGATAAAACTGGATTCGTTTCTTCTCGAATTTCTCGATCGATCATGGGCCTCCCTTATGGTGTAAGTCCCAACCCTTTATGTACATACTTAGCTTTATTTGTACATATTCAAAACATCTTTGTCAATATTCAAACATAAACAAATTTCTTTCATTTGTTTTTCATTCGTTTGTCTATACGCCGAATCCATTGGTTTTTAAAGGAAGGTTTCTCCTGAGCAAGATTTCTTTTAAACCAATGGGCCTCCATTACGGTGTAAGTCCCATAACATTCTTTTATGTACATAATATTTCCTTGTACATATCAAACTTTTGTCAAACATTTTTAAACAAACTTTTATCTGTACATAACACAGATACTTCTTTTTCAAAACTTTTTATCTGTACATAATACAGATACTCTTTCTTTTGAAAATACTTTTTACAGATAAACTTTGATCAATCATTTCTGTTTCATCTGTACATTTTACACTAAATACCATTGGTATTGAAAGGAGCATTATTCCTGAAACTTTCAAATCAATGGGCCTCTCTTATGTAAGTCCCAACCCTCCTATGTACATCCATCTTTGTCTGTACATAAAAACTCGTTCGTGTACATATTCATTTCCTTGTACACAGTTCAAACTTGTAAATAATCAAGTTACGCTCGTTTCAAACGTTCGTTCACAGACACTTGTTTATATTTCATGAAATAAACATCATGCATTGTTTATATTTCCTTCATAAACTCCTGTGAATACATATCACACACACACACACACACCTGTTTATACAACTGTCTAATAATAACATAACAATTAGACTAATCAATAGGTTCCCCACAGTATAGCCTCCGCTTGGGCTTCATACAAGACAAATCATCACCAGTTGAGTTTAGCCTCCGCTTGGGCTTCATACAAGATAACTTATCCCCAGCATGGGTCAGCCTTCTCTTGGGCTTTGTACAAAGAAACTCTCCCAACAGAGTTAGCCTCCGCTTAGGCTTCATATAAGACAACACTCCTGAGTCACCTCCTCTTGGGCTTCATTCAAAAGAACTCCTCATTGAGTTTAGCCTTCTCTTGGGCATCATACAATGAAAGAGACAGAAATCTCTTAATGCCTCCTATTGGGCTTCCAATACAAAGAATCACCCGCGCTAAGATAGAACCCTGAAAGGATGGTTTCCCGGTGAAATCACTTTCAAATTCCCCAATGAGTAAAATTTCCCGGTGAAATTGCTTTTATTCAGAAAAGGATGTTTTCTCGGTGAAATCCCTTTCAAGCCAAAGCCAGCCATACCCTATAGCTTCCTTTGAGCTTCATACAAGGACCCTCGATGACCCTCGATGACCCTCGGAATGCCTCCTCTTGGGCTAACAATACAAGGACCCATGGGCTTCTTAAAAGCATCCTTTAATCCAATCAATTTCTCCTCGAGATTTAGACATTTATCATCTCTATGGAAGAAGTATCTCATCTATCACATCACATACAGTCAAAAACTTTTCGAAACTTTTCGAACTCTTTTTAAACTCTTTTCAAACAAAAAAACATCTATTAATTGTAAGTGGTAACGCTTGTACACTCAAGCAAAACACCCAATACTTACAGTTAAAAGATTCAATCATCTTTTTCAAACATCTTTCTTAAACATGTAAGTGGTAACGCTTGTACACTCAAGCAAAACACCCAATACTTACAGTTAAAAGATTCAATCATCTTTTTCAAACATCTTTCTTAAACATGTAAGTGGTAACGCTTGTACACTCAAGCAAAACACCTAATACTTACGATGAAAGATTTTTATCAATCAAACCCTTTTCAAAAATGTATGTGATGAAGTAGATTAGATACATTTTTCATTAAGATGACATTTGTCTGTCTCTTACTAACATCCCGTTGCTTTCCACTAGCATAAGTGGGAACTACGATTGCTCTGACTTTCTCAACATCCTTTTGAGAATACGTAGGCACAAGGTCTCATCCTTGCCGAGCAAATTTCTATCTCCCTCGACCAAACAAACCATAGAACCACAGATCCGAGCTACAAATGCTCGATTCCCACTAGGGATATGTATGCGAAAGATCCACGATCTTTGCGAGCACAATAATAACAAAACCTAGAATCCCACATAATCTATCGTTTTAAAATCCCAAAGGAGAAACTTTCCCAATCATAGAAATAGCAATTAAAAACACACAACATATCAAACATATTCATATATAAAGTGTAGATAACTACATATATTTAGGGTGCTCCATCTATTCCCTTTATATAACAATCCCCCTTACTCAGAATCTCCCCAATGCGTTATGTCTAGTTTGCGCTAGTCGTTACGCATACCAATATCAATTGAGGGTATTTCAGCTTTCCCCTTTTTCATAATCATTAAATCATCTTTCTTGTGTTGAAAATAATAAAGCTTGATGCTCGCGGCATCTTTATAAACAAATCAAAAGATTTAAATCGTTGCGTGCCAGAAGATCCGAACTCACGTTCGCATCCTCAGGCGCGTCACCTTTTAACGCGAACAGGAAAATGGCGACTCTGGGAGAATACGTTGAAACTTTGATTTTTCAAAAAGAAAACGTTACTCTTGAGAGCACCAAGCTTTTTGTTTTCAAAAGAAAAGAAAGGGATAAGCTTTTCATATTTTGCATATATCTTTTTTTATTGTGTGTTTCGATTTCACTTGATGGAAAGAAATCTAACCGGATTTAAGAAACATTTTAAGATCTAGGTGGAGGTATTATCGTGAGCGCTCAATGCTTTCGAAGTTAATATTTCCGCAGTGGAGGTTGTCTTGAGGGTATTGTGTTTAAGCAAGTAATTGCGAAACGTATTTTCGGGAACTTAAGAAGAGTGGACAGAGAACACATAAACCATCCTGGCCATTAGGATGTAGTGCAGAGATTATTCGGGTGTAAGCCTAGAGTAATTGTCATGCGATACTACGATCAGGCGAGTTTCTCTTGAAAATATTATTGGACCATCGAGTATTCAACAAATCCAATAATGTTTTGAAGGGGAGTGTTGAGCTTTATTATCGTAGAACCGATTCACGGATGAATAAGCCCTTAGAACTTAACCCCGTTGATTCTTATCGTTGGCTTCATGCTCGTGACTTCGAACGCTTGCCCGTGTGTATAACTACTAACCATGTTTGTTGCATTCATGCATTCATTCATTCATTCAAAAAACAAAAAAAAACTTCATTTCTCTCTCCATTTCCAAAGAATTTAGAGATTTTTCTTTGTAAAATATTTTAGGTTAGAGTGATGGACGCCGAGGAAGATTCACCAAAAGATACGCTTTAGAATTCTGATGTAGGAAAGTTGAAAGAGTTAGCATCCTTGGTAGAAGATCCCTCGGATTTCAGAAAACGCTATGGAACTCTTTTAACTCTTCTGAATGCTAACGTCGATGAAGGACTTCTCAAAACCTTCGTTCGTTCTACGATCCATCTATCGCTTCACTTTCCCGATTATCAGTTGATGCCTACTTTGGAAGAGTATGCGCATATCCTAGGAATCTCAGTATCGGACAAAGTGCCTTTCAATGGTTTGGAAGCCATTCCTAAGTCACAAGTCATTGCAACAATGACTCATTTAAAGAAATCTGAGATAGACAAAAACCTAACTACCAGAGGAAAACTCTTAGGACTAACTTCAAAGTTCCTAATGGAGAAGGCTCTCAAGTTCTCTGAAGCCGGTAGTATGGTAGCCTTTGAAGCTATTTTAGCTTTACTCCTCTATGGATTGGTGTTGTTTCCCAACGTCCCAAATTTCGTTGATATCAACGCCATAAGGATCTTTCTGATTGGAAATCCTGTTCCTACCCTGCTTGGTGATACGTACGTCTCTATTCATCATAGGAATCGTCAAGGAGACGGAACTATCGTGTGTTGTGTACCTCTGTTTTTCAAATGGATTGTCTCACACCTGCCTAAATCTCCTATCTTCCGCGAAAACAAAGACGAGTGGCATTGGTCCGAAGACTCATGTCTCTTACAAACGAACGATATCCATTGGTATACCTTGGCAAACAATGAGATGGAAATCATTGAGAGCTGTGGAGAATTTGCCAACGTACCTCTCATTGGTACGAAAGGAGGAATCAACTACAACCCATTCCTAGCAAAACGTCAGCTCGGATACGCAAATTCTGGTAAACCTCCCGGTTTTACAGTAGAAAGCTACTTCTATCATGAAGGAGAGGATTCCCAAGGATTGAAGGCTAGGATGATCAAAGCTTGGCATCACATCCGAAAGAAAGGAAAAGGTAAGGCAAAGAATTGTGTAGCCATGGAAACCTACACTTCTTGGATAAAGAAAAGAGCGAAGGAATTCCGAATGCCTTACGCTTATGAGGATCCCATGTTCTCAATCGCTTCCAAATCAACAGATTTTCCTTGAAGTCGGGAGAATACCAAGAAGCCTTGACCAAGATAAGGTTTGAGAAAGAAGCTTTGGAAAGCAAATTCCTTAAGACTAACCTTGAGAATAAGAAGCTCAAGAAGCAAGTCAAAGATCATGAAAAGACGCTCTACTTCCAGGATGAATGGCTCATGGAGAAAGATGAGAAGATTCGCCAGAAGGATAACGCCATCCAAATCGTCAAGGAAAGGAAAAGAAAGCTTGAGGAAATGACAACCAGCAAGCCCGCTCCCAACGAGTGGAAGAGAGTCATTAGCAAGCTAAAAGCCGAGAAAGCCAAACTAAAAGCTCACTATGGGAAGGAAATCCTGAAGCTGAAGCTGCATCAAGCCTTTGGATCGTCATCCGACGAAGATGTTTAATTAGTTTAATTTAGTTTGTTAATTTTTATCATTTATTGTATCATTTGTGTGAGCAATGCTCCAACAAAAAAACAATTGTTGTAATCTTCTTCCAATAATCAATGAAATTCGTGTTTTCCATCCAAATATTTGCCAGAAATATCTCTTTTAGCATAAATTCTTTGGAAATTTCTTTTCTTTACAATCATATTCATGCATCATACCTTGCATTTAAGTATATTGTCTAGAATCTAATATTCCCAGTTGGAATCACTTTTCCAGATAAAAAAATTGTTAAGCTGTCGCGTCTTAGAGTTTCTCGACTGCGTCCGCAGCCAACTCGAACGTACGACACCAGAGCAAAAAGAAGAAAAGTAATGGAGAATTTTGAGCAAGAAAACGTTGAACTCCGTAGTACGGTAACTACACTACAAGAAGAAGTGGAAAGACTCACATCTTTGGTCAACTCGCGCCACAACAAGAAAGTCAACAAGCGATCGGCATCATAACCAAATAGCAACTTCAGAGGATACTACTACTCCAGTTTCAGCTGTCGCAGTCAGTAGTTCACCTTTCAGCATGCCAGAGGGCTATCCATGGGGAATGCCTTTTAACTTCGGCATTGGAGTTCGCCAACCGACTTCTCAAACAATCTCGCTTGACATACCTACTTTGCAGCAAAACTCTGCTCCACAGCGTGGAATAACTTTTCCACAAGTAACAATGTCGGTTTCTCAACCGATCATGTTGAACTCAGCTTCCGTAGTGCACACTACCGCAGACGAAGAAGTTCATCACACTCCAGGAAATAGCACGAACGCTCGTGGTTCAATGGAGAATCTCCAGGAACAACTCCTCAAAATGCAGCTTGAGATAAAAACGATTCAAGGGAAAGAATTGTTTGGAAAAAGCGCCCAGGATCTCTGCTTAGTCCCTCGTGTAAAAATACCTGCGAAATTCAAAATCCCGGATTTTGAAAAGTACAAAGGGAATTCTTGTCCTCAGAGTCATCTTACAATGTATGCTAGGAAAATGTCTACGTACAATGAGGATCATCAGCTGTTAATTCATTACTTCCAGGATAGTCTCACCGGTGCTGCACTAAAGTGGTACATGGGTTTAGACAGCACGAATATCCAATCATTCAACGACTTAGGAAAAGCCTTCGTCCAGCAATACAAATTCAACTTGGATATGGCTCCTGATAGGGATCAACTCCGCTCCATGTCTCAAAAGGAAAGAGAGACATTCAAGGAATATGCGCAACGATGGAGGGAAATTGCTGCCCAAGTCAACCCGCCCTTGGAAGAGAAAGAGATGACTAAGGTATTCTTGAATACTCTAAACTCATTCTATTATGAGCGAATGATCGCTAGCGCTCCCGGTGACTTCAACGAAATGGTAAGCATGGGAATGCGACTAGAAGAAGGGGTTCGGACAGGACGTCTAACCAAGGAAGTAGGATCTTCTAGTAATACCAAGAAAGTTGGAACCAGTTTCCCAAGGAAAAAAGAACATGACGTAGGAATGGTATCCCGAGGGAAACCACGCAAGAATGTCATTCAACAACGACAGGTAGCTGCCATAGCACCCACTGTCAACACAACCTGAATTGCTCCGCATTTCAACAAAATCAACAAACTCAACAGCCTCGTCAGCAGCTCGGCGTTTCACAACCAAAACCGACGCCTCGGGTCACTCGATTCGACCCAATTCCCATGACGTACACGTAACTTTACCTGCTACGATAGAAAGGAATCTAATACGCATAAGGTTACCACCTCCGGTCCTGAAAACTACCATGGTGGTACAAAGTGACATGTCTTGCCCTTTTCACCAAGGGCACCAGGCCATGACCTTGAGCATTGCATAGCATTGAAATACGAGATTAGTAAAGGCTAATCTTCTTTCCTTGAAACACAAGTCCGAATGTGCAAGCCAATCCACTTCCCACCATAGTGGACACTCGGTGAATCTAATGCTAAGGAATACAGACAGTACCTTGTCACGGATGTAAACTTAGTCAAAGGAAACTTAGTGCATCTTCATGAAGCATCTGATACCATGAGCACCTTCACTAAGCATGATTATGCGCTTGCTATATCTGTTCCAAGAATATCCATGGATGTCCCACCATAAGAGCGATATTCACATTTGTTAGACATTGGTGACCTACAAATCTGAAACCGAGATGACCATGGCGTAAATACAATAGGGCATTTTCCGCATGAGCTTTTAGTCTCGGATATCAACTCGGAAAATCCAGTAAACGTTGTGATCCCTTGTTTCAACATACCCGAGCATGTGGAGATCGCGCATTGGTTCCAACATTCCAACATCTCCTTTGGTGATTTGCCCACGGTCTGTTACATGCAGTTCTACTAGAGCAATTCCTTACCGATAATGCAACCTTGATAGAGGATGGGAAGGAGAAACCCATGCCTACACTTCCAACTAATGTCAATATAACAATCGGACGAGTAACGAAGTGGGCGAGTTCACGCCCATTGCCACCAAAATCGCCTTCGTTCACATTGTTAAACAAAACCAAGTTAACATATCCTCGAGAATCTGCAACGATTCCCATTGTTAACCAGTACAAACATTGGTTCTCTGATGGAACCAACATCAATTCGAGACTTTGACGAGATCTTGAAACTAATCAAGAAGAGCGAATATCGAGTCGTAGACCAATTGATGCAGACTCCTTCAAAAATTTCAATACTGTCTTTACTCCTTAACTCAAGCTCACCGAGAAGCTTTGATGAGAGTACTAGACCGAGCTTATGTGGATCACGATGTGACTACAGACCAATTTGGAGGGATCGTCTCCAACATAACAACCTGCAATAATTTGAGTTTTAGTGACGAAGAACTTAGGAAGAAGGAGAGATCACAACTGGCCTTGCACATCTCGATGATTTGCGGTCAGATTCCTATCAATGTATTGGTGGATACAGGTTCGTCTTTAAATGTAATGCCAAAAACGACGCTCGCTCGTTTAGCTTACAAAGGAACGCCAATGAAGTTCAACGACATCATAGTAAGAGCTTTCGATGGATCGAGAAAGTCAGTTATTGGGGAAGTTGATCTCCCAATGACAATTGGTCCTCACACTTTCAAAATTACGTTCCAAGTCATGGACGTACCAGCTGCGTACAGTTGCTTGCTAGGAAGACCTTGGATCCACGATGCAGGGGCAGTAACTTCTACTCTCCATCAGAAATTAAAATTCACAGTAAATGGAAAGTTGGTGACCATCAGCGGTGAACAAGCTTTACTTGTAAGTCATCTATCCAGTTTCTCCTTCATCACTGCCAATGACATTGAAGCGCCGCATCTCCCAGAACATCCGTTAGAAGATGAATCTACTAAAAATAGATCATCTATCTCTTCGTATAAAGAAGTGGCACAAATGGTGAAAGATGGCAGCACTCGAGGATGGGGACAAGTTATCAAACCTGTCAAGAATGAAACGAAAGCCGGACTCGGGTTCACACCTGTATTCTACAAAAAACAAGAGAAAGATGAAGCACTTCCCTTGATCAAGAAAGTATTTCACAGCGGAGGTTTCTTAAACCCTGTTCCGCAAGAGGTTAATGTTGTAACCATTGAAAAGGATGAAGATGATCCATCTGAATCTGAAGAATGGAGCACTTATTTGAATAGCCCTGAATATGTGTCTCAAGAGGAATCATATGCACCGACTGATCAATTCAAAGACATGTCCCTGCAGCAACGTGAAAATCCACATCCTGCTGAAATTTGGGATACCTTGGGAGAACCAAGTGGCAAATCGACTACATGGTGAAATACTGCCGAAAGCTCAAAAATCCGGATCGAAGATATCCAACCCACAGGATGGGGTGATGACTTTGACTACCCTAGTCAATCAGAAGAGGAATACTCGTCTTCTCAAACTAATCAACAGATCGAGGTCCCAAATGAAGATCTCTGTTTCAACACGTCTGTGGATTTCACCAAGCCGATCCCGGTTACCACTACATTAACATGATCATCAAGATCAAGAGTATGATTCGGATACGATGCGGAAAGTGTCGCGACAACGAGTCTCTTCACTCCAAGATGGAAGGAACATCGATTCAACACAAAGATCAACGAAGTACAAAGGCTACTCTCATACTTCCCGATCGTTAATCAAGAAGATCGCTTTAACACCAAAGGCAAAGGCCATCGTCCGAGTCTTCAAAGCCTGCTCACCAACAATCAAAGTTTACTAGAGGGTTAAACCAAGTGGAAAATTACCCGAGTACCTCGACTTCAAGGAGTTCGTCACTATTGGAAACCCGTTGAAGTTAGGACTAATGTTCATAGCTCTAAGTAGTTTATCTTTGCTTTTGTTTTGAACTCTCCCAAAGCGAAGAGATGTTTTATAAGGTTTAGCTTTTAAATAATTTCTCTTTGTCTTGCCCAAGACAAATGAGTTTGTATTTTAGGCCCTGTTCATATTGTGAAACATAAATAAAATCGTTGTTTTGTTTCCACACTTTGTGTTTATTTTCATTTTACCCTTTTAAAATGATAATCCTAAAAAGCACAGCAAAAAAAAAAAATCATCATAATGAAAAATTAATCTGCAACACTTTCACATTAACTTTCAAAAAAAAATGATGATAAAAACTTTTTTAATCAAACATAAATCAAAATGCAGATTAAACAAATGGACAAACCCATTAAAAGCAGTAACTCTACGCTCTCTCTCAACTTTGAAATCCCCTGCGAAGTCGCTGAAGAAGAAGTTGAAGAAGAGATCCCGGATGAAATTTCTAGGCTGCTAAAGCACGAGGAAAGGATCATTCAGCCTCACAAAGAACCTCTAGAAGCAATCAACTTGGGTTACGAGGAAGGCGCAAAAAGTAAATATCGAACTTCACTCAACAGCAGTGTCAAAGGCAAACTGATAAGTCTTCTCAAAGAATACGTTGATGTGTTTGCTTGGTCCTACCAGGACATGCCGGGTTTGGATACCAGCATAGTAGAGCATCACTTGCCGTTAAGACGTAATGTCCGCCATTAAGCAAAAAGGAGAGTTCATCCCGAAATGGTGAGAAAATTAAAAGGAAGTTCAAAAACATTTCGACGCTGGTTTCCTTGTCACTCGAGTATCCTCGATGGCTAGCCAACATAGTACCAGTATCCAAAAAGATGGAAAGGTCGAATGTGTGTTGACTACCGAGATCCGAACAAAGCTAGTCCAAAAGATTTCCCACTTCCGCATATTGACATGCTAGTGGATAATCCGCCAAATTCAACGCCTTTTCCTTCATGGATGGTTTCTCCGGTTATAATCGATCGAATGGCTCCCAAGACATGGAGAAGACATCTTCATCACGCCATGGGGCACCTTACGCTACAAAGTAATGCCATTTGATTAAAGAATGCAAAGAACTTACCAGAGGGCAATGACTACTCTTTCATGATATGATGCACAAAGAGATCGAGGTCTATGTGGACGACATGATAGCAAAGTCGATAATCAAGAGGACATATAGACTATCTCTTAAAGTTGTTTCAACGACTAAGGAAGTTTCAGCTCCGCCTGAATCCTAACAAATGTACCTTTGGGGTAAGATCAGAAAACTCCTAGGTTTCATCGTCAACAAAGAGGAATTGAAGTTGACCGACAAAGTCAAGGCTATTCAGAAATGCCTACACCACATACGGAAAAGCAAGTGAGAGGATTTCTCGGACGGTTGAATTACATCTCCGATTTATCTCTCGATGATCTGCACTGTGGGCCGATATTCAAACTTACGCAAAGATCAAAAGGTAGTGTGGACAGAAGATTGCCAAAGAGCATTCGACAATATCAAAGAATACCCGTAACCACCAATCGATCCCTCCAAAGGAAGGAAGACCATTGATCATATACCTTACCGTACTAGAAGAGTCCATGGGCTCGTGCTTGGACAACAAGACGAAACCGTGAAGGAGCATGCAATCTACTACGAGTAAGAAGTTCACACGTGAAACTGTTACTCCATGCTCGAGAAAACATGTTGCGCTTTGGTATGGGCTTCAAAACGCCTTCGCCAATACATGATCAATCACACGACTTGGTTAATATCCAAAATGGATCCTATCAAGTACGATTTGAGAAGCCCGCCTTAACCGAGAATCGCCGATGGAAAATGCTATTATCCGAATATGACATCCAATATCGCTACGTAAAGGTTAAAGGAAGCATTCTCACGATCACTTGGCTTATCACCGCTCAATGAATCCCAATCTCTCAATATGACCTCCCAAACGAGGATGTTATGTACTTGAAGATGAAAGATTGTGACGAACCGCTACGGAGAAGGACCGATCCGTAATCCGATGGGGCCTAGTCTTCGATGGAGCTGTAAATGTTTTGGCAATGGAATTGGGGCATCATCATTACTCCCGAGGGTTCTCATATCCGTTTTCCGCGATTGCTATTTGATTGCACCAACAACATAGCGTAATATGAAGCATGCATCATGGGTATTGAAGAAGCCATCGACTTGAGGATCAAGATCCTTGATATATATGGAGACTTTGTGATCAATCAAATTAAAGACAAGTATGAAACTCATCATCTTGGTCTAATTCCTTACAGTAGATTATGCAAGACAGTTGTTGACTTTCTTCAACAAAGTTGAACGCATTATATCCCTCGAGATCAAAATCGGATGGCGACGCCTTGGCTACTCTATCTTCCATGTTCAAAGTCAATGATGGAATGATATGCCTAGAATTCGATCGACGCCTTGAAAGACCGCATATGTATTTGCAATGTAAGCTTCGACGATAAGTCGTGGTTCCACGACATCAAACGCTTCCTTCAAACACGAGTACCCACTGGGCGTCGACAAGGATAAGAAAACCTAAGGAGGCTTTCCGGAATTTCTTCCTCAATGAAGATGTTCTATACAAAAGAAATTTCGACATGGTTACGCTCGGATGCGACAGACAAGAAGCGTATACGATCATCCATGAAGTACATGAAGGGTCCTTTGAACCCATTCGAATGGGCATGCAATGTCTAGAAAAATCTTAAGAGCGTGATACTATTGATAACGATGGAATCATTGTGCAAACACGTCAAAAGATGTCACAAGTGCGGATCTACGCAGATAAGATCCATGTGCCTCCGACTCTACTCAACGTTCTCTCGTCTCCGTGGCCATTCTCCATGTGGGGCATTGACATGATTGGAATGATTGAACCAAAAGCGTCCAACGAACATCGCTTCATTCTGGTGGCTATTGATTACTTCACCAAATGGGTGAAGCATCTTCACGCCAACGCCACAAGACAAGTGGTTGTGAGGTTCATCAAGAACAACCTCATTTGCCGATATGGAATTCCAAGTAAGATCATTACTGACAATGGATCAAACTTGAACAACAAAATGATGAAAGAACTGTGTGAGGAATTCAAGATTGAGCATCATAACTCATCTCCTTACCGGCCAAAGATGAACGGCGTTGTTGAAGTCAACAAGAACATCAAAAGATCATCCAAAATGGTCATCACTTACAAAGACCGGCACAAATGCTGCCATTTGCTCTGCACGGGTATCGACTCAGACGCACTTCAACAGGGCAACTCCTTTTCTCTAGTATACGGCATGGAAGAAGTTGAGATCCCACAATGAGAGTTCTCATGGAAACTAAGTTATCTGAGGCTAAATGGTGTCAAAGCAGATCGACCAATTGAACTTAATTGAAGAAAAGCTGACCGCTCGGTCACGGACAACTCTATCAAAGAAGAATGAAGAAAGCCACAAAAGGTCCGACCTCGTGAATTCCGAGAAGGCGACCTCGTGCTTAAAAAGATTCTGTCTTTTCAAACAGATTCTAGGGGCAAATGGACTCCTAATTACGAAGGCCCATACATCGTCAAAAGAAGCTTCTCTGGCGGTGCTATGACTCTCACAACCATGGACGGCAATGAACTCCCGCATCCTGTGAATGATGACGCAGTCAAAAAATACTTTGTCTAAAAAACAAAAGAACAAAGTCGAAACCCGAAAGGCGGCTTAGGCAAAATGAGTCTCGGTGGATTGAAAACCTGAAAAGGCGATCCAGGCAAAAATTAGAGACAATAAACAGAAATTATCCTGATAGATTGAAAACCTGAAAAGGCGATCTAGGCAAAAACAAGGATACAAAAAATGACAAAGTAACTGCAGTCAGTCTGTATTTTGTCCACATGAAGAATTTTCCATCAACGAATCTTCAATCAACTCTTCTGAAGAAGCAAGCACGGTTGGAATTCAAAGTTGTTAGGGATAGTAGTGGTTATTTGCTTTCAATGTAGCCTTTTCCTAATAAATTATCATTTCTAACTTTTGTAAATAGTTCATGGAATCACGCCTTTGGCTGATTACCATTCTATTCAATAAATTTGAGCCTTGTGCCTTTTGTTTGCAATTCCTACTTTATTCTGTTTTGCAAAATAACGCTTTTATTGTGAAAATCACTTTTTGAAACTAAAATGTTTTAAATGAATTTTACTTCAAAATTTTGAAACAAAAGCAAAAATTTTCCTTTGAATTATGGACACGGAAATAACTTCAACCGTTTCTCCAAAAGTGTTTCGATCCCCAGTGGAGTCATCACATGTTATCTTCTCCTCATCGAATCATCAAAGGACGGTATTCTTCTCCATAAAGAAATCCCCAGTCGAGTTGCCAATAGAATGACTTTCTCAGGAAGTTTAAAGCATGCAACTCTAATTCTTCATTAGTGAATATCTGCACCATTGCTGCAATTTTCACCAAGTATTTGTTCGAACTGTGACGCAGTCCTTTTCTCAAATATCCCTTTAGTGTTTTTGTCAAGTATTGTTAGCATGCATATAACATTCATGACATTCATACATAATAGCATCATTCATTGCATTTTTTGCATCTCTCAAAATGTTTGCTTCCAAATCACTGGTTATATATATACTCATACGAGTATATCATATCTCCAAAGAATATCTCCAAATGTAAAAGATACTTTTTCTTTGTTTCCCCAACGGAGTATTCCCAAAGAAAGGATATGTCTTCCTTTTCCCGGCAAAGTCCCCAACAGAGAAATGCATTTTTTCTCTATCGCATTCGCCAGCTGAGATTATACCTCGTTGGGAACAATGTCTTGATTAACTTCTTTCTCTCCAGTTCATTCCTGGATAGAACACTGTCTGTTATTCACAAAGCTGAATACGCAACAACTCATTTCAAAGATTTACCTTGTTATAGTTATCACTTCGCTGATAATTGGTAACATCTTCAAAACCCATTACCATAAACTATCACAGGGCTGATAGTTGGTAATATCATCTTCATTTACCTTAAACATTGTCACAAGGCTGACAGAAGGTAATCTTTTTGTTTCCAAAGCGAAACAAACATTCACATCTTTTGTGAACCATTCTCTCTCCAGCAGAGACGTCTTTACAATTTTCCCCTCACTGTGTCATTTCTTTGATATCCTTTGGGTAAAACTTTTTGCAATTATTTTGCATCATCCGCATCTTTTGGTATCTTAGGTCCAAATTTTACAGATTCTCGATATTTAAGTCTCTTTACACCTATCAAAACGAAGATATTCATCTTCATCTCTCAGGTTAAAGAAACTTAAATAGGGGCATCTGTCATACCCCAAATTTTGACCTAATATACCATCTTACATTTGCATTGTTGCACAACTAACAGTTCAAACAAGATTAATCGGTATAGCATTCACGTGTCAAAACTAGGGTTTCATCGATTTTCATCCGATTCAAGAGCTAACCAATTAGGGTTTGAGATTTTCTCACCCATTTGATCTATCTTGATCAAATCATCACCTTCAATCCTCGATATCAAATTTTCTCAGATCAATCGAGGATCGACCAATTAGGTTTTGGTCTAGCATAGGCATTCTCCGATTTTTGAGCAGTAATTGACTTTTTTGGATAGAGATTGGTCATTATATCTTAGATATAACATCTTGACCTAATTTCTGAATCCAAAACATCACAGAGGTTCACAGAATTCATCAGTCAATTTCAGAAACGTCTGATGAAATATCATCTGCACAGAAAAGTCAAACTTTGACTTTTGGTCAAATTTTTCAAAACAAAACTTTTTCCATCATCAAAATACTTCAAATGATCCATCATGATCATAAAAAATTAAAGAATTTGGAAAAGTCAAAATTTCTATAACTTAGAAAAATTTCTAAGTGTTGAATTTCACATTTTTTCCAAACTTCAAGCCATTTTTTCACCTAGTTCCAATTAGAATTTGAAAAAACTCAAAACATGAAAGTTGTAGATCATGGAAAAATCTTTCCAAAATGTCCAAGAACTTCAAAATCCATGAAGGCTAGCTATGTCTTTGAAATTGGAACATAAGGCTCCATGAAACTTAATTTTCAAAGTTCACAACTTCAAATTATAGGTCTTTTGTGTTTTCTCATTCAAACCACTTGCCACCTTGCCAAATGAGTCATCAAACTGATAAATATCAATGAGAAGTAATAATTGAAGATTGGATCAAGTTGGGTAATTTCTCACATGGTAAAAAGAGGAAGCTTCCTTTTCAAAAGCCAAATGCCTTTCTTACCCCTTAAGCAATCCATGATTTATCCAATTGCCATGTCCTTGTGCCTAACATTTCAGACCTCTTGCCTATAAAAGGATGACCAATTCAAGAGAAATGAACACCAAAAACAATGCAAAATCCATGCTTTCTTCCACTTTCTTGAAAATCAAGCAATTAGAGCAAAATTGCCAAACATAGCATTTTCAAAAATCAGTTGAAAACATGATAAATATTGGTGTCCAACATGTTGCATAATCACTATGGAACTTGTTGCAAACTTAAAATCAACATGAACTAAGCTTAAAACCAGTTTTTAATTTCCATTTTTTCAAAACTTCAAAACTGCCTAAGCTTTCGAATTTGGATTTTTGCTGGATCAAACCATGTTATGATCATTCAAACATCATCACCATGCATCATATGAGTGATCCAGACCATTGGTTATAACCTGTAACACGATTTACATCGATTTCCAGTTTCTGTTTTTCATTGATACAGGTCGACTTCTATAGAGTTATCCAAGCAATTCCATGAGGTGCAGACCATTCATACACGATCCCTACACGCCGTTGGTGCTCTAAAGATCAAGAAATAACAACTGGAAACACTTAAACCCAGAAATCGATCTCAACTTTTCCAGGTATGCATACGAACTGAGATATCATGATTCCTTACACCATTTGAAAAAAACTCACGGCCAATCTCTTTTCGCACCCTAACGAACATTAACCCTCAACAAAATCAAAGAATCATTGAATGAACATCATTTAATTTGATTTTAGGTTCTAGGGTTCTTCGATTTTCAAATCAAACATGATAGGCTAAATATAAATGAAATTAACAAGCATATTCATGTTCGTGGTGCAAAACCGATCAAAATTGATTTTACTTCACTTAATTTGGTTGAGAAACAAAGATTTTGGATTGATTTGGTAAACTGAAGATCAAACGAAAAACCAGTGCGCGCTGTTCTTGGTGTTCTTCATTTTCAAATATTCAAATAATCCTCTTATGTTAACACGTGTGTTAGTCCACTAACACGATGCACGCTTTGGTCTAGTGGTTCCTGCTTGGTCTTAAGTCATTCTTGCAGCGTCCCACCCAAAGGTCATGGGTTCAAAACCCAGAAGACCATTTTCATTCATTTTCACAAAACTTCAATATTTTCATGTTTTTTATCAAACTTCAACAATTTTTTACCAATCAAAACTTCTCATTTTGAGATGATTTTTTGCACACTTGTCATTTAATATATATATTTTATGATTATGTCAAAAAAATCCAAAAATATTTTCATCTGATTAAATTTTAATCGAGCCGAAAACGATGTTCTGAACACTTTTCAAACCTCCTTAAAAGATGAATTTTTCAAGTTTTCGACTTCCGATTTTTTCAAAACTTTTCATAAATGAACCTCACATTTCAAAACATTTTCAAAACATTTTCAAATCATTTTTCAAAACATTTCATCAAACTTGCATCTTTTACCATGATCAATCCGATTTAAACGATAAAATGGATTCTTCTTCTTTCTCGACGATCGATCATGCCTCCTTATGGTGTAAGTCCCAACCCTTTATGTACATACTTAGCTTTATTTGTACATATTCAAAACATCTTTGTCAATATTCAAACATAAACAAATTTCTTTCATTTGTTTTTCATTCGTTTGTCTATACGCCGAATCCATTGGTTTTAAAGGAAGGTTTCTCCTGAGCAAGATTTCTTTTAAACCAATGGGCCTCCATCACGGTGTAAGTCCCATAACATTCTTTTATGTACATAATATTTCCTTGTACATATCAAACTTTTGTCAAACATTTTTAAACAAACTTTTTATCTGTACATAACAGATACTTTTTTCAAAACTTTTATCTGTACATAATACAGATACTCTTTCTTTTGAAAATACTTTTTACAGATAAACTTTGATCAATCATTTCTGTTTCATCTGTACATTTTACACTAAATACCATTGGTATTGAAAGGAGCATTATTCCCTGTGAAACTGCTTTCAAATCAATGGGCCTCTCTTACAGTGTAAGTCCCAACCCTCCTATGTACATCCATCTTTGTCTGTACATAAAAACTCGTTCGTGTACATATTCATTTCCTTGTACACAGTTCAAACTTGTAAATAATCAAGTTACGCTCGTTTCAAACGTTCGTTCACAGACACTTGTTTATATTTCATGAAATAAACATCATGCATTGTTTATATTTCCTTCATAAACTCCTGTGAATACATATCACACACACACACCTGTTTATACAACTGTCTAATAATAACATAACAATTAGACTAATCAATAGGTTCCCACAGTATAGCCTCCGCTTGGGCTTCATACAAGACAATTCATCATCAATATGAGTTAGCCTCCGCTTGGCTTCATACAAGATAACTCATCACCGTTGAGTTTAGCCTCCGCTTGGGCTTCATACAAGATAACTTATCGGCATGGGTCAGCCTTCTTGGGCTTTGTACAAAGAAACTCTCCCAAGAGTTAGCCTCGCTTAGGCTTCATATAAGACAACACTCCTGTTGAGTCGCCTCCTCTGGGCTTCGTTCAAAAGAACTCCTCATTGAGTTTAGCCTTCTTGGGCATCATACAATGAAAGAGACAGAAATCTCTTAACAGCCTCCTATTGGGCTTCCAATACAAAGAATCACCCGCGCTAAGATAGAACCCTGAAAGGATGGTTTCCCGGTGAAATCACTTTCAAATTCCCCAATGAGTAAAATTTCCCGGTGAAATTGCTTTTATTCGAAAAGGATGTTTCTCGTGAAACCTTTCAAGCCAAAGCCACCATACCCTATAGCTTCCTCTTGAGCTTCATACAAGGACCTCGATGACCGATGACCCTCGGAATGCCTCCTCTTGGGCTAACAATACAAGGACCCATGGGCTTTAAAAGCATCCTTTAATCCAATCAATTTCTCCGAGATTTAGACATTTATCATCTCTATGGAAGAAGTATCTCATCTATCACATCACATACAGTCAAAACTTTTCAAACTTTTGAACTTTTAAACTCTTTTCAAACAAAAAAACATCTATTAATTGTAAGTGGTAACGCTTGTACACTCAAGCAAAACACCCAATACTTATAGTTAAAAGATTCAATCATCTTTTTTTCAAACATCTTTCTTAAACATGTAAGTGGTAACGCTTGTACACTCAAGCAAAACCCTAATACTTACGATGAAAGATTTTATCAATCAAACCTTTTCAAAATGTATGTGATGAAATAGATTAGATACATTTTCATTAAGATGACATTTGTCTGTCTCTTACTAACATCCCGCTGCTTTCCACTAGCATAAGTGGAACTACGATTGCTCGACTTTCTCAACATCCTTTGAGAATACGTAGGCACAAGGTCTCATCCTTGCCGAGCAAATTTCTATCTCCTCGCACCAAACAAACCATAGAACCCTGTAGATCCGAGCTACAAATGCTCCGATTCCCACTAGGATATGTATGCGAAGATCCACAGATCTTTTGAGCACAATAATAACAAAACCTAGAATCCACATAATCATCTTTTAAAATCCCAAAGGAGAAACTTTCCCAATCATAGAAATAGCAATTAAAAAACACACAACATATCAAACATATTCATATATAAAGTCAGATAACTACATATATTTAGGGTGCTCCATCTATTCCCTTTATATAACAATCCCCCTTACTCAGAATCTCCCCAATGCGTTATGTCTAGTTTGCGCTAGTCGTTACGCATACCAATATCAATTGAGGGTATTTCAGCTTTCCCCTTTTTCATAATCATTAAATCATCTTTCTTGTGTTGAAAATAATAAAGCTTGATGCTCGCGGCATCTTTATAAACAAATCAAAAGATTTAAATCGTTGCGTACCAGAAGATCCGAACTCACGTTCGCATCCTCAGGCGCGTCACCTTTTAACGCGAACACTCGCGGCATCTTTATAAACAAATCAAAAGAGTAAATCGTTTTCGAGCCAGAGGATCCGAATTCAGATTCGATTCTCTAGCACGTCACTTTTTAACGCGAACAGTTGGGAGACTGGGTTAGAAGGATCTGGAGCCCGTTGAAATCTCTGGCTCGGGAATAAAAGAGGTAGATTTCCTCCGGTGCACTATCTGACCAAGTCCTGGGTCTGAATATTGCTGCTGCCAGGGAAATGATGATGGCCGAGAGATATTCTGCTAGGGATAAATACCTCTGTTGGTGACGAATCACTACTGCTCGGAGACTGATGTAACGTGGCTTAGCTTGATTGGGATCACTGCTCGGGGATTAACGTGATGAAGCTTGGAAAGTCTGGACTAGTGGAGGAAAAAGTGAACTCCGCTGGGGAAGGCGGGTAATAAGTGACATCTCTGTGGGGGATTGTACTCTGCAGGGGAAAATATTGGTGACTTTCGTCTTCATCTCAATTCCTAGAGCCTGTAGTAATTACTTTCGTATGTTTGCTTTTCGCATGCTTGTGAATAGATATTTATTGTCAGATACATATAATCATTCAAAGCAAACGTTGGACTTTATGCAAACGACAACAGCAAAAATTGTAAAGAGAAAGAACTCGTATTTATTTGAAATGTATGGCGGCCAAGAAGTTTATACACAGAAAAGTAAAAGCTATGCGGAACAATCTCGTTAAGTTCCAACTATGCTAGTACTCATATATTTCAACTATCTCATCTCCTTGTCACAAGAGAAAGTGAGTGAATTGATCTTCGCCATTTGAATCTTGAATGCTGATAGTAGTCTGGAAGTAGGTGATCGGGACGAGACATAGTCATACGCTTAAATCCCTAACTTTTCCCTAGACCGCCCTTTCGGGTTTTTAGTCTACCGGGATACCCTTTTTTGCCCAAGCCGCCTTTTCAGGTTTTCAACTTGTCGGGTGTACATGTTTTGTATATATCCTTAACTTTTGCCCGAACCCTTTTGGTTCGCCAAGATGCCCTTATTTTTGCCTAGGTCGGTCGACCTAGCGGGTCTCTTTTATGCGTAGTATTTTTTGACTACGTCTGCGTTCACAGGGTGTGGGAAGTCTTCACCATCCATGGTGCTAAGTATCATAGTTCACCGAAAATACATGCCTTGACTACAAACGGTCCCTCGTAGGTGGGAGTCCATTTTCCCCTAGGATCACCTTGTGGTAGAATGATGCGCTTGACTACTAGATCACCGACTTGGTAGACTCGGTGCTTGACCTTCTTGTTAAATGCTCTAATCATTCGCTTCTGATAGATCTGTCCATGGCAGATGGATGCGAGTCATTTTTCATCAATCAAGTTGATCTGGTCAAGGCGAGTCTGGATCCAATCGTCTTCGCCTAAATCTGCATCCTGGAGGACTCTGGTTGAGGGTATCTGAACCTCGATGGGTAGGACTGCTTCCATACCGTATACAAGAGAGAAGGGGGTTGCCCATGTTGATGTCCGTACTATAGTGCGATAACCATCAAGAGCAAATGGTAACATCTCATGCCAATCCTTGTAAGTCACTGTCATCTTCTGTATAATCTTCTTGATATTCTTGTTGGCGGCTTCCACTACGCCGTTCATCTTAGGCCGATAAGGAGAAGAGTTGTGATGCTTGATTTTGAACTGCGTACAGAGTTCGGTGATCATCTTGTTGTTGAGATTAGAGCCGTTATCTGTGATAATCCTTTCGGGAGTGCCATACCGACAGATAAGATTATGCTTAATGAATCGAGCCACGACATTCTTGGTAACAGATGCGAACGAGGCTGCTTCCACCCACTTGGTAAAATAATCAATTGCCACAAGGATGAAACGATGTTCGTTGGAAGCGGTGGGCTTGACTTCTCCAATCATGTCAATGCCCCACATTGCGAAGGGCCACGGAGCAGTTAGAACATTCAACGGTACTGGAGGTACGTGCACTTTGTCTGCGTATATCTGGCATTTGTGGCAAGATCGAGCATAGCGGTGACAATCGGCTTCCATGGTGGACCAATAGTAACCTGTTCTCAGTATCTTCTTAGCCATGGTGTGTCCACTAGAGTGAGTACCAAATGTGCCTTCATGTAACTCTTCCATGTCGTTCCGCTATTTTCCGGTCTACAAAGCGGTAAGCACAAGTCGGTTGCGCTTGTATAAGATGTCGTTCTTGAGGAAGAATTGCGAATCTTCTCAAGAACTTCTTATCGTTAACGAGATGCCCCTGCGGATACTCTTGAGTCTCAAGATACCTTTCACGTCATAGTACCAAGGTTTCTCTCCGCATCAAGTTCACAACAATATGCCGGTTCGTCAAACTTTTCAATGATGATGCGGGGAGCCTCGTTGTCTATCGACCTTGAACATAGGCGACATAGTTGCCAATCGTACATGGCAACCTTCTTCTCGTGGAATGTGATTGAAAGTAATCTCTTGAAGTAGGGATCAAACTCGAACATGCTCTCGATATGGAATGAGATTCGGATGCTTCGTATCCACTCGCCCTAATGTGATCACTAAGTGAGTCTCCATATACTTGCAAGAACTTGATTCTTAAGTCAATAGCAGCTTTAATACCCATGATGCAGCGTCAGTATTCGGCCATGTTGTTAGTGCAACTAAAACATAACCTGGCGGTGAAAGGCGTATGTCCGACTGCAGGAGATGTAATGATGGCGCCAATGTCATTGCCAAGTGAGTTTGAGGCTCCATCAAAAACCATAGTCCATCGGATCCTTGTTCGAGTCCTTAAATGCAGTCACAGTTCTTATCATGACTAGTAAAACACCTTCATCTGGAAATTCGAGCTGCATGGTGATAGTCATCTACGACTTGATGAGCCAAATGATCGGCTACACTTCCTTTGATCGCTTTTGAGAAGTATACTAGATGTCATATTCGGTCAAGATCATTTGCCATCTTGCTATTCTTCCAGAGAGAGCTGGTTTCTCAAATATGTAGTTTATCGGATCCATCTTGGAAATCAACAAAGTAGTGTGAGCCAACATATACTGTCTTAGTCGTGACGATCAAGCCAAAGCGTTGCAAGTTTTCTCATTGTGAGTATCTTGTTTCACAGTCGGTAAATTTTTGCTAAGGTAGTATATTGCATACTCTTTTCGACCAGACTCGTCATGTTTCCCCAACACACACCCCCATAAAATTCTCTAACATTGTCAAGTACATGATAAGAGGTCTTCCTTGATCGGCATCGGATACGAGGATTAGGTACTCCTTTGATTTTGTCAAAAGCGATCTGGCAATCGTCGTTCCATTCCACCACTTGATCTTTCTTCAGTAACTTAAATATTGGCTCACAAGTAGCAGTTAAATGTGCAATAAATCTGGCAATGTAATTCAATCGGCCTAAGAAACCTCTGACTTCCTTCTCGGTGTGGGGAGGTGGCATTTCTTGAATAGCTTTAACCATGGAGGGGTCAACTTCAATACCTTTACCACTGACAACAAACCCTAAGAGTTTACGGATCGACTCCAAAGGTGCACTTGTTGGGGTTAAGTCTCAACGCTTCTTGACCTATCAAATAGTTTCCGTAGATGATCAAGATGTTCTTCTTGATGCAGGATCGAGCTATCATGTCGTCGACGTAGACCTCATCTCGTGATGAATCATGTCATGAAATAATGCCACCATAGCACGGCGATAAGTGGCGCCTCGTTCTTCATCCGACGGCATAACCTTGTAGCGAAAGTGCCCACGTAATAAGTAGTCTTCCATGTCTCGTGAGCCATGATGAACTGGAAACCCGATATACCACACCGTGGATAGGAACATAACGGCTAGGAAACCAGTGTTGAACCGCCTTCATAACTTCGGCTTTTGATTTTCTCCATCTCGTGACGATGCGACACCTTCTGCTTCACCGGAGAAAACCTTCTTTTGTCGGCAATCGGTGTACCGAATATCAATGTCTAAACCGCTCTATCTTGATCTCTTTCGTCTTCATCAGACCCAAATTCACAACCTCAACTTGCTCTTCGGTGTCCTGTAACTCGATCTTCTTCTGTAGAAATCGACAAGTTCTCTGGCACACAATCTTCCTCACCTTCGTCTTGCTTGGTAGATCGGATTATCAAGTCACATTTAGCAATAGCATAGTTGTTATCAACGAGATTCGAGTGATTCTGCGTTATCATGGTTGGTGTAAGAACACATAGCTTTTGAAGGGTGATAAAGTAAAGAAAGAAAACAATAATTGAATGCAAAGTCCAACGATTTTATTGAATGAAAATATACAAATGACGACAATATCCTCACAAACGAGCCATGATGCCGGGCACTAAGCTTTAGAGTTTATTGTTCAAACATGGAAAATCTGAAAAGCAAACAAAACAAAACATTACTCTTGTCTAAAGGAGATTGGTATGACGTCTTCAGCCTTCCAGTTGCTGAGTCCGTTGTCGGGAGTTGGGAAGATCCACTTGCTGATGTCGAAGCTGTTGTCGTCGTCTTCTATAGCATGGATTCCACTCTGGTTGATGCGGAAAGGAAGTTGGCCGACACATTCGCGGCGTATCATCTTCTGACCTTTGATGGTGAAGCCTAAACCAGTCTTGTTAGATTTGAAAGGAAGATCAGGGAGCTGTCCCCAAATAGTACTACCTCCTTCTTCAACTGCAGCTTGAGCATCTTTCAGCGAGGCCATCCTAGGCGGAACTTGTGTAACTTCAGGAGTGACAGGGGAGTCAACAGGCTTGACTCTGGGTATTGTTTCAAAAGCTTGACAAGGAGTCTCGAAGAATTCACCCTCCATCTCAAGGTATCGGAATGACTGTAGATGACTGGCCATATATTCTTCTTCACCGCATACTGTAACAACCTTCCCTTTCACCAGGTATTTTAGCTTCGATGCGTGGTGATATGCCTGCCCCATGTATCCAAGGGCGTCCAAGTAGGAAAGAGTAAGCTGGACGGATGTCCATGACGAAGAAAGTGGAGTCAAAAGTCTAGGAACCGACTTTAACAGGCAGAGTGAGCTCTCCGAGTACTGTTCTCTTAGAACCATTAAAAGCTCTCACAATAATGTCACTGGGCTTCAGGACCAATCCTTCAACATCAAGTCGATCAAAAGCAGTCTTCGGTAGGATATTTAGGGCAGAACTGGTATCCACCAAAACATGAGACAATGTAACGCCTTTGCATTAAACAGAGATGTGCAAGGCTTTGTTGTGTTTCCTTCCGGCAGGAGTCAAATCAGCATCAGAGAAGCCTAGGCCGTTGTTGGCAGCCAGGCTAGCAATACAAACTTCAAATTGGTTAGTAGTAGTGTCTTGCGGTACGTGAGCATTCTTCAGAAACTTCACCAAGGCATTGGCGTGAGCCTTGGAGCATAAGTAGCAAGCTGGATATTCGGGACTGAGTCATCCCATTGTTCCACAACATTGTAGTCACTCTTCTTGATGATCTTGAATTTCCTCCATTTCGTTTGGAGGTGTCTTGACAACTTCCTTTGGTACTACTGTGAGCGGGATGAGTTCTGGTTCTTTCCTCTAGCTTGGGAATGGATTGAATAAATGGAATCGGTGAGTCGCAATGTCTTTTGGAAGAGAGACATACGGAGAGAATACCTTCGGTTACGGTCACCTTACTTGATCCGGTGATGTTGTCAATGTCGAGAATGGTAGCTTCACTATAAGATCCTCAATGGTCGGAGGGTCTTGCTTGACACCATGATAGTAAACACCGGCTCCATAATTCAAGGAATGGCCTTGTCGAGAATATGGGCCGGTGCAGGAGAAGTAATGATGAGAGGTGTCACCAGGCACGAGATCGCAGAGGAAATCCTTATTGTGTTAACATCGACATAATCTTCTAGAAATCGTCACCCCATCCGGTCGCCTTAACATCTTCAATAGGAATCTTATAGCTCTCGAAATGTAAAAACTTCACCATGTAATCGAACTTTCCACTTGGCTTCCCCAAGGTATCCCATGTATGGTATAGCTTCATTCATCTTGATCTTGATTTCTTAGACATGTCTTCACGGACTCTCCACGGGTGGTTTCAGAATAGTATTTCTGGTTATCCACCATGCACTTGACACGTCTTCTCGACCAAGCACAACCATCAGGTGAGATGGGCACCAACAATTCTACGGGCATCCTGGTTGACACGACTTGCAGCAAATTCTTCTTAATAGTCATCGGAGGAATGGTCAAGTCATCTATGTTGAAAACATAAGAGTCTCTCACCAAACATTGGAATTTTGTCATGGTTAGGCATAGGCGTTGATCACATTCGAGTCTCAGCGGGAGGGTCAAACTCAATCGCTCTTCAATCATATCTTGAATCTTGTTCTTGAGCCTAAGTTGTCGATGTAGGGCCGCTGTTGGAGTGGTAAACACTTAGCATTAGGATTGTATCTGAGAGGAAGTGTTGACACTCGAGGAGGATCCTTCAAAGTCACTCTGCTTTCAACATGTGTTGCAAGGCTTGCGACAATGGCATGTTGATCTTTGTAAACTGTCTTAGGTGCGCGTCTCGCAGCTGCTGTCTTCGGAGGTTGTGCTGATGTAGGATTGGAGATCTGGCCCCCACAGATTGAGCATGGTCGGTCTTGGCTCGGCTTTTCGACCATACACGGCATTGGTTTCTTTCTTTCCACCAAAGATCTCTTCGCAACATTTGAAGATGACTCTACATGAATCTTCCGTTCTTGATACCGACTTGATCGCTCTCGTCAGATATCATTTCGGTGAATCCGGTGAAGAGTTTCAATTAGATGGTTGAAAAGCGGATCTCGTCGGTGTTCATAAACATATCAACCAACTCCTATTGGGCAAGGGTGGTTGAACTCGCTGCTAGGTCTCTATTTCGAGCATATTCCTTGAACATCGACCCATAGACATGCTTTGTAGTTTCATGCGAGTGGGTGTCAATTCGACATTGTACTCATCATGTCCTAGAAAGAATGCTAAGTCACTCCAAGTCTGATCGGTCATTCTCTAGTACTACTTCAATTGAGTTCGGACAAACTCTCTTGAAAATAGTGCATCCTGAACTTTACGTCATCGGTGGGGGTTGATCTTCGAACATAGGACTTCAAATGCAGCTTTGGACAAGAATGCCATCATACTTGGCAAAAGTAGGAACTTTGAACTTGGGAGGAATCACCACACCGGGACAAGACTCGGATCATCAAAATTCAGCCGACATTTGATTTTCCAAGATTCGAGACGGTCTTCAGTTGCTTGTACTTGTCATCTTCATCAGTCTGGCTATGATCGTAGTCTTTTCGAGCTCACGTGACCGCCTCTTCATCATCCTTGACACTCCCCATTCTTGACACTTCCTTCGAGAGCTCATCCGGTGACCACTTTAGGACCACCTTTGAACGTCTGCCCATGTTGAGAACTCCAATGACCTTCTTCTGATTGATGAGCTTCTTTAGATCTTCTTGGCCTTGGACCAAACTAGTGAACATCTCCTGGAACTGAGCATTTTGAGCCTGGAGATCTTTGACAGTCTGTTCAAGAGCCATTTCTGCTAAAATAAATAGCGAGAAAATGAGAAAACCAATCTTCGATGTACCTGTTATGAGATGTTATGCCATGATATGCGATGTTTATGCAAATGCAATTCAATGTTTTCAAGGACCTTAGAGATTTAAATTTGTTAAACAAGCACGAACAAACATTTATTAGTTCTCTTTTCATTCTTTTTCTTTTTAAGTACAAAAGATAGTTCAAAACAATAAAAGCATAAAATCCTAGAGCTCTAAGTCTCCCATGGGCACTTCCTCTTGGCGCCAAGGTAGGCGTTGATGCTTCGGTCCTCGTGAAGTAGCTTGGTCAACTCTAGCACTTTCTTCTCACTTGCATAGCACTGAGCTTTAAATGTATCCATTTCTTCTTTGAGCTGAATTCAGGATCTCTTCAAGTCTTCAAGATCAGTAGGCATGTCGGGATGGAGAACAGTATAGGATACGTCACCTATAGCAACAGGTTCCATAATTACTGGTAAAACAGGCGTGAATGGCATCATGAGGTTTTGAGCTCGAGCTCGCACCCATTTGAGGTAAGGTTCCCAAGGAATGGAGTTTTGGTGCCCCAAAGTCTTGGTATCGTCTTCTTTACCATGCCCCAAGTGTATGAACCTTAATCGGTGATCGGAGATTGTGGTTGTAATCGAACACAATATCTTGGGAAGCATATCATGAGGACCATCTCTTGAGCAAAACCAAGATGAGCTAGAGAAGGGTTGTAAGTGATACCCCCTTATACCAAGTAGTGGTACATTAGAATTCTCCTGACCTTCGATGAATGTGAAGTCCTTTTGAGAGAAAAGACTCAACGAATATCTGAATGAGAGAGTGACATTAGCCTTTGAGACCACTTCAACCTTTGTTCATTCTTCAAAATCGATGGAGGAAGGTGCGAAATAAACCACCCGAAAGTAACAGATACAACACATGAGAGTTCCCTTTTTGATAGTACGAGTGTGGAGAGAGTGGATGTCTCCAAGTAAGGTAGGCACAGGATTGCGGTAAGAACAACTTGATGGCGCTAACATCTATGAATTGATCCGAGTTAGGAATAGAACCAACCCATAGATTAGCAAGGCCAATGTCTTTGAATGCATGGAAACTCATAACTTTGAGGAATTCTCGGCTTTCTTAATCAGGAACTTGGAAAGTAAACCCTTAACTCCACTTAGTTTCCCAATTGGCTTCAATGTCTCGAAAGCTTTAGGTGTAAGGCTGATGTTCGCATTCTAGGAACCTTTTCTAAACCGGTGAATGGCATTTGGTCAAGAATGGTATCCCAAGTAGCTTAGAGAACTCTTCCAAGGTAGGAACCAACTGATAATTGGGAATGTAAAGCAATGGTGTTTCGGATCAAGACCGGAATAGGACATGCATCATATCTCTTCAAACCGGAGATAACCAAGTCAAGTAGATAACCATGTTTGATGAACCGAGCATGGTCGAATTTTCAAACCAACTTTGAGCTGCGAAGGTATACCCATGAAGTTGATTCGGATAGTCTTCTAGAAGCCATAATACCTACAAACAGAGCAAAGATAAATCCCCAGGTCCTTGAAATAGTTAGAAATGATATGCAATGCGATGATGTCATGATGTCATGTTTAGCACACACAAACAATTCACACAATGAGCCTAGGTTTAAGGCTTGCATGAGGTAGGTGATTACCCACCAAAAGTTTGAGTTGGTTCATCCCGTCCCATGATAGTAACTGGGTTCTAGGAATCCACATCATTGATCTTTCTCGTAGCGCTTATTTCAATACGACTACCAAGTGACGACCGAAAATATCCCAAAAGTTCGATACCAATGAGCGTAGTATCAGTATCAACCAACCTTAGTTCAGACCAAAGCCGCCATCTCACTACCTTCTAATGGCCAAGATGGGTCAATTAAGGTTCTAAAAGTTTATAGTGCTTGATGACACCACGCAGAAGCCAAATACTATCCTCAACTTGGAAATGAAGAGTATCAAGACATCCAAAGTGTCACACTAACGTAGCCATCATGTTGACCGCTTTATATATGTCTAACGGTCGCGACGATTTATTGCTACTTACCTAAAAGGAAACCCGATCCGTAGATCCCCACAAATATAATACCCAAGCAACCCTTTAAAGATAAAGCAAGCAAGTCAAATGGTAAAACAAAGAAAAGTTATCTAGAAATCCCTAAGGCATTCTCTCTTTAGGGTGTCTCCTCAGAGAGTTTCAGTTTTGTAACACGTGAACTGACTTTGAGATTTTTGTATCGTAATGTGCGGATAGCAAGAGTCGCCACCCACTTTTCTTTTATCCAATTAAGGAAGGTAAAAGTACAAGTAAAAGACCTTCGTTAGATTCTCGAGTAGGAGAAGGTTATGAAAAGGGAAGGTATTAGCACCCTTTTCATCCGTAGTTATCTACGGCTCTTAGTTGCTCTTAGATCACTTTAAAATTGTGTTTTCTCGTGTTTGAAAAAGTTTGAAAGGCATTTCGCTTTGACTTTGTAATGATTCATGTAGGAATGTATACAAAGTGTTCGAAATGTTTCATTTTGAAAGAGTTTGAACTTTGACAAAAGTGTGAGGTGTGAAAATATTTTGGTAGAGCAAGCAACTAAAACTTATTACCTACTCGTAATGGTCGTTTTCGTGTTATTTTGCCCTTTAGAATAGCCATCCAGTACCATTAGTTGGTAGGTAACCCTATTTGTTGGATGTAAGCGACATTCTGAAAGACATCAGATGGTCATAGAAGGCAACTTTGGTAAAAGTATCCCACATTGAAGGGACTATCACTTTCGTAGGCGATAATCGAGGGTCAAGATCATGTACCGTAGGCACATCGGGTCTATGATCTTTGTATCAGGGACTATGATGATTTGTTTTGAAGGAAACAAAGGTTGGATAGTTATACCCCACTTTTTGACCCATATACCACCATATATTTGCATCATTGCATAACCAGCTCGTACATTAATCGGCAGTATCTTCAGTCAAAATTAGGTTTCATCTTTTCATCCGATTCTTGAGCCAACCAATTGGGTTTGAGATTCTTCCATCTCATTTGATCTATCTTGATCAAATCATCACCCTTTCCATCGATATCAAATTCTCCACAGATTAATCAAGGATCGACCAGGGTTTTGACTGGTGAGAATTCTCTCGACTTTTTGAGCAAAGGATGACTTTTTTTGGATAGACGTCATCATATCTTAGATATAACCTTGACCTAATTCTTGATTCAAATCATGGAGTTCATGCGTAATTCATCGCTGTTTTAAACATCTGATGAAATTTCATCTTAATAGAAAAGTCAAACTTTGACTTTTGGTCAAAATTTTCAAAACAAAACTTTTTCCATCATCAAAATACTTCAAATGATCCATCATGATCATCAAAAATCAAAGAATTTGAAAAGTCAACAAAAGTCAAAATTTCTATAACTTAGAAAAAATTTCTTGTTGAAATTTCACATTTTTCCAAACTTCAAGCCATTTTTCACCTAGTTCCAATTGAATTTGAAAACTCAAAACATGAAAGTTGTAGATCATGGAAAAATATCCAAAATGTCCAAGAACTTCAAAACCATGGAGGCTAGCTATGTTTTGAAATTGAAACCAAAGGTCCATGAACTTAAATTTCAAAGTTCACAACTTCAAATTATAGGTCATTTTGTGTTTTTTTCACTTAAACCACTTGCAACCTTGCCAAATGGATTGATTGAACTGATAAACATCAGCTTGAAGTAATAATTGAATGAGATAGGATCAAAGTAAATTGAGCATGGTGAAAAAGGAAATTTCTTTTGTGACAAATACCATTCTTACCCTTAAGCAAACTTGATTCACCAAATGGCTTGTACTTCCCGCCTAATCTTTTCGCACTCTTTTGCCTATAAATAGCTATCAATTCAAGAGAAATCAACACCAAAAATTTCACAAATACAAGTTTTCTTGAAAATCAAGCAATTCATGTCATTGCCAAACATAGCATTTTGAAAATCCAATGGAAACATGATGAAATTGGTGTCCAATATGTTCCATAATCATTAACAAACTCATTCAAAGCTTAAAATCAACATACTAAGCTAAACTTTAAATCATTTTTCATTTTTTCAAACTTGTAAACCGCTAAGCAATCGAATTTG
The DNA here is from genome assembly GCA_021764765.1 of Vicia sativa. Taxonomy (NCBI): domain Eukaryota; kingdom Viridiplantae; phylum Streptophyta; class Magnoliopsida; order Fabales; family Fabaceae; genus Vicia; species Vicia sativa. Next base: position 129,284,628 of record CM038794.1, read on the forward strand.
ACTTAGGCTTGTTTCTTGAGTGAGCATCCTAACACAATCCATATGCATCATGGAGATGATTCAAACAAGAACAACAACTCAGAATCGCTTAACTGCTTTCCGCTTTCTAAATTGTATGCAGGTTGACTTCGCAGCCTGATTCAAGCAAGTTCGAGCAAGGGCCATCTCTAAAGCATCCTCACATGATACTGGTGCTCTAAGGATCAAGAAACAACAATCAGGTGTTTCTAGAACAGTTTTCGATCTTCACTTTTCCGTATGAACACGAACCTGTTCTCCATATTCTTTACCAATTAAAAAGCTTTGGCCATTTGTTTTCTGCACTCAACACGAACATAGCCCTCAACAAAATCATCAAACAATCGTTCAACATACATCATTTAATTTAGATTTTCAGTTTAGGTTCATACGTGTTCTTCGAATCGAAATCATTCTAGGCTTAATATAAATGAAATTAACAAGCATCTTCATGTTCGTGGCATAAAATCGATCAAGTTTGGTTTTTTACATCGCGGCTCTTTTGGTGAGAAACGAAGGAGATAGTCGACTGTGAACTGAGAATCAAAACACAAGCCCAAATCACGCTTGTTCTTGATGTTCTTCGCTTTTAAATTTTCAAATTAACCAATATAATATTAACGCTGTTTTTAATTCACTAACAACCCAAACGTGTTTGCCTAGTGGTCTGGTTTGCCCTTAAGGCTTTGGACACGCGATCACCTCATGGTCATGGGTTCAAAACCCAAAAGACCATTTTTTACAAAGTTTTCAATTTTTCATGTTTTCTTCAAAACTTTCCAATACCATATCAACACGGTGCTGGTCCACTAACATTTCAAACTACTGGCTCGCTGGTTGCTTGCTTGCTCTTAAGGCTCTTTGCCACGTGCCCACCTCATGGTCATGGGTTCAATCCTCTCAAAACCATTCTTTTACAAACTTCAATTTTTCATGTTTTTTTCACAAAACTTCAACAATTTTTTAACCAATCAAAACTTCTCATTTTGAGATGATTTTTTGCACTTGTCATTTAATATATATATTTTATGATTATGTCAAAAATCCAAAAAACTTTCATCTGATTAAATTTTAATCGAGCGAAAACGATGTTCTGAACACTTTTTCAAACCTCCAAAGGTGAATTTTTCAAGTTTTCGACTTCCGATTTTTTCAAAACCTTCACAAATCAACTTAACATTTCAAAACATTCTCAAAAACATTTTCAAATCATTTTTCAAAACATTTCATCAAACTTGCATCTTTTACCATGATCGATCCAACGATAAACTGATTGCCTTTCTCTAATTTCTCGATTGATCATGGGCCTCCTTATGGTGTAAGTCCCAACCCTTTATGTACATATTTAGTTTTATTTGTACATATTCAAAACATCTTTGTCAATATTCAAACATAAACAAATTTCTTTTCATTTGTTTTTCATTCGCTTGTCTATACGCCGAATCCATTGGTTTTAAAGGAAGAATTCTTCCGAGTAAAACTTTCAAACCAATGGCCTCACGGTGTAAGTCCCATAACATTCTTTTTATGTACATAATATTTCCTTGTACATATCAAACTTTTGTCAAACATTCTTTCAAAATAAACTTTTTATCCGCACATAACACGTATATTTCAAAAAAACTTTTATCACATAATACGTATATTTCAAACAAACTTTTATCCGTATATAATACGTATATTTCAAAACAAACTTTTATCGTGACATAACACGTATACTTATTTTTCAAAATCTTTTATCCATATATAATACGTATACTCTTTCTTTGAAAAACTTTTACGTATAAACTTTGATCAATCATTTCTCGTTTATCTCGTACATTTTACACTAAATACCATTGATTTTGAAAGAAGTATTATTCCTCGTGAAAACTGTTTTCAAATCAATGGGCCTCTCTTACGTTGTAAGTCCCAACCCTCCTATGTACATCCATCTTGTCTCCATATAAAACTCTCGTACATATTCACCTTGTACACAATTCAAACTTGTAATAATCGTTACGCTGCTTGAAACGCTCGCTTCACGTAGACACTTGTTTATATTTCATAAATCAGAATAAACATCATGCATTGTTTATATTTCCTTCATAAACTCCCTGAATACATATCGCACACACAACTGCTATACAACTGTCTAATAATAACATAACAATTAGACTAATCAATAGGTTCCCACAAGATAGCCTCCGTGGGCTTCATACAAGACAATTCATCATCAAGACAAAGCCTCCTTGGGCTTCTATACAAGATAACTTATCCCCAGATGGTTTAGCCTTCTCTTGGCTTTGTACAAAGAAACTCTCCCACAGTTAGCCTCCGCTAGGCTTCGTGATAAGACAACACCCCTGTTGAGTCAGCCTCCTTTGGCTTGCTCAAAAGAACTCCTCATTGAGTTTAGCCTTCTTGGGCATCATACAATGAAAAGAGACAGGAAATCTCTTAACAGCCTCCTATTGGGCTTCCAATACAAAGAATCACCCATAAGATAGAACCCCGAAAGGATGGTTTCTCGGTGAAATCACTTTCAAAATCACCATAGAGTAAATTTCCCTGAAACCGCTCTTATTCCAAAAGGATGATTTCGGTGAAATCCCTTTCAAGCCAAAGCCAGCCATACCCTATAGCTTCCTCAGCTATACAAGACCCTCGATGACCCTCGATGACCCTCGAATGCCTCCTCTTGGCTAATAATAAGGACCCACGGGCTTTAAAAGCATCCTTTAATCCAATCAATTTCTCCTTGAGATTTAGACATCTATCATCTCTATGGAAGAAGTATCTCATCTATCACATCACATACAATAAACTTTTTCAAACTTTTCAAACTTTTCAAACTCTTTCAAACAAAAACATCCGTTAATTGTAAGTGGTAACGCTTGTACACTCAAGCAAAACACCTAATGCTTACAGTTAAAAGATTTAATCATCTTTTCAAACATCTTTCTTAAACATGTAAGGTAACGCTTGTACACTCAAGCAAAGCACCTAATACTTACGACAAAGATTTTAATCAATCAAACCTTTTCAAAATGTATGTGATGAAATAGATTAGATACATTTTCATTAAGATGACATTTGTCTCGTTCTTACTAACATCCCGCTGCTTTCCACTAGCATAAGTGGGAACTACGATTGCTCCGACTTTCTCAACATCCTTTTGAGAACACGTACAAGGTCTCATCCTCCGGAAAATTTCTATCTCCCCTGCACCAAATGCACTATAGAACCTCAGATCCGAGCTACAAATGCTCGATTCCATTAGATATGTATGCGTAAGATCCATGATCTTTGCGAGCACAATAATAACAAAACCTAGAAATCCCACATAATCCATCGTTTAAAATCCAAAGGAGAAACTTTCCCAATCATAGAAATAGCAATTAAAACACACAACATATCAAATGTATTCATATATAAAGCTGTAGATAACTACATATATTTAGGGTGCTCCATATATTCCTTTATATACCAATCCCCTTACTCTAATCTCCCAATGCGCTATGTCTAGTTTGCGCTAGTCGTTACGCATATCAATATCAATTGAGGGTATTTCACCTTTCCCCTTTTCATAATCATTAAATCATCTTTCTTGTGTTGAAAATAATAAAGCTTCGATGCTCGCGGCATCTTTATAAACAAATCAAAAGATTTAAATCACATGCACCGAAGATCCGAACTCACGTCAGATCCTCTGGCCACCTTAACGCCGATCAGAAAATGGCGACTACCGGGGAGTAACAAACTTTGATTTTCAAAAAGAAAACGCTACTCGCCCCCGAGAGCACCAAGATTTTTTTGTTTTCAAAAGAAAAGAAAGGGGATAAGCTTTTCATTTTGCATATCCGTTTTTCTTTTTATAGGTGTTTCAAGCGATTTCACTTGATGGAAAGAAATCCTAACCCGGATTTAAGAAACATTTTAAGATCTAGGTGGAGGTATTAACACGCGGCAGTTCAATGCTTTCTCGAGTTAATATTTCCACAAGCAGCTGGAGGTTGTCTCGAGGGTATTGGTTTAGCGTAGCATGCGAAGACGTCTTTCAGGGAACTTAAGAAGTCGAAAGGGATGTAGAGAACACACAAACCATCCCCGGCCATTAGATGTAGTGCAGAGATTATCTGGGTGTGTTTCAGAGGTCATGCGATATCACGATCAGCGAAGCTTTCTTGAAAATATTATTGACCATCGAGTATTCACCAAATCCAATAATGTTTCAAGGGAGTGTTGTTCTGTATTATCGATAGAACCGATTCACGGATGAATAAGCCATTAGAACTTAACCCGTTGATTCTTATCGTTGGCTTCATGCTCGTG
>CM038794.1:129289059-129392345 GCA_021764765.1 Vicia sativa
CGCTTAAGGCCAGACATGCCTCATACTTAAAAGTTGGAACTTTGAACTTGGGAGGAATCCACAACACAGATGAGACTTAATCATCAAAGTTCAACTTAGGACATTTGGTTTTCCATGACAGTCAGACGGTCTTGAGTTGTTTGTAATTGTCATCTTCATGAGTATTGGCGTCATCATTAACTCTCAGGGCTCGTGGCGTCATAGCTCTCTACTATTGAGAGAGTTTGTGTTGTCTCATTTTCATCAATTTTTTATTGAATCGTCAAATATTCAACTATTTAATAACAAATTAAGAAACAATTGTTTAAATCATTGATCTGTTGGCGTTTTCTGATATGTTGGTATAGTTTGGATTATAGTACAATCAAAACATGCACAATACTACATGCATCTGAATTCTTTGATCAAAATTGCTTGTGCATGCACTATTTTATTTTCTATTAATTAAATTGTCAATGTGGTTAGCTCCACTATAATCGATTAACAGTAAAAAAAGGAAATAAAGATATTTAATTGTCACTGCCGTGTTGTCCTAATCGATTAAAGTGTATTTTTGAACTCTTTCAATCGATTGGGATAAGGTGTCAATATATTAGTTAAAAAAACTTTGCCGGATCTCTTTGAGGCGTTTCTATGACATTTTTAAAGTATTTATTTGAGAAATATCAATTTGAAAAATGTTTTCATGTGCTGTGTGATTAACCAGTACTTTCAAAATCTCTTATGCATTTCATACTTTTCACTCGGACTAATTAATGCATAGATTTCTTGTACTTCAAGACTTGGTGGAGATGCTTTCTTTCTTGACACACTTGCAGTTTATTGAGATGAGACTTGAGATAACTTATTTGGTTGCCATTATCGATAGTCAATCCAACAAACCTTAAATTTATGGTTTGCACCTTTAACCGCTTATGCTTGACTTGTCATCATCAATTGTCATCATTAAACAAAAGTTGTCATCGTCAAAAGTGATAGTTGTCATTGTTAATATTGTTTCACGAAACAATGCTTCACACTCTCCTCTTTTTTTATGATGACAACACATCTAAGGTGGTAAAAGAAAATAACACATGTGTGTTTGGAGTAATTAAACTCCCCGGGTTAAATAGAGTATACTTCACCCATTTGAGAGTATATGTCTCCTTTGTCAATATCAAAAGCAGATATTGATGCATTACGAAAATAGAAATATGAACACATAAACAGCTAGGCATTTAAGAAAGTGGAAAAATTGTCTTTATTTATTAAAGATAAGACACTTAGAATTCAAAGTACAAGAATGAAAATTAAAGAATTGAAATTATGAAAACATGAAATAACAAGAAGTTAAACACAGGTGATACTATTTGATGCCATAAGCATCATCATTCCTTGTCGTAATTTTCTTCATATCCTCGACTAGAGTTTGGCCAATTTTAACACCTTCTCTATATTGGTGTCTTCTTCCTTAGTTTGTTCATTTTCTCCTTCTTCCTTGAATGGTGAGTCTTCTATAGCATACTGTTTTAATTAATATTATATTAATATTTTTAGATTCCGATCGATATTTATTTTATGACGAGAATAGATATATTAATCGATATAGATGATAATATATTTGGCGACGTTTCATCGGTCCGGTTTTATTCCGCTTCGGTTCGGTAAAATATTATCGGATCCGATATTTAATTCTCGAATTATTCTAATTAATTGGATTAATAATATTAGTAAGTTAGGGGTGTGGGGAGCAATTGTTGAGGATTGGATTTTCACCCTTGGATTACTAGTAGAAACAACCTTATAAAACCATTCCTTCCCCTTTTCTTTCCATTTTCCTACACCAAGCAAACATAGAAACATGGAGGAAAAGAGAGGGTTTTGAGAAGAAGAAGAAGAAGAAAGAACAAAGCATGAAGTTGGGATTGTTGAAGCATCTTCAACCAACCAAAGCTAGAGGCAAGGGGTTTGATTTCTCTATCACATATGCTTAGGTTTGATAGTTATATTTAGGATTTGGGAAAATTAATAGTTGGTTTATAGGGTTTGGTTGGTTGATTGTTGAAATGGTTTAGAAAAGTTGGATTAGGAGTAGGGATTAGGGTGTGTTGTTGCTAGTATTGTAGCAAATGAAGTTCTAAAATGAAAATGGAAAACTATTGATAAAGATGAAAACGGAAAATGTAAAACAGTTTGTTTCCACGAGGGAAAGAAAGGAGTGGAAAGGAAGTGCATGAGGCGCCGCCTCCATGTGTGGGCGACCCCGCCTTCCTGAGGCACCCGCCTCCATTTCATAAGGGAGCAAGGGACGTGCGTCATGTGAGGCTTGGGGATGGAGCGGAAAAATGCGCTTTTCTATTTTACCAAGCTAAGTTTACATTTTTGAAATTTTCCTTCTACATAATTTTGTTTTGTTTCTTCTCATTTCCCATTTCATATACTACTAGTTAGTATTAATGAAAATAACTAGGACAGTTAATGATTAAATTTAGAACCCGATTATGTTCCAATTTTCCGATTTCTAAGATTCGTGACGAGCAAGTTGCTCCGAATTCAACGAAATTGGCGTGCTAGCTAAGTTCGACGTGTAGACGTAGTGGTGAGTTAGTTTTTGAAATTGAGTTTTAAGAGATGACCCGAAATAGGCCAAAGTGCGGTTAAATTGAATCGGATTGCGTTTTAGTAGATTTAAGGCACGTATGGACAATCCGATTTCGATGTTGGCGATTATGATTAATGTCGGTTATTAGGAATGGCCTTATGATGATTATAGGTGTTTGACTATTTTCCGTTTTTGGAATTTGGTGAGTAAACATAATTGATAATGATGCGATGTGAATAGACATAATATTTGCGGCCGATTGTATTTACTAATGAATACTTGTTGATATGCGATGTGATGATATATGTCTTTGTACATGATGATGTGATGATTATATTGATGTTGTTAATAAATGCTTCGATTTGTGAATGCATGATTTTTGATGATGATGAATTGTTTGGTGATGTTTTGCATAATGCAAATATGATGCGATGATACATTTATCTTGATGTGGATAAATTATAGCGATGTGGGCTTTATGCCAATTTTGATGAGCGATGATGTTTTTGTGTTGTGTTGTTTTATTATCGAGTCACATACATTGCATTGGCGGCGAGGGCTTTTATATGACGGCGAGGCTTTTATGCCGTGTTCCTAATTATGAAAAGCGGCCGGTACCACATGCATAACATAGTCGTGTCTCATGGAGTCGGTTATGTTTATGTTTGAGTTGTTTGGCATTGGGTTTTTAATTGATTAAAGATGTTGAATTTCGATGATATATGATGCTTTGTTTGGTGATGATCTTTATGATGAACATGAAATGAATATAACTTGATAGTTTCATGATAACTAGGCGATGAATATAAGTGATGAGTTTTGTGATGATTTAACTTGATGAAATGCTTAATGCAAATATGATGTGTGTATGTTTGTGACGATGGGCTTTTATGCCAAAAATCGACAATGGGCTTTAGCCAATTGGTGATGATTTTATTTATGTCGTTTATGTTATTAGCATTGTTTAGTGTTGTTGTTTATAGTTTACGTGTTGTTGCGATGATTTATGCCGATGAGGTTATGGCGATAAAGTGTAGATTATACACATTAGTATGTGATTAAAGTAAGTGAATTTTGAATATGTGTTGGAATTACACTTATTAATCTATACCTTATAATAATAAACTATATATATATATATATATATATATATATATATATATATATATATATATATATATATATTTATATCATGCTTTTAATTATATGTTTTGGAGTATCTCACCCTTTACTTGTTTCGTTACCTTATATTGGTAACGGTTATGAAGACGAGTTTATAGTGCTTATTAGTCGAGTGTCAATTGGGGAATAATTATGTTGTCTGTTCTTTTGTTGTTTTCCTTTGTAAATAAGAATCATACTCTATGAAAATATGATTGGTTAAGAAAGTTTAATAAAGAAGATGTGATTTTTATGAATCAATTTATGTTTTTCGATGATGCTATGTATCCAAGATTTATACTTTAAAGCAAACTATTTAAAGTGATTTGGTTTTGATGGTGTGATGCATATTTAATTATGAAATTTTAATTTACTCTAATTTTGCATATAAAACTTTGGGTAATATTGAGGTGTTATTCCTCTATTCTCCATGTTTCATAGAAACTCCTATCTCTTTTAGGGTAATATGGGTGATATTATAGTTTGTCGAGTCTTCTAATTCCTCCATGGTGTCAACGATCAAGGTGGCCAGAAGTCTTGAGATGGTTAGTGTGACACCCCAAATAATTCAACTATTAAATAATTAGAAATTTAATTATTAATTTAATTAAAGATTTAATTATTGGTATTTTTGAATTAATGGATTTAATTAATTAATTAAATAAATGGATGTGTTGGTGGTGTGGAGTGGAATTGGGAGGTGTGTAGAGTAAAAGGCTCTAATTATGTTATTTTAGTTAATTGGAATAATATAAAGGAATAAAGAGAGAAATTAGAGTTTTTCATTCTCATACTTTTGAGAGAAGAAAGAGGAAAAGTCAAGGCGTCGGAAGTTCGAAGATTCATCGCGAGGTAAGGGGTGATTTGATCAGATTATTATGCCTTATAGGTTTTGATGATCAATAGAATGAATTGATCCGTTAGGAATCTCGAATTATGAATTTTAGATTGTGCCCTAACGTTATGATCCGACGTAATAATTCAATTGGGAATGATAATAAGGATTAATTGTGTAGGATGATTGTAGGCTAATTAGAAAGTATAATTCGATGTTAATTAGGTGTGCAAATACATAAAATTATTGTTTACATTGTGCCATAGTTGGTAATGAATGGATTAATTGAACGCATTACGTGAAAATAAAAACTGACTTTTGGTGAAAAAGTGCAGCATGGGTCGACACAAGGGCCTTTGCATCGATGCAAGTTGCCTTGGTGTAAGAAATAGAAGCTGGAAATAAGGCTTGTATCGATACAAAACTGCTTGCATCGACTCATGTGGTGAAAATTTGGGTTTTTGCATCGACACAAGGATGTTATGCATCGATGCAAGAGGATCTTGTATCGACACAAGAAGCCATGGATCGACTTATACTGAAGGGATTTTGAAAAATGGAAAAAATTATTACGTATGAGTCAACACATGCGTGTTTTGTGTCGACACAAACAAGTTTTGTATTGACACGTGGAGTTTTGGATCGATGCATACTGTGTGAAAACAGAACATAACTTTCTGAAAATTGTTTTGGTCATATCTTTGCGAGCGTAACTCCGATTTAGGCATAGTTGGTATCGTTGGAAAGCTTAGGACGAGTATTATCTATTAAAAGCATCCTTAAAAATAGTAATTGAGATATTGCGAGATTGTTATGGCTTCCGTAGGAAGAATCCGTTGTAATTCGTGATTGTGCCATTAACTTGTGTATACTTGTCGTATGTTAATTCAATATGTTGTAATTAACGTTATATGCTCATGACTTGCTGTTATCATGTGTTGTTGTTGGTGTTGGCTATGTATGGAATAATGATGTGTGATCATATTCCGTATTTGGATTGTTGCATGCTTTTGATGTGCATGCATATGCATTCTGGTGATGGTTAATTCTCATTGTGTGGAATTGGACTGCAGAGCCAATACCGTACCGATGGATAGTGGTGGTGAGGTTCTTGACCATGGTGTATGGTAGTTGCTCTTTTCCATGGTGTAAGCGGAACAGGTGTGAATTTAGTTCATGTTTGGTACCATGCATTGAGTGCATTGCATATGTAATTAAAACATGTTAGGATGGTTTCCAATGTTATAATTGCATTGATTTTTGTTATATGCATAATGATATGTGTTAATTGTAATTGTGAATCGTATTCTGATGATGCTAATGAGGGTGGAATAATGTATTGATTGTTTTATTGTTTTAAAGAAACGTATAATGCATTTTAATTATTGATGAAATCTCACCCTTACTTTGATGATTTCGTTAAGTGATTATTTCGAATTGGTGAGGATGGCTTATAGAGCTGTGTTATTTAGATAGTCTGCGTGTCAGTGTCATGCTCTAGTAGTTGCAACACTGGGGAACGATCGTTTTGGAATTTTAAGGATTAAACTTGTTCTTTTGAGTTTATGTTTGGAATAATTATGATTTGATTTATTAGGATTTTATATTATTTCGCATGTAAAACATAATTGTTGGTTGAATCGTTTAATGAAGTTCTTGATAAAAGCATGATTCTGTATGATTTTTTATTACTTTAAATTATAAATTGTGACGCCCTTTCGTTATGTTAAACTCTGATTAATTATATAATTCGTGGGGAAATTAGAATGGGTGTTACAGTTAGTCCATAGGGAAGTCTTGCATATGGGATTTCTTTATATCGGATCATGTAGTTGAACATTCCTTCTACCTAATTGGTTAAGATTTATTGGGTTAGGATCCACAGGAGTACTACATCTTCCTTAACTACATAGCCATGGTTTATGATCCTTTGGAAGCGGCTCTTGATGAGACGTTTGTGGATGATCCTAATATTTGTCTTCGGGTGAATGGATTTGTAAGGAACCTTCTTCTTTTTAATAGGTTCGATTACAAGGAAATTGATGGTAGTAGAGTGTTTGAAGTTCTTAAATCTTATAAGCTTATCAAGGGTGTAGGTTATCCCTTTAATGGATAGCTCAAAAATTCTCCCAAAATAATCTTTGTGAATTACAATTTCCACTCCTCTTTTAGATGTTCTCAAGGAAGTTCTTATAAGTTTCAGATTTAGGTAAAATTCTTTTAATAAGTATGGGAAGGTAATATACGGTATTTGGGAGAAGAGTGTAACAACAAGATTGGTTCCATATCTGGTTTTAAGTTTTGATGATAATTTTACATGGTATCTTAGAGAACAATTGTGTACTCTAATGGTTTCTCTCTAGTGTGTAGCTTTTGATAAACAAGTTCTGACTCAGGTAAGAAGGCGTGTGATGTCATCAGGTTCTGAACTCAACACTCTAGAATAATACCTTTGATATGTTGCAAAGTTAAGCCAATATTCTGAAATGCATCTTATGCAACGGTTCCAAGGAACATTAGTTCAAGAGCTTATGATCATGACTTTACAATGAAGCTTTGGAGGCCTTCTAAAGTTTAGATTCTACGGTCCCAAGTTCTGAATATGTTGAAGACAAAGTTCTACTGACAAGTTCTGAAGATCTGAAGACATTAATTCGGAAGACCAAGAGCTAAAGACTTTGAAGACAAGGTTTTGTTGAACAAGTTTTGAAGACTCTAAATACTTAGGCTAAGAAGATTCGAGTTTTGATCCTTCTACAACATGCTTCATCAACATACACCAGAAGTCTCTAAAGAAATAGAAGATAAAGATCCTTACTAGTTTGCATGATATGGTGAGTATAAAAATACAAAGTACATTGTGACCACTACTCTGCTAGGGTGGCGTAAGGACAGTCCTTTTATACTATGTTGTCTACCATTCCCACCATGATTGTTGCAGACAAAATAATTGGCTTTATGTTTCCTATTATACCCTCCAACGAATCTCTTTTTCAGCTATAAAAAGAGGACTTGAAAGAATTGGAAAGATAACTCTTAGTTCTACAAAACCACGCTAAAGTGTTGCACAAACTCTTTTGATATATACTTTGTATAGTTTTGTAAATTAGCAAGGAGATTTTGTTCATATATTGCTATCAACATTTTTGTGTTATTGTACTTAAACATTGTTAATCTACTTGCTAGAAGCATATTTGTATACACATATTTGTAAATCAATGGTTGTTGATTGGTTCCTTGAGAAACTCAGTGTAGTTGGGATTCTCAAGAAGAGTTTGGCTGCAGTCACTATGGATTGGAAATAAGGATCAACGAACTTGTTGTGGTTGTTAACAAGGTTAATCAGACTTATTGTTATTGTCTGCAATCGGTGGATTATAGTGGATTAAGTCCCTGTGGATAAGGCAAATTACCTTGAGGCATGGACTACAGTAACTTAGTTCACAGTGAACCAAAATAAAAATAATTGTATTCTTTTATTTTTATTCACTTGTTAGCTCTGTGTTTAAGTTGAAAAAAGAGTATATTTGGTACATGTAACACGGTGGGAGAACTGACTTTGGATTGTTTTGCGTTTGATCGCAAATGTTGCGGATAGCCAAAGTCGCCACCAACTTTTCTTTTATCCAATTAAGGGAGGTGAAACAGAAAAGACCTTCGTTAGATTCTGATTAAGGGAGGTGGTTATGAAAAGGGAAGGTGTTAGCACCCTTTTCATCCGTAGTTATCTACGGGCTCTTAATTGCTTTAGATCACTTGATGATTTGCTTTTTGTGTGTGTTTTGAAAAGATTTTGAAAAAAGTCATTTCGCTTTGACTTCGTAATGATTCACGCCGGAATGTATACAAAGTGTTTGGAAATGTTTTATTTTGGAAAATAAACTTTGTAATGATTCACGCTGGAATGTATACAAAGCGTTTGAAAATGATTTTTAGAAAGTGTGAGGTGTGAAAAGTGTTTTTATGGAGCAAGCAATTAAGAGTCTATTACCTACTCAGAACGGTCGTTTCTGTGTTATTTTTACTTTCCTTTAGAATAGTGTTATCCGTACCATTAGTTGGTAGGTAACCCTATTCGTTGGATGTAAATGGACGTTCGAAGGGACATTGTATGGTCATAGAAGGCAACTTGTAGGAGTATCCTAGCACATTCGTAGGGACGATCATCACTTTTCGTAGGCAACAATCGAGGGACTAGATCATGTGTTCGTAGGCAACATCGAGGGACTATGATCTTTTGAGTCGAAAGGACTATGATGATATATTGTAGGCAACCGTGCTAAGATACCCCCACGTTCGAGGGACTTGACCCTTTTTCCGAAAGGCAACGAGAGAGAATACCCTAGGCGGTGCATGTGTGAAAAGAGTGTGTTAAATTCAAATATTTCATCTTATGATTAGAAGTGATCTACGTTGTTTTTAGTCTTGCCATACACACCTAATTAATAGCAGTTTATATGGGTGCGGAAAGTAAATTGCGGAAAGAAAAGTGCATAAAGTAAATCCTACGTTATTACATGGCTTTGGGACAATTGCATAATATAGGAGTGCGGAAAGTAAAACTTAATTAAAGCTATTACATCCCATGAGCAGTTACATAATATTGGGAAAAAAATGCGAGAAAGCAAATAACGGAATAGAAAACTAGTGCTAATATTTTTGGATTTTTTAGATGTGAAGAATAATCCTAGGTCTAATTGATTTTAATTAATTTTTAAGGAAAATATTAGTTAATTCTAATCCTAAATTAATTAATTAAAATAAGAGAAAAAAATTAGTGGAAGTTGTCTAATTAATCCTAATTATTTAACCTAATTACTAATTTTAATTAATTATGAAATTAGCAAGATAAATAAAAAAAATGGAAAAGTAATAAAAAAAAGCAGAAGCGCTTCTAGAAGAAGCCATCCTAGAAGTTGGAGCTTCTGGGCAATCCCTTGCTAGAGACACCCAGAAGTTGGGACTTGGGTTTCTATTGGAGGTGCCTGAGTGGAATTTACGGGCTTTCTCTGAGGTGGATCCAGTGGAGCTTACGGACGTGCGCTATGATGGGATCCAGAAGCTCTTCTGGACATGTTTCTGCCTTTGAGGGGTCCAGTAGGCACCGGAGGTTGTAACCGGAACACGAAACATAAAAACGTTAAGTGCAGGAAAAGGCAGGGTTCGAACCCATGCCTTCTAGGATGAACGCGTGCTGCCTCTGCCATCTGAGCCCACCTGTTTTGGTGTTAGACATAGGAAATATAATGAATACAAAGGAAATTGATTTATGGGAATCAATTAATCAGAAAACGCGTGCAAGGGGTGTTCTTCCTCATTTGAATTTTCAGACCTATAGCCACAGGTTTTTACCTACGCTTATGTAGCTAAATCCCTGCAAGTTTCAAAAATTCAACACAAGCAATATAAATTTAAAGTAAGACCATGGTTCGATCCGGTTTGACCTTCTGAACATGGATATGTCCCTAGTTTTGGCCAATTTTCCTAAATCAGAAAGCCCTAATCCAAGGTTTTAAACCCTAGCGATGGTGAATCCTTCGTTTTGTACCGAGCTTCAATTAAACTATCCAGACATGATCGAAACTTCATCACAAACACAAATGCATGGTTAAATTCAATTGATTATGCATAAAAGTATGAAAACGATTTTGAGTTCAAAGTGTGCAAACTGTGATCATGTTCTGCTGATTTTGGGGGTTTTGCTTGCTTGTAAGTATTTGGATTAACTCAGAGAACCTCCAGGAATGATTGCAATGCTTGAAATGGATTGAATCGAAGCAAAAATGTGGCTTCTAGTTGCTTACAAGTCACGGTTTTTTTAAAGCTTATTAGGGTTCTTTTAGGTCAGATGTTCGTCTCCTGTGCATTTGGAACCATCATGTATTTATATTTTAATGAATTAGGTCAAGAATTGTCAAAAGATATCATGCCAATCAATAAAAAATTATTTGATTTGGAATCAAACCAAATATTCCTTTTTGAGCCAATTTCAATCAAATCAAATTGCCAATCTTAATTATTTCGAAATAATCAGATTAAATGGCTTGCTTGGACCTCAAGGATGAGATAAAATCCATCTTGCACTTAATTTTTGATTTTATATCTTTTATTTTAATTAAATTGGTTTTAAATGAATAAAAATCCAAAATAAATTAAAAATAAAAGATAAAAACGTGGCCTTGGGCTTGGAGGTTCCAATTCAGATAAGGAACATGTTTGAATCAAGAAAAGTTAGGCCCATTTGGAAAAAAAATTATTTTCTCAAGTATTTCTCTTTGTGCACCTCCTCAAAATGCTCAACTTGCACAATGTGTATCTTACTCAATTTTTGACATTTTTGGGTGTTCTTAGACTTTTTAGAAAGCTCAAGATGTCCTCTAAGCAGCCCTTTTGTTTTCATATTCATTGAAGTTTCCATGCTTATGAACACTTCTTTACAAAAAGTTGACTTTTTGTTGACTTTTAAAAGACACAGAATGTTTTGATCCATAACTTCCAAATGAAGCATTTTCTGCCCAAGCTTGTGAGACATGAAGTTGTAGAGAATTAAGTTCTCTTTAAAATGAGCTGTGGTGGAAAAATTTCTGATAAATTATGTGAAAGTTATGCAGTCAAAGTTCTTGACTTTTGTCTAAGAAAGCCTAATTTAAAAACTTTGACTTTTGATCAAATCTTGACTTTTCTTGCAGAATCATGATCAACCCTTGATCAAATGATGAATATTACTTCAAAATATTGGTGTTGACTAAAAATTATGAATTTTGACTGTATATTGACCACAGTTGACTTTTGTCCAATACAGTTGGTTTTCAACCATCTGAGCAATTGACTGAGCAAACTTGACTTGTAAGGCTTTGAAACTTGACATGGTGATTCTTTGAAGCATATGATGAGGTATGATGACCACTTGAAGCATTGGATGTCCATCTTGACTTGAGAATGGAAAAACCCTAGCTTGGGTTGATTGCTTAAGAGAGGGTTTGTCTGGTCAACCCTTGTGAAATCCTTGAGTATGGATATGTGAAATGTCTTGAGGAGTAGGAGGGTAAATTTTGGGGTATAACAGTACAACCCATTTTAAACCCCTTTTTCTTGTTTTTCTTGCACCTTCAAAGAGTTCTTTGAGGGAATCTTAACAAATTTGGTGGTAAGGCTTATGGTTTTTCAAGATATTTGGTTCCACATACCAAGGTTGAATTACTTTCTTTGCTAGAATTATCATTTTTACTTCTTTCTTACAAATTATCAAACTTGTGGTGAAAGGATTTATTCTTGGTGTTTCTATGAGTTTTTGGCTTGAGGAGGCCATGGTGAAACTTATGGCAGAGGAACTCACACAAGCAAGGATGCAAGAATATATGAATTTTTTATATGCAAGAAGTAATGAAGGAAGCATGCTTATTTATAGTGTGTCATCTGAAAATTTGATCATGTATTTTTGGAAAGCAATTAATGTAAATTTTACTAACTGAAAAGCAAAGAAAAGTCTTTCCAAATTGAGTGTGCTAATCTATTGGCTAAGGGCTTCAATCGATTAGTTCGCTAGAAGTTCGAAGAATTTACACTTTCTTCATCGATTTTGGAATTTAATTTGCTTGAGGCACAAATTTGGCTTGGATTTGATTTGAAACTCGGTGTGCCAATATCTTATAATCGATTTCCATAATGTCTCAATCGATTGAGCATATGCAATTCAACCTCCTTGGTGCAAGAATATGAAATGAATTTTACCAAAAAGGTTCAATATGATATTTCTTGATTAATATGTCGGCCTATTTAAATAATAGAACACCATTTGTTACAGATCATGTCCAAGTGAGTTCAATATTTTTATCAAATGAAAAGTTTATATTCAAAATGTCTTGACCGATTGCCATACCGCACCGCATTGAGTACAATCCATCACATGGAAGATCTTCTCAATTTCCTTCAACCATCCAAAGCTCCATCGAGATCATACTTGCCCTTGGTGGCGGATTCTCCCTCGGAAAGTGGCCAAGCTACGGGATCTAGCATCCCGTCGATTCGTGATTCTCCATAACATGAGTCATCGCTTCAAAGCGCAGAATCGCGACATCGTTCCTTCCATCCGTCTCAACTTATCACTACAACATAAATAACAGTTAGAACTAAATAACAATACTCGATTGTTAAAAGACACAACAACTTTGGTTGGACGGACCGGCCTGCTCTAATACCACTAATGTAACACCCCGTTTCTACCCGGTAATTGTAAATAAATTCAGATTATAAAAATTTCAACCAAACATTTATTACACTTTCAACTTTAAACTAACCGCAAAACTTATTATAACAGATCGTAACACATATAAGTATGAAGAAACTCATAACAACTATTTGATCCTCAAAATTAAATCACAACTTTAAACTTCAACTTATAGCATCTTTTTCTAACTTGTAACAATCAAAATTAAACATCTCCAATAACAACTTAAACAATTCAACTTAAAACAACAAGAACAAAACAAGTGTTCATTCCTCCAGTGCTACGATTAAATGATGATACCAAACTTGAACAAATATGAAACAACTATTATCCTTGATTACCTACACGTTACCACGTAGAGGCAACATCACGTAGGTGTGAGATATCGAATGATATAAGCAAAAATATGATAATTAATATATTAGATAAGAATCATATAATTTTCACTACTTCACAACAACAACTAGATAACAATCAGTGCACAACACAACGACAACTTCCAAAATACAATTCCAATGCGACTCAACTTATGCATATGCATGTGGTACCATTTGGAGGAGAACTCCCAACTTAAACATATGTCAGGTTATCGAGGCATTTCAACAAGGCATAAGCCTTCAACTTCAACGTGGTGCCATCAAGGCCAACTTAATCATGCAATGTATGCGACATTATGAATGACATACAATCAACAATATCAACAGCAATCACAACAACTTCAATCACAAAATAGCAACTTCGACAACAATTTAGACATGCATCAATTGCATCAACTTAACCAATAATGGTCATTCGACCTACAACTTAAACATGCCCACGAATCGGGACAATTCAACTTATTTGGTTGTACCTCCAAAACAACTTATTCAACACCATTCCAACAAAACGAACCAATCAAAATCACCTATTATTATACGAACTATCACGACGAAATTTAATAGATTCGAACAAATAGTTTCTACGCTTAATTTGCTAAATCGGCTAATTCGTTAATGTTTCCACTCCCCGCTAACACTGCCATTTATAAACCACTTACTACTATTTTTATTATACTAATATTGTCATTTTCTACTACTAAGTATCATTTTCATCCAAATTCATCTTTGCTTGCAATTTACCTGCATCTAGTAAAGACCTGCTATAAACTAGTTTCTGTTTCTGCTAAATTTCGATTTGATCAATTACACTAACATACCTACAACAATCATTCACTGTAGCATATTTATTTCTAATCAATTAAGGATGTCATTTTCTAATTCTTGTTGCTGTATACGTTCCAATTAAAGTTGCAAGGTCAGAATTTTATTAAATCAGAAAAGTAATACCTAAGCCAATACACACAAATATGCAGAGAAAGTGGAACGCTTTCCTCTCATAGGGTGTCCCCTTGGTGTGCCTATGTATCATTACTTTATTTTTTTCTTTTTATTCTAAGCATAGAGGTATTAACAATTAACCATAAATACTAAAAACTAGTCAAGCCAAACATTAAAATTTCAAGTACTAGGGAGGCAGTAAGGATGGCGGGCCCACCCCCAGGGCGTCTTCCCATATATATATATATATATATATATATATATATATATATATATATATATATATATATATATATATATATATATATATATATATATATATATATACTTCTTCTTCTTTGTTTATTAACGTGGGGTGCCCGTCCCACACTTTAGGGCCCCCGTTCCAATTGCTTCTTCTACACATTCTTGCTTCTCAACGTATTTCTATTTCTTCTAATTCCCAGTTTCAAATTCACAGGCACAACACAATTTAATTCAACATATTAAATATATATCAAACCAGACCATGGCAATGACACACAAAAATTCAACACAATCTCATCGATCAAAATTCCAGTTTATCACAAATCAAATAATCACAATTTCAACACAAATTCAATGCAAACATTAGGAAAACTATAATTCTAATCCCACATATTAACCCTCATATTCGTGATTATAAAATTTGAACTCCACCCTTACCTTGGATTAAGGGAAGCTCGAATTACTTGATCGAATTTCCCGAATCTAACCAGACCCTAATTCTGCAACAGATGGACTAGTGTAAATTTTTTGGTTTTTACTATAATTAATCGATATTAATTCACTACTACCTGGTATAATTGAGGTTGATTCTTCCTATCTTCTTCTCCTCTAGCATTTTTTCTTTTTCTCTCACGTAGCGGGCACTTGTTATTTCTTCTAACCCTAGCCACTTTGAAAGACTACTTTTTATATAACACTTGTTTATTTTAATTCTAGTTATCGTTCAAGCTTTTAATGGGCCTAAAACCAACACTTCTAGTTTTCTATTTGCCACATACAATTTAACCCAACTATTTCAATTAATTTCTAATAAACTCATATTATTTTCTAATATAATTTTCTCCATTAAATCGACCATTACGATTATTAACATTTCAACTCGAATAACTTATTCAACAAATATACGAAAAATGTTTAATTAAAATATTTAATTAAATATGAGTGTTACAACTCTCCCCCACTTATAATATTTCCGTCCTCAAAAATCTTACCTCAATCAAATAAGTCGGGATAGGAATCTCGCATCTTGCGCTCCAATTCCCATGTCATGCTTTCCCCGACCGCTCCCGACCAGACCACTTTCACCAAAGAAATCTCCTTGCCTCTTAAAGTCTTCATTTCATGATCTACAATTCATACAGGCATCATCTCTACAATAAGATTATCCCGTACTTGTACATCCTCCATACGAATCTCATGAGATGAATCTGGTATATACTTCTGAAGTTGTGACACATGGAATACATCATGAAAATTCAAAATATTTGGCGGTAACGCCACCCTATAAGCAACCTTTCCAACTCTACCTGATATCTGATACGGACCAATAAAAAGGGAGTAAGTTTCTTCGACTTCAACGCTCGTCCAACACCGGTCACCGGCGTGACTCTCAAGAATACATGATCACCTTCTTGAAATTATAAACTTTTCCTCCGCTTGTCATGATAACTCTTCTTCCTACTCTGGGAAGCTTTCATCTTTTCCCAAATAAACTTCACCTTTTCGGTAGTCTCTCGAACAAGTTCAGGTCCAAGTACTACACTCTCTCCCGTCTCATGTCAACATAACGGAGTTCTACATCTCTGACCATACAACGCTTCAAAATGTGCCATCCTGATACTAGAATGGTAACTGTTATTATATGTGAATTCTATCAATGGAAGAAAAGTGTCCCACGAACCTCTTTCTTCAAGAACACATGCTCGCAACAAATCTTCCAATGATTGATTCGTCCTTTCTATCAGACCGTCCGTCTGAGGATGATACGCCGAACTCAACCTTAACTTAGAGCCCAACGCGTCTTACAAACTTTGCCAAAAATCAGAAGTAAACCTTAGATCTCTATCCGACACAATACACAATGGGACACCATGCAGTTTTACAATTACATTAGTATAAATCTCCAAGCTTCGGGACAGGAAAACTGATGTCGATAGGTATAAAATGAGTCGACGTCGTAAGCCTATCAACAATCACCCAAATAGAATTATGTCCTCATACAGTGTTAGGTAATCCCGTTATGAAATCCATCGAAATACTATCCCACTTCCATTCGAAATTTCCAGGTTGCATCAACCCTTCAGGCTTATGATGTTCAACTTTTTACTTCCGACAAGTTAAACATGCATACACAAATTGTGCAACATCACGCTTCATCCCAAGCCACCAAAACAATTTCTTCAAGTCTTGATACATTTTAGTAGCTCACGATGAATGCCCAAATTACTTCTATGGCCCTCTTCAATAATTAATTTTTCATCTCGCATCATCAGAATACAAATCCGATCACGGAATCTCAACACACCTTGCGCATTTAAATTAAAGTCACTATTTTCATATTGATCAATCCCAACCATTGAATCCACTAGTTTCATCCAACTTCGAGCTTCTTTGATCTTATCTAGGAAATCATTGTTAATCTTCAACGTTCCTAGCATAACACTCTGGGTGTCGTCTCGCAAACTAGACTCATATCTCGAACCGTTCAATTAATTCTAGCTCTTTAACCATCATTGCCGACATATGCAAAGTCTTCGACTCAACGCATACCACCACATTAGCTTTACGGATGATAATTCAAACCAAAATCATAATATTTCAATAGCTTTACGAAAATTTGATCGTGTATTTTTGGAATGCAATTAATGTAAATTGTATAATCGAAAAGCAAAGAAAATCTTTCCAAATTGAGTGTGCTAATCTATTGGCTAAGGGCTCCAATCGATTAGTTCTCTAGAATTTCGAAGAATTTACACTTTCTTCATCGATTTTGGAATTTAATTTGCTTGAGGCACAAATTTGGCTTGGATTTGATTTGAAACTCAGTGTGCCAAGATCTTCTAATCGATTGCCATAATGTCTCAATCGATTGAGCCTATGCAATTCAACCTCCTTGGTGCAGGAATGTGAAATGAATTTTACCAAAAACATTCAGCGTGATCTTTCCTGATTAATATTACGGCCTATTTAAATAATAGAACACCATTTGTTACAGATCATGTCCAAGTGAGTTCAATATTGTTATCAAATGAAAAGTTGATATTCAAAATGTCTTCAACAATTTGAGGTAAAATAGAAAAGTCATGATGAATGTTTCAATTGATGCATTGGATAATTGAATTGACCTTAATATTTTGTATAAATTGAATATATTCACTAGAAATATTATATGTAAATCTTTAAGTTTGTATCTCAAACAATTCTCGGTCCATAAATTAGTGTCATTCTCATTACCAACCTTCCTTGTACTATGTTCCTTTAGAAGAAGAAAAAAGGAATGATTAATGCCAAATCATAGTGAAGAAGAAATATGATGCATGATTGATTTTTTTGCTTGAAATATTTACTAGTGAGCATAGAAGGTCGTTGATCATTGATAGTCAACAACTTTCAACAAAGAGATAAACAATCAACTTTTTCTATTATCTAATATCTCTTAAACCAATATCTAATTCAAACAAAGGTGAACGAATTACATTCCAGAATATAGTGATCAGCTTTTTACTATTTATGCCATTTATCCATACAACCTTTTTTATAGAAGAATCCAACTTATTAAAAAGATTTATTATCATTCATAAATCCTTAGACTATACCTAAAACATGTCTTGTATGATTCATTGAACCAGTTGAACTCTACATCCCATAATAGAAAGAAGATGACTCTTTCTAGTAGCTAACTTAGTTAATACTCTATCTTTTGTGATCTGAAGATGATGAGTTTTAGGCATGTCCTTAAATATAAAAACCAAAATAGCTAAATGGTGTTTGTTCACAGTAAATTCAAGTATATATGTAATGTACATTGACCTAGATCTCAAAATACCTTTGCCATAAACTTCACTTAATTAGACGTGTTGGACAAGGTTCAGTCATATTCTAAAAAAAAAAACATCATTAAAAGAATTTAAAACAAATTAGATTTAATCTTGGTCGATTGAGTCTCTTCTCTTTCATGATCATCATCCATTAAAAGCATGACTCTTAAGTCTTGTTTATCGAGAAAGAAAGTTCTATCTATTTGGAAAAAAATTTAACTAAATCATTTCCACTAAATTCTCACAACCTTGTCTCATCTTTTACTTTTTGTTTGAATTGATTAAAAGAGATTAAATTAAATTAAATTTATTATTTGAATTAGTGAAAATTAGATGATGTAAATTATTTTATTTCATCAATTACTATCATATTTCGAAAAACTTGTTTTATTCCGCCATAAAATATTCAAACAATAAAATAAATTTTCCTTCCCCTCTACTTATTAATATTCTAATAAATAATTATTGTTTTTCTGAATTTAAGATATTCAAATATTCGCCGTTAATTCTTCAAGAGGGTTTCTTAATCTAACTCATGACCTAAACAATCACTCTATTCATTTTCGAAAATGCTCCTCTAAAATCGAAATTGTATTTTCGATTTACACCATATTCTTCACACAAAAAAGTACTTCAAAAAAAAAAAAAACAATTAATTTCACCCTTTTTAACTCACCCCATGACCAAAACAAACACCTTATGCATTTTCAAAAATGCTCCTCTAAAATCGAAATTGTACTTCCGATTTACACCATATTCTTCACAAAAAAGAAAGACTGTAAACAAAAACGAAACCAAAAATACACCTCCAAACAAAAAATGTATTTCTAATTCCTACTCTTTTATACCGTTTTAGTACTATTAGTACTATAACTTGTAATAACCTTAGTACTATTTACTTCAAATGTATTTATGATATGTCTAGTTTTAGTACTATTAGTACTATAACTTGTAATAACCTTAGTACTATTTACTTCAAATGCATTTATGATATGTCTAGTTTTAGTACTATTAGTACTATAACTTGTAATAACCTTAGTACTATTTACTTCAAATGTAAATGTATTTACTGCATCAACTTAGAATATTGTTATGCCATCAATTAAATATTATAACACATTATAATAACATGCTATTGTATACTTCAGATTATAATAACAGTCTATATCAAAGAGTAGAAATTGAAAATACATTTTCAGTTTATATCATAAGTGCATTTCCAATTTCTATGTATACTTTATCAGATCTAAGTGTACAATTTTGAAGGGCATTTATGAAATTTCACATAGTACATAAAAAAGACATAGAGTGGATTAAGAAATTGTTTTCATCAAAACTCACTATGTCATCTGTACTCGCACATTCTCATATTATAAGAGATTCATTTTATATATATATATATATATATATATATATATATATATATATATATATATATATATATATATATATATATATATATATATATATATACACACATTAATTAATTAACTATTCAATGAATCCAAAACCTATAAAGGATTAATTAGATATCATTTAATGAAAGTTGTTATAATTTTTTTAATAAAAAATTGTTAGATTAAAAGTACTCCATCAGTCATGAACGACACGGTGATCAAAATACTTCCACATCTCATCTCTCCTTTATGATGCACTTCAAAATCCCCTGCTAGAGTTCCAATGCTAAATGACTTTCCAAAATTTGCATGGCGAAGTATATAATAAGTTATGTTCTATCATTCAACCTTTAGGCTTATATTATCATATTAACTATTCTACCTAGTGAAATAAATACCTTATTTAAACATTGACCTAATCTAGAGTGTTTCTTCAGCTGTCATATTCCACCACTCAAACTAAATAGTGTTCTCGTAGGTGTTTATAATTGGATTTGTTGGTGCTCCACTAGTCTTGGTGGACAAGTATTGTACCAAAAACCTTTTTGACTTGCTCCACTTTCATGTCAATAATACACTCCTTGAGTGTGTTCTTCACTACTAACAGTTCAGAAAACGTCAACGTAGGCCGGTGCGGGCCAGGGAGTAAGGCCAGGGTTTACTGCACTGATGTGAGGTGAGCCGGAGTGGGGATATCCCCACAGTATAGAGGTAGAAACTTACATCCATAAAAGCAAAAGATATGCATGCATGAAAGAATCAAACCTAACCAGAGATGAAAACTGTAAACAAGTGATAGAAAACGATAGAGACATGTTGGATCTAAACATCAAATAATACAAGTGGGGTGAGGGGTCCTTGTCATGGCATGAATCAAAATATTGAATAGAAAGATAGAGACTTTTCATCACCCAACATGAATATGCACAGAAAGGTGTTGTCAACTTCAAAGGTTAGATATTTATTAAATAGACAGATTGTTTAAACTAGAAAAGAAAAACCTAATAATCATGTTGGTGTACACAATAAACTACATGCTGGCCAGCCAAACAAAAGGCCGCATTAATTATGACAAATACATGTTTTTGATATCTTCAGATTGGAAGGATGTTAAGAATCAATAATAAGATACAGCCACTTCTACACAACTTAAAGTGTACATGAAAATTACAGTATGCATTGCTAAATACCTAACCATCAAGCAGTAATGTCTAATCCACAATCAGACCTTAGGTCTCCTGGCCGGTAGAGCGGCCTTCGTCTTTCCCGGTATCCTCTTCATCCTCGTCTTCATCATCATCTGCTTCTTCAGCTAGTTTTGTCAGCTCCTCCTGAATCATGAGCTTGATAGCTGCCTTCTTTGGGTTGAGATCCACATCAAATTGTTTAGCTGGAAAATGATGAGCAATTTTGTTAGTTTTCTGCTCAAAGCTTATCCAATAAACACTTTTTCACATCCTCAAAGGGTTTGGCGTACGGCCCAAAACTAAATGAGAGCATCTCTCCCAACTTAGATTCAAAGCTGATTCGTCTTATTGTGGGAGATTAGCCTCAAGCTAGACCCAACCCGTTTAGTCAAAATGTTTTCACAATACATAAAAATAAATCCCAAATTGTCCCACCTCTTTAAACCCCAACTTAAATCCTACATAGTCTTTCATAAAAATTTAAGAGATTTGAGAACCTTTATAACTATTTAACATCTCAAATCCATCATAAACTTTTAAATGTTTGGGTGAAACAAATGTAGTTTTGAATATTTCCATTGGAGGGAACCAAATTCAAGAATTTAATAAAGAGTACCAAGGACCAAAATTGCATACTAATGATATCAAAGAAAGTAAAAGTGTAGTTCAGCCTAAAACTGAATATCTTAGACTGTTCAGGTTCAAGGATAACCAGACGCTAGAAAATGCAAAAACCAAAAAAGACACATAAGAGTTTTAGTCTTGAAGGCATAAATGTTGCACTATTTCAGAGTTTTAACTGAAAAGGGTATAACTTAATATATTGGGGAAAAAAGGAAGTTAAAAGAGACTAGAAAACTTACCAAGTAGCTTCAGAATGTCAGTAAATGTGGCCTGCAAAAGAGAAAAGGACTATTAGTTTTGGAAAACATAAACGTTCAGCAGAGTACCGAGTTGTTCAATCTATCAACAACAACCATATAGAAGTATTCAATATTACATCCAATTTTGTTTTATAAATTCAACCCATGTGAAGGGAATCATATAGCCGCCAAAAACAACACAAGGTTAGCATGTAGCAAAACTGCTGCTACATTCCAGCCTACAAGAAATATGCTGCACATTTAATCATCCAATTGCTAATTTTACGAAACTATGTCCATAATTAAACCCTCAATTATTTACGATTTACTGAGTCCTGCTATGATATATCCATACTTAAATTGATTGAATGTAAATAAATATCTTCTATAGTTCTAGTAATGTTGACAAAGAAAAGGCAAAGATATATTAAGATATGCTTTTTTGTCAAGCTGTCAAGGAAAATTTACAGCATCCCAGTTAATAAAGGTACATTATGAAGAACCGTGCGACTAAAAATAGTTAATAAATCAAACGTAAAAAATCGATAAACAGAAAGTAACATTTAATTCCAATATCTTACCGTATTGAAGTCAACTTCTTTAAGAATTTCACATATTGCATCGCGTAACTGATTATCACTGGGACTTGAGGACTTCTCTTTCTTCTTGCCTTTTCCCTTAGCAACCTTTTCTGCTTAGTGCATGCAGTAAAGATGGTTACTTGTAGAACATATTATCAGTTTTTCAATTAAAAACATTTAAATTTTTACTAATGGAAAAGGAAATATTAAACTTTCCGCATTGTTGATTAACAGTTAAAATGCTTCATTTCAGCTGAAAGTTATTATTCTCAACCAAAACACAATAGGTATGCAATTCTGAACGGTGATAAATGACATAATGACAACAAGGGAGGAGAGCTCATGGCATATACCAGTTTTCTCTTTGGACTTTGATGAAGACTTAGTTGGAGTTGAAGTTGATATCTTCTGCTTTCCCCCTTGCTCATTTTTCTTCTTCCTAGAAAATACCTTTGGACTTTCATCAATATCATCGTCAGACTTTGGTTGGGTATTTGATGATTTCTTAGGTGCTCTCTTAGGTGGTGAGCGAGATTTATTTGTGACCGTAGTTTTCTCGATTTTGCTTCTTCCAGAGGACTCTTTCTTCGCAGATGATGATTTAGAATGTTTTCTCTTTTTTTTCACATCAGATTCACTCCCAGAATCACTTTTATCTTCCCTTTCAGATTTCTCTGGAGTTTCATCTTCAGATTTCTCAGGAATGTCATTGTCGGTTTCATCCTCAATTTCTTCATTTTTCTCCTCTCTCTCTGATTCATCTTCTGTGTCAGTTGTGCTCTTTTTCTCCACTCCTGAAGAACTTTCAGTTTTCTTCTGCCTCTGAAAAATATACAGCCAAAAGTTAAGAAATAAGAAGCCCGCAATAAAAATAACTAAAACATCATATATTGTATAAATTGAAAAAAATTGTACAAAATATAATGTCATACAAACAAATAATATCAATTTCTATTGATGATCAGAATACGAGTTGGTACGTTATTTAGCCGATTCAATTTTTCTTGGGTAAATGGCGAAACTGATATTTGAACTAAGAAACTCATGTAAACCACCCAAGCCTTATATCACTAATCTTTTTCAACTTAAGCACCTCATAAACACCACAACCTTCAATCCAACATCTCCAAAAAAATTTATTAAATGTGTCTCACTGATAAGCTACTACTTCCAGTGCTAATGGGAAGGAGAGGCCAAGTTCTTCAATTCTTGGAAGAAATTACGGTATAAATGAGTCTTATTTCTCAGAATTCTCTGTAATCTTCTGATGTATCTAATTTATGCAATTGTATGACTAAATCTCAGATTTGAGAACTTTCTCCTGAGATTGTTCAATAAATGTCAGTTATTACTCTTAAATTTCAATGTTTGGTGGCCCAAAATATCTTTTCACCCGGTAGGTGAGAAACTAATCTACGAAGTCAGTGGCGGGTAGAAGTACCGTTGTTATGCCGAAGTTAAGAGAAACAATTTAAGAGCACAATAATAGAAGAATACACAATTAAATACACTCATAACCATCAGAAGTACAGTGGAAATTGGCTTCAGATCTCATATATTATTCTATTTGTTTTTCAAAAACCAATGGAGAAACCTTCATGTGCCGTGGCATATCAACGAGGGGAGATGCATCAGCAGAGCCCCTGAAGAGAGCTTCATGAGCTGCAGAGAAAGCTTTGTCAGGTGCCATGGAGAGATGAAGCAGCAGCAGCACTTTTCAAGAAAAGAAATCTGGTGTTGTTGGCTTGTGGCTAATCGGATAATTAGGGTTATTCAGTTGTGACTAAAATGTACTGGGCCTTTTTTTAAAACTACTCATTTCTTTAATCTTATCTTTATACTGAATGAATTTTATTAATTTTACTATATAAATTATTATTTGTATTAATTATCTATGAAGTTTGGCACTATATTTATTATTTGTTTATTTCTTACCAGCTAGTTCAAACCCGGTTCAACCGGTTGAACCATGACCAGGAGCATGGTTGTCAGAAGCGGGCATTAACTCCTAAGATCCTACGATATTGCATTCGCTCAACCGGCCACTGAGTTATATCGGTGGAAAGATTGCTGAAGATGCAAGAGCGTTCGGTGCGACGATGAAGATTGTAAACACGGTGAAATCAGCAATTTTATTCGTTCCGATTTGGCCAAAATTGGAACTGTTTGAACCTTCAACCCCTTTTCGACCCGGTTCCACATCAAACAAACCGGCCCATTATGGAAATTTCTAATCATTTAATATGAATTTATTCTCATTCCATGTGAATCAATTTCTCCCCTTCTTTTATTACTTTTATAAATTCAAATTACTTTCTTCAACTATTCTCATCTCTAATATTGAAATTCATATCCTGATTGAATTAATCAAACTCCTCCCGTCATTTTTAGATTGAATATTTTGCTACTTATGATTAAATTAATGAGAATTTTGTGTTAAGGTTTATTTCACTAGTTATTTATGCAATTAATCTATTTTGTGGGATCTTAGGATCCAGGTTACGATCCTACATTTAAGTTTTTTCCTTGTCCAAATGATCAGGAGGCCACGCCAGTTTGATTTCTGATGTCATTTTTACAGCATTGATTTTGTCACAAGCTGAGAATAGGGGGAAAATGGACGAATAGAGTTTAGTATATTCTCCGATCAGCTTTAGTCGTTTTAGCGATACAGAAGACCAAAACATCCAGAGAAAAAAAGAGGGAATGAGGGAATTTTTGAGTTTTTTACATGCCATCGATGTAGTTTTGGCCAGAATTAACGTGTTGACACCGCAATTTGGACCGCTGCACATGCAACCCTACAACGCCGTGCAATGGCCATTTCCATAGTGCAGATCCTCCGCAACCCAACACTATGGTGCAACTGTGGCCGCTATTGACAACATAGAGACTGAGAGCCTAATTTTCATTGACTATTAGTGAAAAGATTATAAGTTGGTTAAACGATTTTTATTAAAATTAGAAAATGATGTCACAGATATGAAATGAAAACTACAATGGAATTTAAACTCACTTTCCTCTCAACACCCCAAAATATAAACAATAATATTAATAACTAAATATACTTACAATAAATGATACAATTATAACTAAACAAAATAAAACTTAATTAATCATAGGCGGAAAATAACTAGTCATTTTCATTGACTATTAGTGAAAAGATTATAAGTTGGTTAAACGATTTTTATTAAAATTAGAAAATGATGTCATAGATATGAAGTGAAAACTACAATGGAATTTAAACTCACTTTCCTCTCAACACCCCAAAATACAAACAATAATATTAATAACTAAATATACTTACAAATTAATGATACAATTATAACTAAACAGAATAAAACTTAATTAATCATAGGCGGAAAATAACTAGTCATTTTCAAGCAATGCAGAAAGTGAAACAAGCATAAAAGGCACTCACAAATTATATTAAGCTGCTAATATCACATTTGCGGCAGTTGAAGTAGTGAGATTATTACCTTTGCAGAACCTCTTGAAGTACTAGTCCTAGACCTTGGTGTACCTCGCTTTACAGGACGCTTGCGCTTTTTACTGGACTGATGCAGGTTAACCATAAAAACTATGAATATGTTGCACAAGAAACTATACTTTCTTAGTAAAAGAAATATTCCATAACATGTTGAAGAGAAAAATTGAAACACATGAAAGAATGTAAACCTCTTTTTCTGCAAGTAGCACAGTTGTGGTTGCATGAGGGGCAAGCAAAAAGTCTATCAGCTTAGTAATAACATCTTCCTGCACAAGCAGAAATTCATTGGCAATTATAAAGGCGTGTTAAATGGTATCAGTCAACAGGGTTTTCTATTAGGGCAAGAACATATATACAGTGCATTATGAATATAAGAAACAGAGATTCCTCATAACCCTTGTGCACACACACATACCAAAGTGTGAACATGTGGCGGGATTAATTAATGTAATAATGTTTCATCCACAACAAGAACATTAGCAGTGCTACTAAACCAACAAACCTTTTTTATTGCTGACTTATTGACTGTTATGTCAAACACATCACAGAATTCCAGTAACTTCTCTTTAAAACATTTGTCTAGCTTTTCTTTTACTTTAAGCATTTGCTTCTCCTGTAGAAACAATATTAAGATTTTACAGCCATTGGCAGATAAGGACTTAAAAGAAAAGGCAAGAAGTCCGTAAAATGAAATTACTATGAACACAAATCAACAAAACCCTTCAATTATTTTATGATATAGTTGCATGTTACGAGTATTATATTTGGTACTTTTTTCGGTAATAATTACCTCATTGTCATGCCATACAAAACCAGAAAACCTCAATATATTACTCTTGACCTGAGCTGCCTGCAAAGGATTAAAAAAGAGTCACATGGTGTAACATGAGTCTGACTTGTCAACTTGTCAGTTCTATAACTGAAATATTACATATAAATATAAGTGTTAAACTTTTCAACAGTGAGGTCCTGCACTATACAAAATCCTGATCTACAGAACCACAATGATATAAAAAACAAAAGAAAAAAAGAGGTGGTTTGAAACGGGTGTAACAAAAAGACACAGATGTTTAATGAAGAAATATGTACCTTGCCTCTCCTTCCTCCAAAGAGGATTGTATGGAGCAACTTCAGACTTTCATCATTTTTCCTTCTAGATAACTTATATGCCACTATAGAAGAAAATGCAGGAGTCATAAGTTTATCAGTTATTCTGAAGAAGCATAATTACACATCCAGAGTAACATGTAAATAAGAAGAAAAACTACAAAAATATCCCACATATCATCAAGTCAACTTCACATAAATATATACTCCCTCCGGTCACAATTATAAGCCAACATAACTACTTTCACACGAATTAAGAATGTTAGTTGAGTGTAATTAATTTTCTTGGTTACATGTTCAATCAAAGTAAAATTTACTATTTTATCCTTAGTGATTTGATGAATCATCTACTACCATTAAATGCTTTTGACTTTATTTAAGGGTATAATAGTAATACAAGCATTAATTAGTCTAAAAGTTAATGTTTTTGCTTATAATAGTGACCAAAATTTAAGGTCATTTTTTTGCTTATAATAGTGACCGGAGGGAGTATGTCACAAGAAACTCCTTCTATTACTGCTGAACGAAGGTCAAGTTGACAGTTCATTTATGTTCTGCCATTATCTCCAAGTCCTAAGGATTCCAAAGACCAGATTTACAATTGATTTTCCAATAGTACATAAATCAGTAAAATGACATTAAAAAACATGGATAAACTATATTGAACTAATAAATAATAAGAAACTCTTTATCCAAAATGGAAGGAAGAGGATGGAATATCTCCATATTTTGCCACTATTATTAATATCTTTAAATGTACAGTGAGTGAAAAGGAAGATCCACATATTAACTTTTCTATGCATAAAGCATTTTACTGAAGGAAAATTACAGTTAATTAACAAGACAATCAAATCAAATCAAATCAGTGCAAGCTAATGGACTAGTCAATATCATAATTTATGTAAATGTTTAAGTTGTAAATCAAAATCATAAACTTGTGGCAATCTGATAGTGTTCAAAAAATGTATTTGAACATATATCCTTGGCTCAAAAATAATTCAAGGGTCATGGTACAGCTTTAGATATTTAAGCATAATAATCCTTGGCTCATTTGGTATTTGGTACGGGTATGTGGTACAACAACAAAGTATTGGGTGTGTGAGGGTATACACAGTCAGTATGTTATTTCGGTTTGTTGTACATTCAAATATTTTAACTGTCACGGAATTAGTGAACTTTGTGATTGTGGTTATGAGGTATATGCCACAGCTTTGAACAGGTATAAAACTGGCTCATCTGAATACATTCTTGCATCCTTTTGATATTAAAGTTAATGCATAATAGCATTAGCATATACCACCACCAAGACAGAAATGGTGCATGATGGCAGCCAAGAACCATCATACTCAATCTCATAGTGGAGGCATGAGATACATAAAATAAAAAAGAAGGCATGAGTAGAATTTACAATTAAGAAATACTATAACAAAAAGGAGGCATGAGTAGTCGAAAAGTGTTTCTAGCACCCCTATATTGCTTGCTTGTCAGCAAAATTTAACTGAGGGTGTGTTAGTGTGCAACAAACACATCCTCAATATATGTATATGCATATATAAGGGAACGAAAAAACCATTACTGATAGATTAAAATAAAAAATCAAGAGAAGCACCATACCATTGGGTATATCTTTTAAAGGTGTGCCACGACCCTGCAATTTGAAAGGGAAACTGTAAACAAATTAAGTTAAAATAAAAATGCATATTTAAGGCTAATTACTGCAAATGTGACATTGAAAAACAAATACCTTCTCAATGTGTAATTCTTTGCTTGTGTCTTTATCGATTAATGCTACCAACCTCTCAACTGATTTCCTTTCTCGAACTGGACGATCACTAGTAGGAGTCTTAGGCTCTAGCTGCTTCAGTTCCTTTATTTTCTCCGTCACTTTTTCCTCGTTAACCTTCCCTCTGGCACGCTTTCTAGATCCTTTCTCACCCTTACTACCCTCTGCCTTATCTTCTTCTTTTGATTTATCAATACTTTCCTTGTCATCCTCCTCCTCCCCCTCCTCTTCTGTCTCTGCTTCAGTTTTCTCCTTTTCATCACCCTCTTCCTTCTCCACTGTCTCAGCTTCAGATTCCTCCTTTTCATCACCCTCTTCCTTCTCTATCTCTGCTTCAGTTCTCTCCTCACCATCGCCCCCTTCCTTCTCCTCTATCTCTACTTCGGTTTTCTCCTCTCCATCGCCCTCTTCCTTCTCCTCTATCACTGCTTCGGTTTTCTCCTCTCCATCGCCCTCTTCCTTTTCCTCAATGCTACCCTCTGTTTCCATCAAATCTGCTTCTTTTTCAGATTCAATTTTTTCCTTTTCTTCTTTACCTTCTGTTTCCTTAACCTCAGTATCGACATCCATTTCCTCATTCCCAGATTCAATAACATTTTTGTCATCCTCTTCTATTTCTTGTATGTCATCATCTTTCTTATCCTCCACTGCTTCTTTCACACTATCAACTTCCATATCCTCTTTTACATCTTCGTCTCCATTATCTTTCTTTTCGACTTCTACTTCCTCGGCACCATCGATTTCCTTGTCCTTTTTTATTTCTTCCACCTCACCATCTTTCGTAGCCTCCTTTACTTCTTCCACCTCACCATCTTTTGTATCCTCCTTTACTTCTTCCACCCCTTCATCTTGTACTTCTTCCACTGCATCAACTTTCTTATCCTCTTTTTCTACTTCCACTGCATCATCTTTTACTTCTTCCACCTCATCAACTTTCTTATCCTCTATTTGTTCTTCCACCGCATCATCTTTTACTTCTTCCACCCCATCAACTTTCATATCCTCTTTTTCTTCTTCCACCGCGTCATCTTTCTTATCATCTTCTACTTCTTCAGCCACATCATCTTTCTTTTCCTCTTTTACTTCTTCAGCCACACCCTCTTTCTTAACATCTTTTACTTCTTCAGCCACATCCTCTTTCTTAACATCTTTTACTTCTTCAGCCACATCCTCTTTCTTATCATCTTTTACTTCCACCGCATCATCTTTTGTCTCCTCTTTTACTTCCCCCACCCCATCATCTTTCTTATCCTCTTTCACTTCCCCCACCCCATCATCTTTCTTATCCTCTTTCACTTCCTCCACCTCATCATCTTTCTTATCCTCTTTTACTTCTTCCACTATACCTGCTTTCTCATCCTCTTTTACCTCTTCCACATCAACAGCTTTCTTATCCTTTTCAATTTCCTTGAGTCCATTACTCTCCAAAACTTTCCCTCCATCAGTTTCCAAGTCTTTCTTTTCAACAACTTCATCTAACATCTTGGCCGCAACGCTACCGCCATTTGAATCAGTCTTAGCAACATCAGTCACTGGTTCTTCCTCTCCCATACCAATCTTATTCAAATATCTCTATAAAATTACTTTACACGGGCACACTCTACCTGCAGATAACAGAAACCATTTAGAATATGTAAAACAAACCACGTAGTACAAAGAAAGAACGAAAAATAAGGATAATAAAAAATTAAGCTTCCATTACTATCAGTCTAGTATTTTTTAACCCTGCCATACCACATAAAAATAAATATTATTCAGCTAAAGTGGAAGTGTATTTCAATTTAAATCACAATCAACAAATTGAAAAATTAAACCACAATGAAGCCAAATTACCTTCCAGCCCTTACAACAACAAAATCTAACGATAATAACAAAATGAATATATTTACCTCACAAAAATCAATTGCAACAAGACCAAGAAAATCGGCTCCAACCACGTATCAAACAAAGCAATGCAATTCCCAAATAAAAAAACCAAACATAACCTATAAAGCACGGACACAAAAAACAAGTCACTGACACTTACACATATAAATTAAAGGTAATCACAAGTGTTAATGTCACACATTTTTCCAGAGGTATCATTTTTCCAGGGGTATAGGTGCAGAGAACATAATACTTAGCTGGGGTGCAGGAATAATTAAGCAGCCAAAGAACAAAAAAAAACTCAATTTAGAATATTCTGTTTGCATAAGCTCTATAAAAAAAAACCCACAATAACCCTGAAAGGATCAACCCTAAACACACGATTCCAAACAAAATTCTCAACAGTAAAGCCAGAAACCAACTTCGATACATCAAAATATTTCATATTCAAACCCTAAGAAAACCAAATAATCAAATTAAAACGAAAAAGTACCAAATTTTCTTTTAGAAATTTCTGCAAAATCCAAAGCCCTAAAAACTCTCGCCCTCAAATCCTCAACCTCACAAACCAACACACCGAAAAAACCCAAACTTTCAAACCCAAAACGGTGCGTTTCATAGGGATTTCAACCAAACCAAACGAGAAGAGCTTGAAAACTTACAGATTCAGAATTCGGAGGAGAAAGATCAGAGCTTCTTCTCTTCACACTTTCGCGAATGATTAATTCCTCTCTCTCTCTCTATTTCTCTGTACTGACAGTAACAAAAAGTGTCGGGGTTATTTTCGACTATTTATAGTTCGGACTTCAACTGCGGATTTTAAATGGAATTTAATTGACACGTAAAGAGATGTACGTCGTTGAAATTCGTAATGGACGGATGAGATTTGTTTTTCGGGAGGGACGTGGGAAATTGACGGTTGTGATTTGAAATTCCATGCGTTGTGTTGTGCATGTTTTGGGAGGGTTGTTTTGATTAGTTTAATGTTGTTTTATTATCCTTGTTTGGATTTGACTGTTTTATTTTTGGTAGGTTGAAGTTCAAAGCAGTGTAATAAATATGCTGGGGTAAAAAAAGTTATTAAAGAATGTAATTAAGAGTAGTGTACTTGTTTTTTTTAAATTGATTTTTGTACTATTATCTATTTTGGTTTTAAAAAGTTACAAAAGTTTTAATACTTGCATTTTTTTTTTTGATTTTTTTTCATTATTTTTTATGAATCTTGATATTTCAAAAAACATTTAATTTTAAAACTATTTTGAATAAATTTTCATAAAAAGTATTTTGAAGATATATTTTTTAAAAAATTTATGGACTTTTGACCATATTTTAACTTTTAATAATATATATTTATAATATTAGATTTCAAAATTACTTTTAAAAAAAATAAACAGTTTTAATATTTTAAAAATTTATGAAAATTGTTGGAATCAAAAATCAAGAAGGTTGTGAAAATTATGGTAGAGAAAAGAAGTAAAATAATATTATTAGATAGGGACCATGAGCGCAAGATAGTAATAAAGTGATGTGAGTGAGGGTAAGATGGGAAAATCAATTTAAGGGTTCAAAGGTTAAGTGAGACAAAAGAATATTAGGGATTGGAGAGATTGCTCACTCTGTACGATAGTTTTGGAGGAACACTGTGAAGAGTCAGAGCTAGGACAAGAGATTTCGGTGCACGCGAAGAGAAGTCGAGATCAACTACAAATTAAGGTAAGGGGGTTTTATCATGGTTATTATGTTTAACCTAATGCTTAAATTTGGTAGGATTGCTCTAGGTTTTAGGTAGTTGATGAATTAGTGTTGTTTAATGAAGATTGACAAATTGATAATGAGTATTGGTGTATGAATAAGGTATAAAGAGTATAAAATTATAGAAGGCTATTAGATAATGAAACCTTGTTCACGCAGTAGCGTTGGGCGGTGGATTTGGAGCGTCGGGCGGTGGAGCCTCGCTCTAGCAGCGCCAGGTGAGGAGGTGGCGGTGAAAAGCGATCAAAAACATGTCCCTTGGATTTTGTATGGGGAGTGAGTCAGTGTTAGAGCATCGTTATGCGATGCTGAGGCAAGAGGCTAGCGTCGGGCGAGCCTGAGTCAGCGTTGGGTGATGGAGACTGGGAAGGAAAGGATGTGATGTCGCTCCCACGTCGTCGGGCGAAAATATGGCGATGGACAACAATAGTATTTAAAAGTGTCATAACTTAAGTTCTAGAACTCGATCGAGGTGTCGTTTGAGCGTTGGAAGGCTAACGAATGTAATAAGTAGGTGGAATAAAATGAGGCATAAGAAGTACATTTCTAAGATCTGATTTAGAATAGAAGTAGGTTCCCTGTGTTGAATCGCAATGATGATTTTGGTTATTACGGTGTTGCTTGTTTATAATGATGATATGATGATGCTTTGTTTACTATGATGTTAATATGATGTATTAATGAAGTTATGATGTTGTTTCAATTATTATGATGACATAAGATTCTTGTCATGATTCATGAATGGTGATGAGTGTTGACTAGTTACGGACGTATTATTTATGTTATTATGTATCATTGCATTCATGGTATTGTAGGACTTCGGCCCAGTGATGGTGATTAGGACTTCGGTCCAGTGATGATGGTAGCAACTGTCCAGTGAAGGCAACAATCCCATAGTGAGGATTGTGCAAATGAAGTGCTCTGGTTCCAAGTAGGAATTGATCTTATTAGTGGGGATCTTTAGAGATTGAAGATGACTAAGTCATCAGTGATGTTTCGGTACCACATGCATAAGTCTATGATGATGCATTACAATCTATGTGACATTGCATTATGATGTGTTATTGTGTTGTTTGGTGATACCTGGTGTATGATGATATATGTTCGTGCATTGATAAAGACGTAGTGGTGTAAGTATAACATGAAGATATGATGAAGCATGATACCTTGCTTACGTCCACGCTTACTATGTCTATTCCTTATGTCTTATATAATAATTATGATTTACTCACCCTTTCTGTTTGAATGTTACCTCCATGTGGATAACGCACAGATGATCAAGATTAGTCAAATGCATAACAACACATGCATAACAACATAACATCAGTCATAATAAAATTAAAGGCTCAGTCAATACTCAGGTAATCAATTATTAACAAACATGTAATGCAGTAAAATTGACACTGACCAAATGCATATGGTACCAATAGGGCAATACCCTTAACTTAATACATGCCAACTTGGGGTAACAATGCTAATACAGACCATCTTTAATGAATGCATGCGACACTGACATGAAACAACATAATTTTACATTGATCAATTTTTTACTTATCATTGTCATGCCAATACATGTCATCACCATCGTCCTTAACATGTATATCATGTCACACAATCCAGACAATCGCACAACATCGTTCTACTGATACACAACATGAATTATCGCATTTAGCTCACATACATACATATAGATAGGTACCAATGTCGGTGAAATAATTAGCTACTGAGTTATGTTTCATTTTTAGAAGATAGGATGTATTTTTAGATTTCCGTAGGTTCGAACCTGAGGCAAAACTTGTGATTTTTCAAAGTTTTTCAAAAAATCTTCCATTCTAACTCAATGATAATCGGTTACCCTATAATGGTAGTCGGTTACTAATAAAATAGTAACTTCTGCATTTTCAAAATCTGACGGCGATAACCGGTTACCTTGTTATGGTAACCAGTTATTGATAAAACAATAGCCTTTGTCCTTAATTTTCCACGTGGTAATCGGTTACCCTATAATGGTAATCGGTTACCCTGCGATAGTGATCGGAAAAATAACAAGTGTACTATTTTTACCGATATAGTAATAGTGGGTTTTACCCCAAAGATATCGATCTCGAGGATTGCGTAGGAAACACAAAGTATGATGTATTACCAATTGAACAAAAACAATGGCTTTGGGTTGATTGGAATAAATACTTACTAAATGTAAATTAAAGCAATATAGGAAATTGACTTTTGTTTGATGAAAATATGCTAGGGAGAGTGTTGTTGAAGCGGTAAAGCAACAAGCAAAGAGTTGGTATTATTTTTACCGGGTGATATATACCGGTTAGGTTATATCATATCGTGTCCACAGAGATTGGTTATTGATTCGTCGTTCGATAATTCTACCGTTAATGAGTTTGAGATTAAAAGAAACGAAAATAAAAGACAGAAAGTAAATGAACAAAAAGTATAAAGGATAGACAGCTTGTCCAGAACGAATGTAAACTACCCATCACAGACTTAAATCTACCACCATGTCATACTCGGCCAACGATACTCCTCCGTGTCATCACATACCTCTCACAATCTAAGCTATTTCTAACCCAAATTGAGATTCCTCCCGAATCATCTCAATAGCCATGTCTGGCATATCTCAACAACACAGAAGTCAACTGTGTCACCTTCATACCCATCTCTGGCATACTTCACCAACGCAGAGGCATTAAGATCAGATACTCTATAGTGAATGTCAGCTCTAAACTCATTTCTATCATTCAGAAACTAACAGATAATCATCCTAGGTAAGAATCTAAGCGATCTATCTCTATCAAAGCTCAAACCCCTAACATAAAGTAAAAACCTAAGACAATCACCAACACAGATTCGTAAAACAAACTTTATACAATGCCAAGGGCGACAAATATACATGAGTAAGAATAGATATACATACAAAATCCAACAAAAGAGATTACAAAGAGGAAGAGAAGAAGAGGAACCAAACATTTCTTGGTTTGTCAACACCAATTGACGAGGGATTCGACTCCGGATCATCTAAATGCAAGCTCCAATGTTGTTTTCTAAGCAAATCTATCAAAAAATGATGATGGTCTTGAGACTCAAAAATACCCAACTCATAACCTAAAAATGTGTTTTCAGCCCTTTTCAAAGATTTCTGAAATCGTAGAGCGCGCTTAGCATGGTATTTTGGCACTCAGCGCGGTCTGTGTTGTTCCGAAAAAAATCAGCATCTTATTTTTGCCATAACTTGAGAACCGTAACTCGGAATTGCGCCCGGTTTGAAGCGTTGGAAAGCTTATTCAATGCTCTATCTAACCATGAATAAATATCAATCAAATTAATGATTTGAAATATTTGAAAAACTCATTCTTTGCTTTATGTGTTCTCTTTTATTGCTCAAAATTGTGCGTTTGAAGTCGTGTCTTCGACACTTTATTACTCAATGCTCCAATTATGAATGAATACCTACAAATGATATGAAAAACTATCAAATGATACACAAATACATTAAAACTTGATTATACACTAAAAGTGAGTGTATTCAACGATTATTAACAAACAAGAACGGATACGTGCCATAAAACGTATATACAAAATAACTACATTTTGGCACTTATCAACTCACCCCAACTTGACACATTGTTTGTCCTCAAACAAAGTCAAGCAAACCTAAAGAAACAAAAGATGATAATCAAAGAATCACGAATCAACAAGTTTTTAAAACGGAAAACAAATGTATGGTTCAAACGAAAACATACACGCAAAATACTTACTTACCACATTCCTACAACGAGAACATATAAACGAAACAAATCCTAAGTACAAAAATCATGCAAAACATTCTAAAACAAAACAAGCTCAATCATGAATCACACCTAGCAAACATTCATTGGTAGATGAAGAACACACAAAGGCGAGGGATAAAAAACGCTCCTCCACAATCTTGCAAACAATAGACTAAATTATGCATTCATCCAAAAACGTATTGAAAATACAAATGCAAGAATCATAAGGGCTTTTCAAGGTTGTAACGTGGCTTGATTAACAAACAAGTGATAAGTCCTAAAGCTAATCGAAACAAAAACTTGCCTAAACTGAAGGGAGTGATCAACTCACAAAGTTCCAAACAATATAATTTCAATCAAACTTATTCTTCATCATAAATTTCACACCAAACACACCTCACTTATTAACATAACATTATTCCTACTCTTTTTGTTCTTCTTTTTCAAAACTTTTCTCTTTTTTTCTTTCTTTTTCTAATCTTTCTTTTTCACATTTTTTTTCTTTTTCTTTTCTCTTAACCTCATATCAACCACAACAATAAGTATATAAACATTTCTCTCCCCAACTTGAATTCAACCAACATCATTATGTGAATACTCTCTACTTTCTAAGGCAAGGTAAAAATTCATACAACAACATATAGTTGAGGGTTCAAGAAACAAAGAAATCAACATCCATACAGAAAAAAAGTGAATTGACACTCATAGACAAGCATCAAGTTCAAATAAAAATGGATGTTGATAAAAGTTCAAAGGGGCAAACAAACGTTCACACACTCACAAGTTAAATTGAATATTTGGCCAAGGTAGTTATGCTCAAAATCAACAAAATGCCTTGATCATTTTCTTTCAATCATACAATCAACACAAAATAAAAGATTAAGCATAATAAAATCCAGTTAAAACAATAACGTGGACTCTCATATGTAAACAATGGAAAGCTTCTTCACATTTATGGTTAAAAAGGGAACTAAAGTGATTCAACTCATGAGCAAGTAATGCAAAAAAAAAGAATGACATGGTAATTATACAAAAGATGAATTTCCTAAATATGTTATGATATAGAAAGCGATAAATGAGTATCTGACGTGTACCAACTTTGAAACTATCATTACCATACATCCGCGAGTTGAAACGATCAAACTCTGAAAATCACCAAATGCAACCTCAAGCAACCAGACCAAAATTCAATTCCAAACAACAACAAAAGAATTAGAAAAACAGAATTTACAACATTTACAATATTTACAACCAACAAAACTCCTCAAGCTAAACACGACAAGCTTGCGGAAATACAACATTTACGTAACAAAACAAAAGCAAATTACGATACGAAAACATGGTGAACATGAATTAACAAGTTGAAAAATGAAGATTTAAAATTAAGAACAAGTCCTATTTCAACTTGTTAAAATACAAGCCACCAAAAAACATAAACAAACATAAACAAAAACATGCTTGTTTTACGTCGTAAGCTCGACGCCTTTATTGTGCGAGCACTAGTAACCTCTTCTCGTCATGCCATGGTATTGCCACAACGCGCAAACCTAAAGAAAGTGTTCTATCATTCACACAACAAACGTTACGATACCGAACAAATCACAACAGTATGTGAAAACGAAGAAAACACAAATATGCACAAGTATGGAAAGTAAACATACAACATGTACAAGTAAGAATATACAAATTCATATACAAAGTCTATACAACATATACATTAATTACAAAACTCAAAAACAACGAAATTATCGCAATACATAACCAATAAAACCATTCCCCGACAACGACACCATTTTGTTGAAGCGGTAAAGCGACAAGCAAAGAGTTGGTATTATTTTTACCAGGTGATATATATCGGTTAGATTATATCGTATCGTGTCCACAGAGATTGGTTATTGATTCGTCGTTCCATAATTCTACCATTAATGATTTTGAGATTAAAAGAAATGAAAATAAAATATAGAAAGTAAATGAACAAAAAGTATAAAGGATAGTGTCATACCCCAAAATTTGCCCTCTTACTTCTCAAGACATTTCACAAATCCATGCTCAAAGATTTCACAAGGGTTGACCAGACAAGCCCTCTCCTAAGTAGTTAA
This sequence comes from Vicia sativa, assembly GCA_021764765.1. Classification (NCBI taxonomy): domain Eukaryota; kingdom Viridiplantae; phylum Streptophyta; class Magnoliopsida; order Fabales; family Fabaceae; genus Vicia; species Vicia sativa. Next base: position 129,327,148 of record CM038794.1, read on the forward strand.
CCCAAACTAGGGTTTGGCCATCCTCACATCAAGGTGGACCTCTAACACTTCCAGTGGTCATCACGCCTCATCATATGATTCAAAGAATCTCCATGTCAAGTTTCAAGCCTTATAAGTCAAGTTTCCTCAGACAAATGCTCAGATGATTGAAAATTAGTTGTATTGGACAAAAAGTCAACTGTGGTCAACATCCAGTCAAACTTCATAATTTTTCGTCAACATCAATATTTTGAAGTGATATTCATCATTTGATCAAGGGTTGATCATGATTCATCAAGAATTGATCAAAAGTCAAAGTTTCCAAATTGGGCTTTCTCAGACAAAAGTCAACAAAACTTTGCCAAGCATAACTTTCACATACTTTATCAAAAAAATTTCCACGACAGCTCATTTGGAAGGGAATTCAATTCTCTACAACTTCATGTCTCACAAGCTTGGGCAGAAAATGCTTCATTTGGAAGTTATGAATCAAAATATTGCAGGTCCTTTTCAAAGTCAACAAAAAGTCAACTTTTTGTAAAGAAGTGTTCATGAGCATGGAAACTTCAATTGAGATGAAACCAAAGAGGTTGTTTAGAGGACATCTTGAGCTTTCTAAAAAGTCCAAGAACACCCAAAAATGTTAAAAAGTGAGCAAGATACACCTTGCACAAGTTGAGCATTTTTGAGGAGGTGCACAAAGAGAAATACTTGACAAAATAATTTTTTTTGCAAATGAGCCTAACTTTTCTTGGTTCAAACATGTTCCTTAGCTAATTTGAAACCTTCAAGCCCAAGGCCACGAATTTATCTTTTATTTTCTATTTATTTTGGATTTTTAATCATTTAAAAGCCAATGTAATTAAAATAAAAGATAGAAAATCAAAATTAATTGCAATTTGGATTTTTCTCTCATTCTTGAGATCCAAGCAAGCCACACAACTTGTCAATTTCGAAATTGCATTGATTGGCAAAGGAATTGGATGAGATTTGATCAAAAAAGGCAATATTTGGTTTCATACCAAATCAAATATTTTCTCATTGATTGGCATATAATTTCTTCATAATTCTTGACCTAATTCACTCTACTATAAGTACATAATGCATTCACAAGCACAAGGGACGAAATGCTTGCCTCCAAGAACCCTACCCAACTTCAAAAAAAATCCGTGACATTCAAGCAATTGGCAGCCCTAGTTTCAGATCAATTCAATCAATTTTAAGCATTCCAATACGTTCCTAGAGGTTCTCTGATCCGTTCCAGATACTCACAAGCCAGTAATACCCCCAGAATCACGAAATCACGATTTCGGTTTGCACTTTCTTTTTCAAAATCGATTTTGATTATTCATGCATATTTAACCTGTTTTGATTGTTTGTTCATGTTTAGAATGATATTTGCAAGCTATCTGGGTGGTTCAATTCGATTTTAGATGCAGCAATACCGTGATGCCATTGTTAGGGTTTCAAAGCTTCAAGTTGGGATCCTTCGATTTAGGAAAAATTGGCCAAAATTAGGGGCATATTCTTGTTCAGGAGATCAAACCGGATCGAACCATGGTTTCCTTATGAATTTATATTGCATATTATGGATTTTGGAAATTTGCAGGTGCTTTAGTGACAGGCAAAACCGTCGCTATTGGCTTTTGCTATGGATCGTGTCCGTAGGTAAAAGTCTGTGTAAAAATTCAAATGAGGAAGACGAAGGCTTGGCGCGCGTTCTGATTGGAATCCAGGAATTAATTTCGTTTATGTTTATTTCGTTCCATTCCACTAGCACCAAGTTCAGGTTGGTCCAGTGGTAGAGGCAGCGCGCGTATTGTAACGCCCTGTTTGAATTAATATTATATTATATTAATATTTTCGAATTACTGATCGATAATTATTTTGCGACGAGAATATTTATATTAATTGATATATCAATTAATATATTTGGCGACGTTTAGTTCGGTCCGGTTTTATTCCGTTCGGTTCGGTAAAATATTATTTGGATCCGATATTTAATTCCCCAAAATTATTCTAATTAATTGAGTAAATAATATTATTAGATATTATTAGGTGTTAATTAATAATTAAGTTAGGGGTGTGGGGAGCAATTAGTGAGGATTGGGCTTACACCCCTAGCTAGTAAGAAAACATAATTATAAAACCATTTTCTTTCCCTTTTCTTCCCATTTTTCCCTACACCAAGCAAACATAGAAACTTGGAGAGAAAAGGAAAGGGTTTTGAGAAGAAGAAGAAGAAGAAGAGCAAGAGAGGAAGCCTTGGTTGGTTGTGGTAGAGGAATCATGAAGCTTTGCAAGAACAAGATGAGGTAAGGGGTTTGATTCTCCATCTCATATTTTTAGGTTTTGATAGTTATAGTTTGGATTTGGGGAAAATTAATAGTTGATTTGTAGGGTTTTGGTTGGTTGATTGTTGAAATAGTTAAAAAAGTTGGATTAGGAGTAGAGATTATGGGTGTGTTTCGTTGCTAGTAGTAGAAATGAAAGTTATAAAATGAAAAAAAAAAAATAGAAAAAAGCTGTTAACTGTTAGAAAAACCAGAAAACCAGAAAGCCAACATGCATAGGGAAGAAGAAAAACAAAACGTGTGAGCTTTGGATTAGGGGGGAGGCGCCCACCTCCATGTGTGGGGCGACCGTCCCCCTCCTTGAGGCAGCCGCCTCCTCTTCTCAAAACCAACAGGGATGTGCGTCCCTCATTTGTAGGGGAAGGCAGTGGATTTTGCTGTCTTGCGTTTTTCTGTATGCAAGTTTTGTTGTTTTCTGCAGAAAATGAGTTTCTGCATAATTTTCTGTGGATAGCTTCTGTTTGTTTCCAATATCCCAATTCCACCTAGCAACACTTTATATCAATAAAATATAATTAGGACATAAGTTAGCTGATTAAATTTAGAACCCGATTATGTTTCGATTTTCCAATTTTGGTAAATTCGGCGACGGAGCAAGTTGCTCAGAATTCAACGAAAATTGACGTGCTAGCTAAGTTCGACGTGTAGAACGTAGTGGTGAGGTTAGTTTTTCGAAATTATGAGTTTTTAAGAGATGACCCGAAATAGGCCAAATTACGGTTAAATTGAATCAGATTGCGTTTTAGTAGATTTAAGGCACGTGTGGACAATCCGATTTCGATGTTGACGATTATGATTAATGTCGGTTATTAGGAATGGATTTTGCGAAGATTATAGGTGTTTGACTATTTTTCCGTTTTTGGAATTTGGTGAATTAATTGATATGCGATGCGATGATATATGTCTTTGTACATGATGATGTGATGATGAATTGTTTGGTGATGTTTTGCATAATGCAAATATGATGCGATGATATATTTATCTTGATATGGATAAATTATGGCGATGTGGGCTTTATGCCAATTTTGATGAGCGATGATGATGTTTTTGTGTTGTGTTGTTTTATTGTCGAGTCACATACATTGCATTGGCGACGAGGGCTTTTATGCCAAGCGACGAGGCTTTTATGCCAAGTGTTCCTAATTATGGACAAAGCGACGGGTACCACATGCATAACATAGTTGTGTCTCATGGAGTCGGTTGTGTTTATGTTTGAGTTGTTTGCCGCTGGGTTCTTAATTGATTGACGATGTTGAATTTCGATGATATATGATGCTTTGTTTAGTGATGATCTTTTTGATGAACATGAAATGAATATAACTTAATAGTTTCATGATAACTAGGCGATGAATATAAGTGATGAGTTTTGCGATGATTTAACTTGATGAAATGCTTAATGCAAATATGATGTGATGATGTTTGTGACGATGGGCTTTTATGCCGAAAAGCGACGATGGACTTTAGCCAATTGGTGATGATTTTATTTATGTTGTTTATGTTATTAGCATTGTTTGGTGTTGTTGTTTATAGTTTATGTGTTGTTGCGATGATTTATGCCGATGAGGTTAAGGAGATAAAGTGTAGATTATACACATTAGTTTGACGATTAAAGTAAGTGAGTTTTGAATATGTGTTGGAATTACACTTATTAATCTATACCCTTTATAATTAAAACTATATATATATATATATATATATATATATATATATATATATATATATATATATATATACTTTATCATGCCTTTAATTATATGTTTTGGAGTATCTCACCCTTTACTTGTTTCGTTGTTACCTTTATATTGGTAACGAGTTATGAAGACGGAGTTTATAGTTTTGTTAGTCGAGTCGGTGTCGCCCGATACGCCTGGGGAACATTTATGTCGTCTTGTTGTTGTTCTTTTATTATTATTCTTTTTGTGAATAAGAATCATAACTTATGAAAACATGATTTTGATGAGGAAGTTTAATAAATGAGATGTTTTATTTTTATGAATCAATTTATGATTTGCGACGAGGCAATGTATCCAAGATTTATACTTTAAAGCGAATTGTTTAAAGTGATTTGGTTTTGAAGGTGTGACACCTCAGTATTTAATTTATGAAATTTTAAATTACTTTAATTTTTGCATATAAAACCTTGGATAATATTGGGGTGTTACACGTATAACCCAGGGAACCTTGGTTCGATCCCTGGCATTGTCACCTATTTTTTACACTTTTGCAAAACTAACATATTTTCTATTTCTAATCATATTTTTTCTTTTTAATTTAATTTCTTTTCAAACAATTTTCTAACACATCAAAAATCACCAAAAAATAATTTCTTTTTGCATTTAGGTCAGAAAAATATTTATTTAATTTTTGGCATAAAAATTAATATTTTTGCATGCATATTTTAATTAATTGTTAATCAGCCATAAAATTGACTTTTAATTATTTTTCCATACTAAAACCAATCCAGAAAATTCCCAAAAAATTATTTTCTCATCTAATTAGAATTAATAACCTAAAAATCTTTTCCTAACTCAAAAATCTTTTTTTACTAACATATTTTTCTCTTATGGGAATTTCTTTTCTTTTCCGATTATTATGTATCTGCTTCCAGGTTGTAATAGTTAGGATTTACTTTCTCGCATTTTCTTTTTCCATATTATGTAACTGCTCATGGGATGTAATAGCTTAATTAGGATTTACTTTCCGCACTCCTATATTATGTAACTGCCCCAAAGCCATGTAATAGCGTAGGACATTTACTTTTCCACACTTTACTTTCCGCAATTTACTTTCTGCACCCATATAAACTGCTAGTAACTAGGCGTGTATGACAAGATAAAAATGAACATAGATCACTTCTAATTCCAAGATAATATATATGAATCCAACACACTCTCTTCACACATGCACCCCTAGGCTATTCTCTCTCGTTGCCTTTCGAATAAATGGTCAAGTCCCTCGAACGTAGAGGTATCCTAGCACTGTTGCCTACAAACATATCATAGTCCCTTCGATACAAAGATCATAGTCCCTCGACGTGGCCTACGAAAACATGATCTCGTCCCTCGATTGTTGCCTACGAAAAGTGATGATCGTCCCTTCGAATGTTTTAAGATACTCCTACAAGTTGCCTTCTATGACCATCCGATGTCCCTTCGAATCTCCCTTCTACATCCAACGAATAGGGTTACCTACCAACTAATGGTATGGATAACACTATTCTAAAGGAAAGTAATAAGACTTTTAGTTGCTTGCTCTAACAAAATACTTTCACACCTCACACTTTTGTCAAAGTTAAAACACTTTTCAAAAATGAAACATTTCCAAACACTTTGTATACATTCCAACGTGAATCATTACGAAGTCAAAGCGAAATGCCTTTTCAAAAACATTTTTCAAATACACACACAGAAGCAATAATTTTAAAGATGAGCTAAAGTAACTAAGAGCCCGTAGATAACTACGGATGGAAATGGGTGTTAATACCTTCCCTTTTCATAACCTTCTCCCTTACTCAGAATCTAACGAAGGTCTTTTTCTGTTCTTTTCACCTTCCCTTAATTAGATAAAAGAAAAGTCGGTGGCGACTCTTGCTATCCGCAATATTTGCGATCAAAAGCAAAACAAATTCCAAAGTCAGTTCTCCCACCGTATTACAGATAGACAACTTGTCCAGAACGAATGTAAACTACCCATCTCAACAACATAGAAGTCAACTGCGTCGCCTCCATACCCATCTCTGGCATACTTCACCAACGCAGAGGCATTAAGCTTAGATACTCTATAGTGAATGTCAGCTCTAAACCCATTTCTAGCATTCAGAAACTAACAGATAACCATCCTAGGTAAGAATCTAAGCGATCTATCTCTAGCAAAGCTCAAACTCCTAACATAGAGTAAAAACCTAAGACAATCACCAACACAGATTCGTAAAGAAAACTTTATACAACGCCAAGGGCGACAAATATATATGAGTAAGAATAGATATACATACAAAACCCAACAAAAGAGATTACAAAGAGAAGAGAAGAAGAGGAACCAAACATTTATTGGTTTGTCAACACCAATCGACGAGGGATTCGACTCCGGATCATCCAAATGCAAGCTCCAATGTTGTTTTCTAAGCAAATCTATCTAAAAAAATGATGTTTATGGTGTTGAGACTTAAAAATACCTAACCCATAACCTAAAAATGTGTTTTCAGCCCCTTTTAAAGATTTCTGAAATCGCAGGGCGCGCTTAGCCTGGTATTTTGGCGCTCAATGTTGTCTATGCTGTTCTGAAAAAAATCAGCATCTTATTTTTGTCATAACTTGAGAACCGTAACTCGGAATTGCGCTCGATTTGAAGCGTTGGAAAGCTTATTCAATGCTCTATCTAACCATGAATAGATATCAATCAAATTAATGATTTGAAATATTTGAAAAACTCATTCTTTGCTTTATGTGTTCTCTTTTATTGCTCAAAATTGTGCGTTTGAAGTCGTGTCTTCGACACTTTATTACTCAATGCTCCAATTATGAATGAATACCTACAAAAGATATGAGAAACTATCAAATGATACACAAATACATTAAAACTTGATTATACACTAAAAGTGAGGTTATTCAACGATTATTAACAAACAAGAACAGATAAGTGCCACAAAATGTATATGCAAAATAACTCCATTTTGGAACTTATCAAGTGTATAATTTCTCAGTTAATATTCTTACTCTTTGATCAATTGAACAAGTTCATCTACCTCAATTACCGATTGTCATGATTATCTTTTCGTAATTCCTTAGTGGAAAAAACCTTTAACCTGTATTCCTAATTTTAACTTTTGTTCAAATTAGTCAGAGGTTAAGCATGCAATTATCAAGAACAATTTTAATTATTATAAGATTGCCCTAGTCCTAGGTGAAATCCTTAATAATGTCATCATTTAGAAAATCTTAACACGATCGTCCGGTTCTAATGTGTTAAATTAATCCAATCTTATAGTCACATAGGGTCAAACGAGAAACTTTTCTAAATAATCAAATTGATTAGAATAAACTAAATTGTTGATTAACAAAACAAAGATATTAGTATTCTTAACATGACAAATTATGGACTGTTCGCGTTAAAAGGTGACGCGCTAGAGGATTCGAATATGAATTCAGATCTTCTGGCTCGAAACGATTTACTCTTTTGATTTGTTTATAAAGATGCCGCGAGCATCAAGCTTTATTATTTTCAACACAAGAAAGATGATTTAATGGTTATGAAAAGGGAAAGTCATTAATACCCTCAATTGATTTTGATATGCTAACGACTAGCGCAAACTAGACGCAACGGGGGAGATTCGAGTAAGGGGATTGTTATATAAAGGAATAGATGGAGCACCCAAAATATATATAGTTATCTATAGCTTTATATATGAATATGTTTGATATGTTTATGTGTTTTAATTGCTATTTCTATGATTGGGAAAGTTTCTCCTTTGGGATTTTAAGAAATGATAGATTATGTGGGATCCTAGGGTTTGTTATTATTGTGCTCGCAAAGATCTGTGGATCTTCATACATATCCCCAGTGGGAATCGAGCATTTGTAGCTCGGATCTACAGGATCTATGGTTTGTTTGGTCTGAGGGAGAAAGAAATTTGCTCGGCAAGGATGAGACCTTGTACCTACGTATTCTCAAAAGGATGTTGAGAAAGTCAGAGCAATCGTAGTTCCCACTTATGCTAGTGGAAAGCAACGGATGTTAGTAAGAGATGATAAATGTCATCTTAATGAAAATGTATCTAATCTATTTCATCACATACATTTTGTAAAATTGACCGATAAAAATCTTTCGTCGTAAGCTACCTGTTTTGGTCGAGTATACAAGCGCTACCACTTACACGCTTAAGAAAGATGTTTGAAAAGATATTTGAATCTTTTAACTGTGAAGCATTGGGTGTTTTGCTTGAGTGTACAAGCGCTACCACTCGTTAAAAGATGTTTTTGTTTGGAACATTTGAAAAGAGTTTGAAAAGTTTTGATCAGATATGATGTGATAGATGAGATACTTCTTCCATAGAGATGATAGATGTCTAAATCTCAAGGAGAAATTGATTAGATTTAAAGGATGCTTTTAAGAAGCCCGTGGGTCCTTGTATTGTAAGCCCAAGAGGAGGCATTCGAGGGTCATCGAGGGTCCTTGTATGAAGCTCAAGAGGAAGCTATAGGGTATGGTTTTGTCTTTAAAAGGGATTTCACCGGAAACCATCCTTTGAATTAAGAGCAATTTCACGGAAATTATACTCTCGTGGTTCTATCCTAACGCTGGTGATTCTTTGTATTGAAGCCCAATAGAGGTCATAAGAGATTTCCGCCTCTTTCATCAGACGATGCCCAAGAGAAGGCTAAACTCATCGAGGAGTTCTTTTGAACGAATCCCAAGAGGAGGTGACTCAACAGGTGTTGTCTTATATGAAGCCTAAGCGGAGGCTAAACTCGATGAATGAGTTTTCTTATGAAGCCTAAGAGGAGGCTAAACTCGTGGGGAGAGTTATCTTGTATAAAGCCCAAGAGGCTAAATTCATGCAGGGATGAATTATCTTGTATAAAGCCCAAGCGGAGGCTACATCGTGGGAACCTATTGGTTAGACTAATTGTTATGTTATAATTAGACAGTTGTATAAATAAGTGTGTGTGTGATATGTATTCACGAGTTTATGAAGGAAATATAACAGATGCATGATGTTTATTTACAAGAGTTTATGAAATATAAACAAGTGTTCGAGAAACAAACGCTTAAAACGAGCGAACTTGATTATTTACAAGTCCGAATCTGTACAAGGAAATGAATATGTACACGAATGAACTATTTATGTATAGACAAAGATGGATGTACATAGGAGGGTGGGACTTACACCATAAGGGAGGCCCATTGGTTTGAAAGCGCTTCACAGGAATAATGCTCCTTTCAATACCAATGGTATTCAGTATATACGTATGAAATGGAACGAACAATCGAATTTTATCTGTGAAAAGTATCATTATGTATGCATAAAGATTTGTATGAATACAAAAGAATTTGATATGTACAAATATGTACAAAAGAATGTTTTGTTTGTGTATACACAAGTGAAGTGAAAACAAACGATCAAGTTTGTCTGCTTGAGTATAAAAGGTATCTGTTATGTATGATAAAATTTGTATGTATCTGAAGAGAGTTTGATATGTACAAAGAAATATTATGTACATAAAAGAATGTTATGGGACTTACACCGTGAGGGAGGCCCATTGGTTTAAAAGAAGTTTCATCGGGAATAATTCTTCTCCTAGAACCAATGGATTCGATGTATAAACAAACGAATGAAAACAAACGAAAGAAATTTGTTTATGTTTGAATATTAACAAAGATGATCTGAGTATGTACAAGGAAAATTGAATATGTACATAAAAGGATTGGGACTTACACCGTAAGGGAGGCCCATGATCGATTGAGAAATTCGAGAGAAAATGAATTTGATTTTATCGTTTAAATCGGATCGATCATGGTAAAAGATGTAAGTTTGATAAAAAGTTTTGAAGAATGATTTTGAAAGTGTTTTGAAATGTGAGGTTCATTTATGAGAAGTTTTGAAAAGAATCGGAAGTCGAAAACTTGAAAAATTCACCTTTTAAAGTGTTTTGAAAAGTGCTCTAACGCGCTTTCGACTTGATTAAAATATAATCGATGAAAGTTTTTTCAAAATTTTGCACTATCATAAAATAGATGTATTTATTGACAAGTGTACAAAAAATCACCTCAAAATGAGGAGTTTTGATTGGTTAAGAAAAAAGAAGTGAAAGTTTGTGAAAAAAATGAAGAAAATATAACAAGTTTTGAAAAAAATGGTCTTGTGGAGTCGAACCCTCGACCGCTGGATGGCTACGTGGCACAAAGGACTACGGCAAGCAACCAACGGGACAACGCGTTTGTGTTTATGAACCAAAACACGGTAAACAAAGTATTGAAAATTTGAATTTAAAAAACTCAAGAACACGCGCGCAGGCTTGTTCTTCGTTTTGATTCTCAGATTCTATAATTCATGCTACAATCTTCGTTTCTCAATAAAATTTGATGAAATAAACATGAAAATTGCTCGGTTTTGAACAAGGAATACGATGATGACTATTAATTGCATTTTTTTTTGGTCTAGCATGTTTGAATTTCTGGGAACCACGAAGAACCCTAGAACTGACTTTTCTAAATTAAATGATGTATGATTGATGATTCTTTGATTTTTTTGAGGGCTTATGATCGTGATAAGTGCAGAAAGATATTGGCCAAGAGTTTTTTTCTTAAGTGCAAAGAATCATGATATTAGAGTTCGAGTTCATACATGTTCAAGTTGAGATCAAAGATGATGATTGCTGCTTCCGTAACTTGTTTTCGATTGCAAGATCATCGGCCTATGTAGAAGCTATAGGGATGGTCTGCTTGCTTTGAATCATCTCAAATCACTCCAGCCAAGTCCACCTGCACAGACTGAGAATGGAAACTCGAATTCTATGTTTAAGTAGTTACAGTTAGTTGTTTATGATTTGGATCATCCCTATGATGTTCAGGGATGATGTTTGAGTGATTACAACACAAGTTAATCAAGCCTAGCCACAATTTTGAACTTTAAGGCAGTTTTGCAAACATAATGACCATGGCATGTGATTTCTGATTTTCAGCTTTGATCATGTTGTTTTTAAGTTTTGAACAAGTTTAATATTGATTATGGAATGTGTTTGACACCAATTTGACAAAAGTTTCTCATCAATTTTCAAAAATGCAAGTTTTGGCAATTTGAACTATGTTTCTTGATTTTGAAGAAAGAAGAGATAGAGCATAACTTTGCATTGCTTTGGTGTAATTTGAACTTGAAATGATGCTCTATTTATAGGCCAATGGTTCTGAAATGTTAGGCATGAGTACATGGCATTTGGAAATTCAAGGTTGCCTTAAGGGGTAAGAATGACTTTTTCAAAAGGAAAAAGGAAGGAAGCTTCCTCTTTTTTTACCATGTGTGAAAATCTTCCAATTGATCTTATCTCATCTCAATTATATCTAGCTGACATTTATCAGCTCTAAGCTTGAATTGGCAAGGTGGCAATGCTTCTAGATGAAGAAATCTCAAAATGACCTATAAATGTGAAGTTTTGACCTTGAAAAACCATGTTCATGGAGCCTTATGTTTCAATTTCAAAAGTATAGCTAGACTCCATGGATTTGAGAGTTCTTGGACATTTTGGAAAGCTTGTTTCAAGATCTACAACTTTCATGTTTTGAGTTTTTTCCAATTCAAAATGGAACTAGGTGAAAAAATGGCATGAAGTTTGGAAAAAATAAGAAATTTTAACACTTAGAAATTTTTCTAAGTGTTGAAAATTTTGACTTTTTGTTGACCTTTTCAAATTCTTTGATTTTTTATGATCATGATGGATCATTTGAAGTATTTTGATGATTGAAAAAGTTTTGTCTTGAAAAAGTTGACCAAAAGTCAAAGTTTGACTTTTCTGCGTATGAATTTTCATCGATGTTTCAAATCGATGATGAAGTCGTGAACTTCGTGATGTTTTGAATCCAGAAATTAGGTCAAGATGTTGTATCTAAGATATAATGACCAATCTCTATCCAAAAAAGTCATTTCTTGTTCAAAAAGTCAAAGAATACTCATGCTCGATCAAAACCCTAATTGGTCGATCCTCGATTGATTAATGAGAAAAATGGATATCTGATGATCAGAGGTTAATGATTTGATCAAGATAGATCAAATGAGGTGAGTAAAACTCAAACCCTAATTGGTTTCCTCTTGAATCAGATGAAAATCTGATGAAACCCGAATTTTGACCTGTGAATGCTACACCCGATTCTCGAATCAAGTTATGCAATGATGCAAATGTAAGGTGGTACATTAGGTCAAAAATTGGGTATGATAGATCCCTATTTAAGTTTCTTTAACCTGAAAGATGAAGATGAATATCTTTGTTTTGATAGGTGTAAAGAGACTTAAATATCAGAATACGCAAATTTTGGACTTAAGATACCAAAAGATACGAGTGATGCAAAATGATTGTAAAAAGTTTCACCCAAATGATATCAAAGAAATGACATGGTGGGAAAAAAATGTGAGGATGACTCGATCTGTTTAAGAAAAAAAAGATCCTGTTTGTTGGGAAACAAGCAATATGTCTCGCTGGGGAAAAAAAGATTCACAAAACATGTGAATGTCTGTTTCGCTGTGGGAAATAAAAAGATTACCTTCTGTCAGCCTCGTGACAATGTTTAAGGTAAGTGAAAATGATATTACCAATTATCAGCTTTGTGATAGTTTATGGTAATGAGTTCTGAAGATATTACCAATTATCAGCGAAGTGATAACTATAACAAGGTAAATCTTGAGGAAATTGCTGTGTATTCAGCTTTGTGAATAATAGATAGATGATGGAAACAGATCTCAAAATAAGTTGTGAAGATATTACCAATTATCATCAAAGTGACAATTATAACAAGGTAAATCTTCGAGAAATTTGCTGTGTATTCAGCTTTTGTGAATAACAGACAGTGAGAGAAATAGAACTCAAACGAACTTCTATTTTCTTGGATACAATCTTGCCGAGGATCTCTCTTTTGAGAAGACGCGGGCATTTTGATTGGAAGACACAGGTTTTCTTTTAAACAGAAAGACCACTGCTGAGGGATTTCTCGTATAGTCATGATTTGACCTTGTTGAGAAGAACAAACTTTCATGACAAGTTTAGGAATGAAGAGAAAAATAAACAGCTTAAACGATGAGGCTATTGGTTATTGCTTTGTTGATTATAGACAGGGTTCTATCCAGGAATGAACTGGAAAGAAGAAGTCAATCAAGACATTGTTCCAAATGAGGGATGACCGCAGTTGGGGAACAGGAGAGTGAAAAAGATGTACCTCTCTGTTTGGGGATACTCCGCCGGGGAAAAAAATGTATCTTTTCTGTTTGGAGATACTCTACTGGGAATAGACTTGTTCTTACATGAGTAAGTGTGATTTACACCAGTGATATGGAAGCAAACATTTCGAGGAATGCAAAAATGCATGAATGATGCTATTGTGTATGAATGTCATGAATTTTATATGCATGCTAACAATACTTTGACAAAGACACTTAAGAGATATTTGGGAAAAGGACCACGTCACAGTTTGAACAAATATTCAGTGAAAATTGCAACAATGGTGCAGACGTTCACTGTTGAAGGATCTGAGTTGCATGTTTTAAACTTTCTGAGAAAGGCATTCATTGGCAACTTTGTTGGGAATTCTTTTTGGATAAGAATACCGTCCCTTGATGATTTCTGCTGAGGAGAAAACTTCTGGAGTAGTCATTCTATCCTTCGAAGATCGAAACACTCGTAGAGGAACTGTTGAAGTTCTTTCTATGTTCATAGTTCAAAGGAAAATTTTGCTTTTTGTTTCAAAATTTTGAAGTAAAAATTCATTTAAAACATTTTTGTTTCAAAAAGTGATTTTCACAATAAAAAACGTTTATTTTGCAAAACAGAATAAAGTAGGAATTGCAAACAAAAGGCACAAGGCTCAAATTTTATTGAATAGAATGGTAATCAGCCAAAGGCGTAATTCCATGAGCTATTTACAAGAGTTGGAAATGATAATTTATTGGGAAAATGCTACATTGAAAGTAAATAACCACTATTATCCCTAACAACTTCGAATTCCAAACTGCTTTGCTTGTAAGAGTTGATCAAGATCCGCTGATGGAAGATTCTTTAGATTTGACGGCACCGATGCGATTACTTTGTCATTTTTGTATCCTTATTTTTGCCTAGATTGCCTTTTCGTGTTTTCAATCTATCGATAATTTCGCTATTGTCTCTAATTTTTGCCGGATCGCTTTTTAGGTTTTCAATCCACCGAGACGCTATTTTTGCCTAAGCCACCCTTTTCGGTTTTCGACTTACCGACCGTTCTTTTGTTTTATTAGACAAAGTATTTTTGATCGCATCAAGATTCACGGGACGCGGGAGTTCATCACCGCCCATGGTTGTGAGAGTCATGGCCGTAAAAGCTTCTTTGACGATGTATGGCCTTCGAGTTAGGAGTCCATTTGCCCTAGAATCGGTTGAAAAGATGTAATCTTTTTAACGAGGTCGCCTTCTCAAATTCACGAGTCGGACTTTTTGTCAAATGCTTTCTTCATTCTTCTTTGATACAATTGTCCGTGACACGAGCGTCAGCGCTTTTCTTCGATTAAGTTCACCGGTCATCATCCGCTGACACCATTCACCTCGATAATTTGGTTTCCATGAGAACTCTCATTGATGGAATCTCAACTTACGGGAACCTTCCATGTCAGATACCGAGAGAAAAGGGGTTGCCCATTGATACGATCAAGACGATACCCATGCGAGCAAATGACCGTGCGGCCTTTGTAGTGATGACCATCTTCTAGACGATCTTTTGATGTTCTTGTTGGCAGCTTCAACGACGCCATTCATCTTTGGCCGTAGGCGATGAGTTATGATGCTCAATCTTGAATTCCACACTTCTTTCATCATCTTGTTGTTCAAGTTTGATCCATTATCTGTAATGATCTTGCTTGGAACTCCATATCGGCAAATGAGATTGTTCTTGATAAACCTCACAACCACTTGTCTTGTGACGTTGGCGTAAGACGCTGCTTCGACCCATTTGGTGAAGTAATCAATAGCCACTAGAATGAAGCGATGTCCGTTCGATCATCCCATCATGTCGATGCCCCACATGGAGAAAGGCCACGGAGAAGAGAGAACGTTGAGTAGAGTCGGTGGCACATGGATCTTATCTCCGTAGATCTGGCACTTGTGACATCTTTTGACGTGTTTACAATAATCAGATTCCATTGCTATCCAATAGTATCCTGCTCTTAGGATTTTCCTGGACATTGCATGCCCATTTGAATGGGTTCCAAAGGATCCTTTATGCACTTCATGGATGATCGTGTCTGCTTCTTGTCTGTCGACGCATCTGAGCAGAATCATGTCGAAGTTTCTTTTGTATAGCACATCTTCATTGAGGAAGAAATTTCTTGAAAGTCTCCTTAGAGTTTTCTTATCTTTGTACGATGCCCAGTGGGTACTCTCGTGTTCAAGGAAACGCTTGATATCGTGAAACCACGGTTTATCGTCAAAGACTGCTTCAGTTGGGAACACATATACAGGTCTTTCAAGGCGTCTGGTGCGGATTCTGGGCATATCATTCCAATCGTTGACTTTGAACATGGAAGATAGAGTGGGCAAGGCGTCTGCCATTCGATTCTGATCTCGAGGGATATGATGCAATTCTACTTTGTTGAAGAAAGTCAACAATCATCTTGCATAATCTCTGTAAGGAATTAGACCAAGATGATGAGTTTCATACTTGTCTTTAATTTGATTGATCACAAGGGCTGAGTCTCCATATATATCAAGGATCTTGATCCTCAAGTCGATGGCTTCTTCAATACCCATGATGCAGGCTTCGTATTCTGCGATGTTATTGGTGCAATCAAATAGCAATCATAAAATGGGATATGAGAACCCTGGGTGATAATGACCGCCCCAATTCCATTGCCAAAACGTTAACTGCTCCATCAAAGATTAGGCCTCATCTGGATTCTGGATCTGGTCCTTCTTCGGGTAGCGGTTCGTCGCAATCTTTCATCTTCAAGTACATAACATCCTCGTCTGGGAAGTCAAATTTGAGATATTGGTATTCGTTGAGCGGCTGATAAGCCAAGTGATCGGCCAGAATGCTTCCTTTGACCGCTTTTTGAGTGTGGTACTGAATGTCATACTCAGATAATAGCATCTGCCATCGAGCGATTCTCCCGGTTAAGGCAGGTTTCTCAAATATGTACTTGATTGGATCCATTTTGGAGATTAACCAAGTCGTGTGATTGATCATGTACTGACGGAGACGTTTTGAAGCCCACACCAAAGCGCAACATGTTTTCTCGAGCATGGAGTAACGAGTTTCACAGTATGTGAACTTTTTACTCAAGTAGTAAATGGCATGCCCTTCTACCGGTCATCTTCTTTGTCCAAGTCGCACCCATGGACTTTTCTAGTGCGGTGGGTACATGATTAATGGTCTTCCTTCAACCGGAGGATCGATATTGGTGGTTCGGCGGTATTCCTTGACTTGTCAAAAGCCTTTTGACAATCTTACATCATACAACTTCTTGATTCTTGCGAGAGTTTGAATATCGCCACAGTGTAGCATTTGAGAGATAACCGGAGATGTAATTCAACCGTCAGAAATCCTCTTACTTGCTTTTCCGTATGTGGTAGGCATTTCTTGAATAGCCTTGACTTTGTCGGGGTTAACTTCAATACCTCTTTGATGACAATGAAACCTAGGAGTTTTCGGATCTTACCCCAAAGGTGCATTTGTTAGGATTCGGTGAATCGAAATTTCCTTAGTCGTTGAAACAACTTTAAGAGATAGTCTATATGCTCATCTTGATGTCGAGACTTTGCTATCATATCGTCTCGTAGACTTGATCTCTCTGTGCATCATGTCGTGAAAGAGAGTAGTCATTGCCCTTTGGTAAGTTGCATTGCATTCTTTAATCCAAACGGCATTACTTTGTAAAAAGTACCCACGGTGTGATGAAGGATGTCTTCTCCATGTCTTGGGAGCCATTACGATCGATTGTAGCTAGAGAAACCGTCCATGAAGGAAAAGGCGTTAAATTTTGCGATGCTATCCACTAGCATGTCAATATCGGATGGCGGAAATCGTCTTTCGGACTTGCTTTGTTCGAGATCCTAGTCAACACATTCGACTTTCCATCTTTCTTGGAGATAGGCACTATGTTGGCTAGCCATTGAGGATATTGATGACGAAAACAAATCGGTGTTTTTGAACTTCCTTTCCGATTTTGTCGGCCATTTCGGTGAACTCTTCTCGACTTTTGTAGCGGTGGACACTCGGTTTTAACGGCAAGTGATACTCCACGATCTTGGTATCTAACCTCGGCATGTCTGGTAGGACCAAGCGAACACATCAACATATTCTTTGAGAAGATCTATCGGTTTGCTCTTGGCGTTCTTTGTCAAGTGAAGCTCGATATTTACTTCTTTTTGTCTTCTTCAGAACCCAAGTTGATTGCTTCTAGAGGTTCTTTGTGAGGCTGAATGATCTTTTCCTCGTGCTTTAGTAGTCTAGAAATTTCATCTGGGATCTCTTCTTCAACTTCTTCCTCGGCGACTTCACAGGGGATTTTAAAGTTGGGAGAGAGCATAGAGTTATTGCTTTCAATGGATTTGTCCATCTGTTAATCTGCATATTTGATTTATGTCTGATTAATTAATTTTTTCATCATTTTTTTTTGAAAAAGTTAATGTGAAAGTGTATGCAGATTGTGTATATCTTTTTTTTTGAAGATTTTTTTTTGTTTTATTGTGTTTTTTAGGATTATCATTTCCAGGAAAGGGTAAAATGAAAATAAACACAAAGTGTGGAGTCAATACAACGCGTTTTATTTATGATTCACAATATGAAACAAGGCCCTAAAATACAAACTCATTCGTCTTGGGCAAGACAAAGAGAAATTATTTAAATGCTAAACCCTATAAAACATCTCTACACTTTGGGCGAAGTGAGAGTTCAAAACAAAAAGCAAAGATAAACTACTTAGAATTAGGAGCGTTAGTCCGAACTTCAACGGGTTTCCAGTAGTGACGAACTCCTTGGAAATCGAGGTACTCTGGTAATTTTCCTTTTGGTTTAACCCTTGAGTAGACTTTGGTCATTGTTTGAGCGGTTTGAAGACTCAGACTGACGAACTTTGCCTTTCATCTGCTTCATGGTCTTCTTCCGCTTGATGAGCGAGATCGAGAAGTATGGGATACAACATATGTGCTTCTGTTGATCTTTGTGTTGAATTCGAGGATGTACCTTCCAATCTTGAGTGAAGAGACTCGTTGTTGGCGACACTTTCCATTTCGTATCGAGTCGTATTCTTGATCTTGATGATCACATTGATGTAGTGATAATCGGATCGGTTTAGTGAATTCCACAGGTATTAAGCGAGATCTTCATTCGGGACCTCGATTGGTGATTAGGCGAGAAGGCAGTATACCTCCTCGATTGACTAGGATAATCAAAAATCACCCCGTCCCGTGGGTTGGATATCTTCAATTCGATTCTTGAGCTTTACAGTGCGTATACTTTACCATGTAGTCAAATTTAGCTTGGTTCTCCCAAGGTATCCCAAACTTGAAGGGACGGTGGATTTTCATGTCATTGCGGGGACATGGCTTTGAATTGATCGGTCAAGCGTCTGATTCCTCTTGAGTCACGTATTCGGGATTGTTTAAATAAGTGCTCCACTCTTGAGTTCGAGGGATCTTCTTCATCATCTTCAATGGTGACAACGCTAACCTCTTGGAGAGCGGGTTTAGAAAACCCCACTCTTTGAATACTTCTTTGATTGGACGAAGTGCTTCATCCTTTTGCTTGTCTTTGGAGAACGGGTGTGAACCCGAGTCAAACTTTTGTTTCGTTCTTGTGAGGTTTGATTACATGTCCCCATCCTTGACGTTCTCTTTCACCATCTGTCTTGCTTCTTTATATGAAGAGATAGATGATCTTTTTCTTTGTAGATTCATCTTCTAACGGATGTTCGAGGAGATGTGTTCCTTCAATGTCATTTTTGTGATGAAAGAAAGCGGACAAATGGCTTACAAGCAAGCTTGTTCTGATGGTCACCAACTTTCCATTTCTTGTGAATTTTAATTTCGATGGAGTAGTAAGTTCACTCTGCCTCGTGGATCCAAGGTCTTCCTAGTAGACAATATGGCGGTTGAGTACGTCCATGACTTGGAAGTAATTTGGAAAGTGTCTTGGACCGATTGTCATCGGGAGGTCAACTTCCCAATAGCGACTTCGTGATCCGTCAAAAGCTCTTACTACTATGTCATTGAACTTCATTGGTGTCCCTTTGTAAGCTAAGCGGCGAGGTGTCGTCTTGGCATTACGTTCAAGATGAACCGATATCTACCAATACATTGGACGAGGGGAATCGATTGGCAAATCATTGAGATGTGCAAGGCCAAATTGTGATCTTTCCCTTCCTCTGGAAGTTCCTCGTCACTGAAACTTAGATTATTACAAGCTGTTATGTTGGCGACAATACCTCCAAACTGGTTTGTAGTTACATCATGGTCTACATAGTCTTGGTCTAGTACCTTCATTAAAGCTTCTCGATGAGCTTCGGAGTTGAGGAGTAGAGACAATATTGAAATCTTGGAGGGAGTCTGCATCAGTTGATCCACGACTCGGTATTCACTTTTCTTGATTAATTTCAGTATTTCATCAAAATCTGCGTTGACGTTGGATCTATCAGGAGGACCAACATTTGTGCTTGGGTTAACAACTGGAATCTTTGTAGGATTCTTGGAAGATATGTTAATTGGATTTTGTCTGACAACAGGAACTGCAGGCGGTCTTGGTGGCAATGGAGTGTGTACTCGTCCACTTCGTGTTACTCGTCCGATTACATTATATTGACATTAGGCGGAAGAGTAGGCATGGGTTTCTCCTTCCATCCTCTATCGGGTTGCCTTGTATTAGTGAATTGCTGGTAGAGGCTGTGGAGCAGGACGGGTAAGCAAATCACCAAAGGAGACTCGGGGTCTTGGGCTGTTGCATTCAATCTCCACATGTTTAGGTATGTTGAAACAAGGGATGATAACGTTTACTTGAGGTTTTCGAGTTGATATACGAGACTAAAAGCTCATGCGGAAAATGCCCTCTGTATTTACGTCATGGTCATCTCTGTTTCTGATCTGTAGTCACCGATATCTAACAATGTTGAATATCGCTTTTATGGTAGGACATCCTTGAATATCCTTGGAGGCGAGATATGGCAAGGCTGGTAATCGTGTAGTGAAGGTGCTCATTGTCTTGTATGCTTCATGGAGATGCACCAAGTTTCCTCTGATCGGGGTTTATCTGTAATGAGATACACATCTGTGTTTCGATATCAAACTCATGAGTGTCCACTTTGTGTTGGAAGCGGATTGGCTTGCGTTCGGACTTGTATTTGGAAGGAAAGAAGATTAGATCTCACTAATCTGTATAGCCTTCTACAATGCTATGCAATGCTCAAGGTCATGGCTGATGCCCTTGGTGAAAAGGGCAAGATGCGTCATTTTGTACCACCATGGTAATTTTTCGAGGCCGGAGGTGGTGACCTTATCTGTGATTCTTTTCTATTAGCGCGGTAAGTTACGTATGCGTCATTGGAATTGGGTCGAATGCGTAACCGTCTGATTTGATTCTTTGAACTACTGAGCACATTGGCGTTTGTTGAGTTTGTTGATTTTGTTGAATTTGTTGGAATTGCGGAGCAATTCCTGTGTTTGGATTTGTGTTGACGGCGGGTTCTTTTTTCCTATGTCATGTTCTTTTTTCCTTGGAAAACTGGTTCCAATCTTTTTAGTTCCACTAGAAGATCCTGCTTCCTTGGTTGGGCGTCGGTTCAGACCCCTCTTCTAATCGCATTCACATGCTTACCATCTCGGTGAAATCTCGGGCGCTAGCGATCATTCGTTCGTAGTAGAATGAGCCAAGAGTGTTTAGAATACCTTAGTCATCTCTTTCTCTTCTAAGGCGGGTTGACTTGGGCGTTTCCCTCCATCGTTGAGCATATTCTTTGAATGTCTCTCTTTCTTTACGAGACATGGAGCGGAGTTGAATCGGTCGGGAGCCATATCCAAGTTGAACTTATATTCTTTGTACAAAGGCTTCACCTAAGTCATTGAAGGTTTGGATATTCGTCTTTGTCTAATCCCATGTACCACTTGATCGGACACGGTAAGACTATCTTGGAAGTAATGGATTAACAATGGTGATCTTCGTTGTAGGTAGACATTTTCTACGGCATACATCGTGAGATGACTTTGTGGACGGGGAGTTTCCTTTGTATTTTCAAAGTCGGGACTTTGAATTTTGCAGGTATCCTTACGCGAGGAACTAAGCACGAGATCACAGGCGTTTTCCCAAACAATTCTTTCCACGAATTGTTTTATCTCAAGTGCATTTGTGGGTTGTTCACGGAGATTCTCCATCGAGCCACGTGGTCGTGTTATCGCACAGGGTATGGTGAACTTCTTCGTCCATGGTAGTGTGTACTACGGAGAGTTTGTTCATGATCGGTTGAGAAACCGACATTGTTACTTATGGAAGAGTTACTCCATGTTGCGAGTAAATGTAGAGTTTTCTGCAAAGTAGGTATTTCAAGAGGTTGTTTGAGAAGTCGGTTGGCAATCCGATGCCAAAGTTGAAAGGCATGCCCATGGATAGCCTACGGCATCTTGAAGGTGAACTCTGTGCGACAATGGCCCGGAGTAGTAGTGTCTTCGAGATGTTGCTTGGTTTTGATGCTCGATCTTTGCTTGTTGACTTTCTTGCAATAATGAGTTGACCAAAGATGTGAGTCTCTCCACTTCTTCTTGTAGTGTTGTTCTTGTACTCTGAGTTCAACATTCTCTTGTTCAAATCCTTCCATTACTTTTCTTCTTTTGATCTTGTATCGTTATGTTCGAGTTGGTACGTGGGCCGCGAGAAACTCTAAGAGCGACAACTTGCGATCTTTTCTATCTGTTGAAAGCATTAATTGTTCAATATCGGACTCTAGACAATAGACTTAAATGCAAAGTATGATGCATGAATATGATTGTGAAAGATTTCAAAAATTTATGCTAAAAGAGATATTTCGGCAAATATTTGGATGGAAAACACAATTTATTGATTATTGAAAGAAGATTACAACAATTTGTTTTTGGAGCATTGCTCTCACAAATAAAATAAATGATAAGATTACAAACTAAATTGAACTAATTAAATGTCTTCGTCGGATGAAGATCCAAGGTTTGATCAGCTTCGACGGTTTCTTTCCATAGTGAGCTTTCAGTTCGACTTTCTCGGCTTTTAGCTTGCTAATGACTTTCTTCCACTTGTCGGGGCGGGATCGTGGTTGTCATTTCTCAAGCTTTCTTTTCCTTTCTTTGACGTATCTACGGATTGCGTTATCTTTCGGCGAATCTTCTCATCCTTCTCCATGAGCCATTCATCCGAAATAAAGCGTCTTTTCATGATCTTTGACTTGCTTCTTGAGCTTTTCATTCTCAAGATTAGTCTTAAGGAACTTGTTTTCCAAGGCCTCCTTTTCAAACCTTATTTTGGAAAGCTTCTTGGTATTCTCCCATAGTTTCGTGGAAAAATTGTTAATTTGGAAGAGGTTGAGAACATGGGTTTCATAAGCATAAGGCATTGAAATTCCTTTGCTCTTTTCTTTACCAAAGTGTAGGTTTCCATGGCTACACAATTCTTTGCCCTTTTCTTTCTTTCGGATGTGATGCCAGCTCGATCATCCTAGCCTTAAATCCTTGGGAATCTTCTCCTTCGTGATAGAAATAACTCTCTCTGTAAAACCAAGAGGTTTACCGAGTTTGCGTATCAAGTTGACGTCTTGCCAGGAATGGGTTGTAGTTGATTCCTCCTTTTGTACTGGTAAGGAGTGCGTTGGAAAATTCTCCACACTCTCAATGATTTCCATCTCATTTATGCCAAGGTATACCAATGGATATAAATCGTTTGTGAGACATGAGTCTTCTTGACCAATGCCACTCGTCTTTGTTTTCCGGAAGATAGGAGATTTAGGCAAGTGTGGGTAATCCATTTGAAAAGCAGGTATGACACGATAGTTCGTCTCCTTGGCGATTCTATGATGAATAGAGGCGTCGTGTCACCAAGTAGAGTGGGGCAGGTTTCCAATCGAAAGATCCTTATGGCGTTGATATCAGCGAAATTTGGGACGTTGAGAATAACACCAATCCATAGAGGAGTAAAGCTAAAATAGCTTGAAGGCTACCATACTACGGTGCGGAGAATTTAAGAGCCTTTTCCATTAGGAACTTTGAAGTTAGTCCTAAGAGTTTTCCTTTGGTAGTTAGGTTTTTGTCTATCAGATTTCTTTAAGTGAGTCATCATTGCAATGATTGGTGACTTAGGAATGGCTTCCAAACCATTGAAAGGCACTTTGTCGATCTTGAGATACCTAGGATATGCGTACTCTTCCAAAGTAGGCATCAGCGATAATCGGGAAAGTGAAGCAATGATAGGCGGATCGTGAACTGAGCGAAAGTTTTGAGAAGTCCTTCATAACGTTAGTGTTTAGAAGAGTTAAAAGAGTTCCATAGCGTTTTACGAAATCGAGGATCTTCTACCAAGGATGCTAACTTTTCAACTTTCCTACATCGAGAATTCTAAGGCTGTATCTCTTGGTGAATCTTCCTCGGCGTCCATCACTCTAACCTAAAATATTTTACAAAAAAAAATCTCTAAATTCTTTGGAAATGGGAAGAGAAATGAAGTTTGTTTTTGAATGAATGAATGCATGAATCACGCAAACATGGTTAGTAGTTATACACACAGCGTTCGAAGTCACGAGCATGAAGCCAGCGATAAGAATCAACGTGGTTAAGTTCTAAGGGCTTATTCGTGAAAGCGGGTTCTCTGATATCTGAGCTCAACACTCCTCTTTGAAATATTATCGGTTTGTTGAATACTCGATGGTCCAATAATATTTTCAAGAAAACTACTTTGATCGTAGTCTCGCATGACAATTACTCTAGGCTTACGCCGAATAATCTACTTTCATCCTAAATGGCGGGGATGGGTTATGTGTTCTACAACCCACTCGACTAAGTTCCCTTGAAAGCACCATGTCTTCCAAATACTTGCTAAACACAAATACCCTAAGACAACCTCCAGGAGGAATATTAACCGTAAGCATTGAGACTTCTCACGTATTAATACCCCCACCTAGATCTTAAAATGTTTCTTAAATCGGGTTAGGATTTCTTTCCATCGAGATGAAATCGCGAAAACACACAATAAAAGCAGACATAAGCATAATATGCTTATCCCTTTCTTTTCTTTTGAAAACAAAAAAGCTTGGTGCTCTTGAGCGAGTCACATTTTTTGAAAATCAAAGTTTGACGTACTCCCAGTGATCACCATTTTTCATTCGCGTTAAAGGTGGCCGGTAGAGGATCGAATATGATTCGAGATCTTACGGCTCGAAGCGATTTACTCTTTTGATTTGTTTATAAAGATGCATGAGCATCAAGCTTTATTATTTTCAACACAAGAAAGATGATTTAATGATTATGAAAAGGGAAAATTGTTAATACCCTCGATTGATTTTGATATGCGTAGCGACTAAGCGAAACTAGACGCATAACGCATTAGGGAGATCGAGTAAGGTTGTTATATAAAGGGAATAGATGGAGCACCTAAATATATATAGTTATCTATAGCTTTATATATGAATATGTTTGATATGTTTATGTGTTTTAATTGCTATTTCTATGATTGGGAAAGTTTCTCCTTTGGGATTTTAAGAAATGATAGATTATGTGGGATCCTAGGGTTTATTATTGTGCTGCATAAGATCGTGGATCTTACATATCCCTAGTGGGAATCGAGCATTTGTAGCTCGGATCTACAGGATCTATGGTTTGTTTATGCGAGGAGAAATTTGCTCGGCAAGGATGAGACCTTGTGCCTCGTATTCTCAAAGG
Organism: Vicia sativa; assembly: GCA_021764765.1. Classification (NCBI taxonomy): domain Eukaryota; kingdom Viridiplantae; phylum Streptophyta; class Magnoliopsida; order Fabales; family Fabaceae; genus Vicia; species Vicia sativa. Next base: position 129,352,082 of record CM038794.1, read on the forward strand.
ATGTTGAGAAAGTCGGAGCAATCGTAGTTCCCACTTATGCTAGTGGAAAGCAGCGGGATGTTAGTAAGACAGACAAATGTCATCTTGAAAAATGTATCTAATCTATTTCATCATATATATTTTGTAAAATTGGTGATAAAAATCTTTAAGTCGTAAGCTATCGGTGTTTTGCTTGAGTGTACAAGCGTTACCACTTACATGTTTAAGAAAGATGTTTGAAAAAGATGTTTGAATCTTTTAGCTGTAAGCATTGGGTGTTTTGCTTGAGTGTACAAGCGTTACCACTTACTTTAAAGATGTTTTGTTAAACAGTTTTGAAAAGAGTTTGAAAAGTTTTTGTTGTATGTGATGTGATAGATGAGATACTTCTTCCATAGAGATGATAAATGTCTAAATCTCAGGAGAAATTGATTGGATTAAAGGGATGCTTTTAAGAAGCCGTGGGTCCTTGTATTGTAAGCCCAAGAGGAGGCATTTGAGGGTCATCGAGGGTCCTTGTATGAAGCTCAAGAGGAAGCTATAGGGTATGGTGGTTTTGTCTTTAAAAGGGATTTCCGAAACCATCCTTTTGGAATTAAGAGCAATTTCCTGGGAAATTATACTCTGGGGTTCTATCCTAGCGGGTGATTCTTTGTATTGGAAGCCCAATAGGAGGCTGTTAAGAGATTTCTGTCTCTTTCATTGTATGATGCCCAAGAAGCTAAACTCGAGGAGTTCTTTTGAGCGAAGCCCAAGAGGAGGTTGACTCAGCAGGGGAGTGTTGTCTTATATGAAGCCTAAGCGGAGGCTAAACTCAGATGAATGAGTTTTCTTATATGAAGCGTAAGAGGCTAAACTACGTGGGAGGTTATCTTGTATAAAGCCAGCGGAGGCTAAATTCATGCGAGGATGAATTATCTTGTATAAAGCAAGCGGAGGCTATATGTGGGAACCTATTGGTTAGACTAATTATTATGTTATAATTAGGCAGTTGTATAAACAAGTGTGTGTGTGTGATATGTATTCATTCAGGAGTTTATGAAGGAAATATAAACAATGCATGATGTTTATTTACAGAGTTTATGAAATATAAACAAGTTATACGAAAGCGAGCGTTTAAAGCAGTAACTTGATTATTTACAAGTTTGAACGTGTACAAGGAAATGAATATGTACGAATGAACTATTTATGTACAGACAAAGATGGATGTACATAGGAGGTTGGGACTTACACCATAAGGGAGACCCATTGGTTTGAAAGGTTTCACGGGGAATAATGCTCCTTTCAATACCAATGGTATTGATGTATATCTGATGAAATGAAGCGAGCGATGAATTTTATGTGAAAAGTATCGTATTATGTACAGACAAAGATTTGTATGAATACAAAAAAAGAATTAGATATATGCGAATATGTACATAAAAGAATATTTTGTTTGTGTATACACAAGTGAAGTGAAAAAACAAACAATGATTTATGCAGCTTGAGTATAAAAGGTATCGTATTATGTACTGAGATAAAAATTTGTATATGTCGAAGAGAGTTTGATATGTACAAAAAATATTATGTACATAAAAGAATGTTATGGGACTTACACGTGAGGAGGCCCATTGGTTTAAAGTTTCATCGGAATAATTCTTCTCCTAGAACCAATGGATTCGATTGTATAAACAAACGAATGAAAACAAAGAAAATGTTTATGTTTGAATATTAACAAAGATGATCTGAGTATGTACAAGGAAAATTGAATATGTACATAAAAGGATTGGGACTTACACCGTAAGGGAGGCCCATGATCGATTGAGAAATTCGAGAGAAAATGAATTTGATTTTATCGTTTAAATCGGATCGATCATGGTAAAAGATGTAAGTTTGATAAAAAGTTTTGAAGAATGATTTTGAAAGTGTTTTGAAATGTGAGGTTCATTTATGAGAAGTTTTGAAAAGAATCGGAAGTCGAAAACTTGAAAAATTCACCTTTTAAAGTGTTTTGAAAAATGCTCAGAACGTCGTTTTCGGCTTGATTAAAATATAATCAGATGAAAGTTTTTTCTGAAAATTTTTGCACTATCATAAAATAGATGTATTTATTGACAAGTGTACAAAAAATCACCTCAAAATGAGGAGTTTTGATTGGTTAAAAAAAAGAGTGAAAGTTTGTGAAAAAAATGAAGAAAATATAACAAGTTTTGAAAAAAATGGTCTTGTGGAGAGTTGAACCCTTGACCTGTTGGATGGCTACGTGGCACAAAGGACTACGGGAAAGCTAGAAACCACTGGGATAAACGCGCATTTGTGTTTATGAACCAAAACACGTGTAAACAAAGTATTGGAAAATTTGAATTTAAAAAACTCAAGAACAGCGAGGCCGTTTTGATTCTCAGATTCTATAATTCATGCTACAATCTTCGTTTCTCAATGAAATTTGATGAAATAAACATGAAAATTGCTCGATTTTGAACAAGGAATACGATGATGACTGTTAATTGCATTTATTTTTGGTCTAGCATGTTTGAATTTCTGGGAACCACGAAGAACCCTAGAATTGACTTTTCTAAATTAAATGATGTATGATTGATGATTCTTTGATTTTTTTGAGGGCTTATGATCGTGATAAGTGTAGAAAGAGATTGGCCAAGAGTTTTTTTTCTTAAGTGCAAAGAATCATGATATTAGAGTTCGAGTTCATACCTGTTCAAGTTGAGATCGAAGATGATGATTGCGCGTTTCCAGAACTTGTTTTTCGATTGCTACAGCATCATCGGCCTATGTAGAAGCTATAGGGATGGTGCGCACTTTGAATCATCTCAAATCACTCCATAAAGTCCACACGGGCTGAGAATGGAAACTCGAATTCTATGTTTAAGCAGTTACAGTTAGTTGTTTATGATTTGGATCATCCCTATGATGTTCAGGGATGATGTTTGAGTGATTACAACACAAGTTAATCAAGCCTAGCCACGATTTTGAACTTTAAGGCAGTTTTGCACTTACAAATCAAAGTATGTGATATCAACTTTTAGCTTTGGATAAATTCTACATCTACTACATAAACAAAATTTCACACACCTCTTGAGGTCTTCAGTTTTGTAACGGGGCTTAGGTATGGTAGGATAAACAAAGAAAGGGAAAAACTAAGGGTTTTTTGGGCTTGGCACTCATGTTGTGTTTTTTTCTTCCTTGTGCTCAACTAGTACATAGGGGATTTCTTTGATCTAGACTCTTTTGATTCACTCCTTTTTAGAGTGCTTAGAATAACTGAGTCTTTGATTCGGGCAAGTGTTTTTCTCTTCTTTTTTTCTAGGCATTCAAATTTCTCCCACTAATAATTCACTTGTTCTTTTTTCTTTTTTCTTTATTTTACTTGCCCTCTTCTTTGAATACAACCCCAAACTTATTATTTTGCACAATTCTAAAACTTCAACACAAGTGTCAAGCAAAGGTAGGAAATATTTGGCCATGGGTTATAATATGCGGTTAAACAAAGAAAATGGAAAAATGGCTCAAAGGGGTTAACAAAGGATAATCATATAATTATGGATGGCTAGAAAGGATAAATGGGGTAAACAAACAAATGCCTCGGTGTGTGTCCTCCTATTGTGATGTGTCAGAAGAATAGATGCAAAACCAAAGCAATAAATTCATGCCTGACGAACTCTCATGATGATTATTTGTCGTGTTTGGCCTTTGTGTACCTCACCATGTTGGATAAGCTTACAGGTTCCAACGCACTTCTCGTGTCATATGGTTTCTTTTCCGGCTCAGGTTCCCCTTATAGCTTTCTCGAACAAGTATCAACAAATTGCGTCCAACAATTAATTTTTCTTCGGCTACATCAACTTCCAAGGTGCCTCGAGAGAGGAAGTTCAGGTTGAACCTTCCATCCACTCCCTACTATTCCAATCATTCATTCGGTCTTCCTCAATTAATCTGCAACTTATTGAAAACAAAACCAACAAAACACAAACAAACTAACAAAACCAACAAAACACAACCAACTAGAAATTAAAATACAAATAAATAAAAACAACATGAAATAAACCCCCTACACCTGAACTAAACATTGACCACAATGTTTTAGCTCAATAGCGGAAGGGACTTACAAGTCTACTACGGTGGTGGAGGAGGGTGAGGAAAATGCAACATCAATTGTTGCATCATAGCATGCACATCATCAATGGCAGCTCCTTGACGGAGCTGCTCTATCACCATCCGGCCAATCTTCGTCCCTTGATGGAATAACTCTACACTTTGACGCGTCTGCTCAGCTTCAAAGCGATCCATCTTGTCTTATCTTGAAGAGGACGATCCCTCACCCCTTTGACGTGGAGCCCTGAGAGGTGGAACCGCCCGCTCTCGAACAGGTGCATCTGCATCTACAACGTCACCTGCAAGACCAACATCATCTTCCCCCTCATCGGGGTTCACAACAACATACAACCAGTTAGTAATCTCATAAATATTAGTTCGTAGAGAATTAAGCAAGTTTAAACATGTTTGTCGCCTACAAACTAGCGCACACCCATTACTACTTACCTCTAGCATCCCTTGCTGGCACAAGGCCTTCAGGTCTAACTTACTCAATGGTGGGATGAGGGTTTCTGCATCAGTAGCTGGTCTACACCTATAGTGCTAAGCAATTTGGGTAATCAAATCCCCTACAAAAATGGCACCTGTACTAGCACGCCTCATGACACTTAAGTGCTCAGCAACAAAAGCGGCTACATTAATGGGTACATCATAGGCCATAACATGCAACAAATACATCTCTCTTTTGGCCACCACCCCAGTGTTATCACCCCTACCAAACAAAGTGAAGGCTAAAACCTTCTAAGCATATCGGAAACAGGGAGTCTGGATCCATGAGGCCTTAGCACTCCGAGGTTCATATTGAGGTAAACTAGTAATCGGTGCCCAAAATTCACCTGTAGAAAAGTCAAATGGCACAGCTCCATGTCCCACTAAGGGTAACTGAAGACACTGCCCTAACTGGACCAGAGACATAAAGTATTCCTGCTCATAGAGCCGAAAGGACATTGTACCAAAGTATTCTGTGAAGGAACCTGTCCATTGTTTTTCCAACTTAAAACTAATAGTGCTCAAGAATTCTAATATGATGCACTCATAGGTTGACGCATCATTGAGCATGAATTCTAAAATACCTAAATTGTTATACATAGGTGTCACATCATCCAATATTCCTAGAGCACTAAGAGTGGTTGACACCATTGGGCTGAATTTCTGACTGATATGATGTATCAATAGAGTCGTCATCAAACGTCTTTTATCTCGCTGAGGAGAAAGGAAAACATCTAGTAAACCTGAGGGGAAGAAATCACGGTCTCACGACCGAGAGATCTAGGTAAGGGAGTTTGTTACGCTAGGGGAAGAAATTATCACCTCACACGCCTGTAGTACTCTACGGTATCCACTTCTATTTTCTAGATAAGGGGTGTGTTATATCTATCTATGCTCAAACACTACAATGCATGCAAAAGAAAAATAAAGAAACCACGGGGAAAAGAAGGAAGTATTTACAAGTTATGCTCGATCGATCCCCGTGACAAGATGCCTACTATTTACTGTGGAAAATGGTAAAAAACCGCTGGTCCTCCTTGAGTCCTAAAACTAAGGGTTACTTGCGAGATCGACCAGTTGATCTCAAGACACGTGCTAAGGTTTTGGTATATTGTACTGATTCTGCAGAAAAAGGACCTTGGCCCAGAAACAATTTTCAGAGTCTAAGGGAAATAGCATAATGACTTTCCACACGCACAGAATTCTGATTGCCTGCTAACCGACTACAGGCGCTGGGAACAAAACTCAACAGAACACTAATTGGTAACTCGTGACCAATAGTTGACGTTTGAAGTATTTTTGATAAAGGCAACAGAAGTAAACAAACAATAAAGATGAACTCAAATGTAAATCGATTGCATTGAAAAGAAATATGGTGATTCACGTACATCAAAGGCTTGAATGACTCTTTCTTCCTTTAGCGCGGAATTGGGCAGAGGTTTGGCAAGCAATTTGAAGATACAAATGAACACACCAAAATTCTAACATAATAACTTATTTATAGTATTTTACAAGATAAATTCTAAAAGTAATCAACGGACGAGATCTAAGCTAGAGACAACTGCTGCACGCGATTTTGCCATCTTTTTAACACTTCGAACCCATGATCTCCTAAGACAACTTCCCACGATCTCCTTATTCTGACTTTTTCCCGCTTCATGACTTCAGAAGGAAATTGCTTTCGGTTTCGATATATTCTTAAGGCGTGATAATATTTCCTAAGTCCCTTGGCCTACATCTTCGACAACACAACCATTTCGACTGACGTCTTCATTCGACCCAAACTTATGTAGAATCGACCAACACATCATTTTGTCGATCTAGTTTTATTTTCGACACAGTTTGTTCTAGCTGTTTGGTCGGTTGGGTTGGTTTTCTGACTCAGCTTCTCAACCGACATGTGTTTTCTAGTACTTCCAACTTAGCTTTGTAAAACATTTAAAAAACTATCTTTATTTAAGATTGGTCCTTAGCCTATAGGGACCTTCGCCTTTAAGCAATGCCCTTAGACATACTTTACAAATTTCCAATTAACACCTACGTATTCCCTTGTGCAATGGGAAAGTCATAGCGCCATAGTTTGTCTCACTTGTTTTGGTGGGTTTTGTGTTTTTTACTTATGAAAAAGGTTTTAAACACAAAAGAAGATGCGCCCATAGGCGAAAAAGATTTTGTCTTGGTTGGTTGCTTTTACCTTTATAAAAGGAGTTCAAACCATTATTAAGTGTTTTTGTTTTCAAAAGAAAAAAGAAATCAAGTTTTAGTTTTAATTACATGCAAGGATGCAACAAGAAACAAGCAAAACAAAAGGGAGACTAGCTAGTACTAAACCCTAATGTTATCATGCAAATATTAGACCTATTGGTTGAGGATAATAGGAGTCTCTACCTATGTTGACATGCAAATGATGTATCTCCTAATGTCTAGGCTCGAGAGCTATCCTAATCGAGCGGTCCTAAGGGAAAGCTATCATATATCCGTCTTGGTTGTAAAACCAAGGGATGCAAGGGGATGAAGCAATCAAGTGCTTTGGCAGAAGCACACAAGAAATGCAATGCGCAGACAAATGTCATGAAAAATACTGAAGTAGCAGATGTCACAACAGATGTCCTAACATGTGAGACTGACATAAGTGATTTAAGTTCAGAATTTTTAGGAAGTCAGTTTGTTTGTTTCTTGTATGCTTCGATTTAGGAAGCTTGAGAACTCCTTCATCAATATTCTTAGAGATCTTATGTCCTGCTTCTGTGGAGAAAAAGTAGGAAGCGCTGAAGACCTTTGAGTAAAACAACCCTAGTTGTTGTTACTCTATTTAAAGGTTGTAAACCTTGTTTTGCAGTTTGGCCATTCCAGATTTAGAAACTTAGATTATTTGTTGTTTGTTCATTATTTTGGTTGTTCATTGTTAATTATGAGCCTCTCTCATATTCATACTTGATTAGAACGTTTGTTGAGTTGTAATTTGTTAATCACCATAAGCTTTGAAGCAAGTGTGTTTGTGTGTCTTTGAAAAGTGTCTTCAGTTTTGTTATTGTTGAGTGTCACAGCGTGTGACTTAGGGAGTGAGCGGAGGTTCTCATATCTAAGTGAGGTATCTTAGGTAGAAGGGTCATTGGGTAGGTGATTAAGTGCGGAGTGTAAACATGGAAGTTAAGCTCTGAATTAATACTGCTAATAGTAAATTTCATCCCTGGCTTGGAAGCCCCTAGACGTAGGTTGGTTAGAACCGAACTGGGTTAACAACTCTCTATGTTTTTATTGTTTTCTGCACTTTATAACTCTGTTCTGTTAGCTGTGTTTAAAACATATATAAGTGTCATGACATTACCTTCGACATCTCATATCTGATACCAGAATTTCAAAGAGGAAGTGGAAAGACTCAATTCTTTGGTTAGCTCGTTGGTAGCTGCATAAAATCAACAACCACCTGTCATACCCCAAAATTTGCCCTCCATCTACTCAAGAGATTTCATACATCTATGCTCAAGGATTCCTCAAGAGTTGATCAGACAGACTCTCTCCTAGACAATCAACCCAAACTAGGGTTTGGTATCTCTCAAGTCAAGATGAATTTCCAACACCTCCAATGGCCTTCATGCCTCCTCATATGCTTCAAAGATTCTCCATGTCAAGTTTCAAGCTTCACAAGTCAAGTTTCCTCAGACAATTGCTCAGATGGTTAAAAATCAGTTGTATTGGACAAAAAGTCAACTGTGGTCAACATACAGTCAAACTTCATAATTTTTGGTCAACATCCTCATTTTGAAGTTACATTCATCATTTGATCAAGGGTTGATCATGATTCATCAAGAAAACTCAAGATTTGCTCAAAAGTCGAACTTTCTAAATTAGGGTTTCTAGGTGAAAAGTCAAGCTGAACTTTGGTGATCATAACTTTCTCATACTTTCTCAGAAATTTTCCACCACCTCTTGTTTTGAAGGAAATTCAATTCTCTACAACTTCATGTCTCACGAATGTCAAAAAATGCTTCATTTGAGAGGTATAGCTGAAGGTCATTTTCAAAGTCAACAAAAGTCAACTTTTGTTTTGAAGATATATATTGAGCATGGAAACTCCAATTGAGATGAGACCAAAAGGTTGGTTAGAGGACTCGTAGAGCTTCCCAAAAAAGTCCAAGAACACTCAAAAATGTGGAAAATTGAGCAAGATACACTATTAGGAAGTTAGGCGATTTTGAGACAATTGCACAAAGGACATTTTGGTCAAAATGCAAAATTTTCCAAATGGGCCTATAATCTTTGATCCAAACTTGTTCATGACAATATTCTTGACCCATAAATGTTGTATGGCAATTTTCTATTTTATTGATTTTATTTTGGTTTAAACCATTTAATTCCAAATTAAATTACATAAAATATGAAAATTAAGTTATTTTCAATTAAGTTGGATTTATATCTTTCTTAATGTCCAAAAGCCAATACACTTACCAAATTCATTGAAGCCATGGCATTGATGAGAAAATCATATTTTCTTCAATATTTGATTTTATTTTCAAAGAAAATATTTGCACATTGATGGAGCAATCTTTTTCCACTCTTTTGCCATCAAACTTCCTCTTGTGATACGGTGAAGCCCGACTTTGTAGGATTTTGTATCCAAATGTGCGGATAGCAAGAGTCGCCACCGACTTTTATTTTATCAATTAAGGAAGGTAAAAGTAGAGAAAAAGACCTTCGTTAGATTAGAGTTCGGAGAATGGTTATGAAAAGGGAAGGTATTAGCACTTTCCATCCGTAGTTATCTACGGAGCTCTTATTGCTCTAGATCACTTTTTAAAATTGCTTTACGTGTGTTTGACAAAAATGTTTTGAAAAGGCATTTCGCTTGACTTTGTAATGACTCATGTAGGAGTGTATACAAAGTGTTCGGAAATATTTGTTTTGAAAAGAATTTGAACTTTGAAAAAGAGTGTGTGGTGTGAAAAGCATTTGATAGAGCAAGCAACTAAAGACTTATTTACCCACTCGAATTGGTCGTTTTGTTGTACTTCTACATTCCTTTAGAATAGCGCTAGCCATACCATTAGTTAGTAGGTAGCTCCATTCGTTGGATGTAAGCGGGACATTCGAAGGGACATCGGATGGTCATAGAAGGCAACTTGTAGGAAGTATCCTAGCACATTCGAAGGACTATCATCATTTTCGTGGCGACAATCGAGGTCAAGATCATGTATTCGGAGGCGACATCGTGGGTCTTATGATCTTTGTATCGAAGGGACTATGATGATTTGTTTGGAAGCAGCGGTGCTAGAATACCTCGTTCGAGGACATGACCATTTGAAATCGAAGGCATCGAGAGAAATTACCCTAAGGAGTGCGTGTGTGAGAAGTGTGTCAAATTCAGATATTTTATCTTGAAATTAGTGTGAGCTATGTCAATTATTATCTTGCCATACCGCCTAATTACTAGCAATTGATAAAGTGCGGAAAGTAAAATCGGAATGTAAAGGTGCGGAAAATAAACCTACGCTATTACATGGCTTTGGGGAGATACATAATTAGGGTCGGAAAGTAAAACCCTAAATTAAACTATTACATCCATGAGCAATTACATTATTGGAAAATAAAAATGATAAAGAAAAAGCGTAGAATCGAACAACTTTGTGAAAGAATAAGAAAATCGGGAAATATGATGAAATTGAAATAAGAAAATGTTAGAAAAATGCAATTTTAATATGAGAAAATTTATGCATCTGGAAATAAGATAAATAAGTTAAAATAATTTTTGGGATTTTTGGAAAAGATTTAATAATTAAAATGCAATTTATAATGATTTAAATGCTAAAATAAAAATAAAATAAATATGCACAAAAGATATATTTTTTAATTTATTAAATTAAATAAAGGTTTTAAAAATAATGTAAAAAGAAAATATTTTTTGGTAATTTTAAATGCAGAATAAAATATGAAAATAATTAAAATAATATGAAAATATTAGAAATAAAGAAAATATAGAAAATAATGTTTTGGAAAAGTGTAAAAGGTTATGCGAACGGGGAATCGAGCTGAGACATCCTTTCAAACCTGGCCCGATATGATGACCAAGCGAGCCAGCGTGCGCCTTGTTTGGAAGCAGGATGAGTGGGCTAATACGCGTGTCCCGACCTTCGTTCCGCGCCAGCGATCGTCTTCTCCGATTCAAATATTTGAAAATCGGCGTCGGCTTTTGTTCGGCTATGTCCTAACTAATATCAAAAATGCAGCACACATAATATAAATACATTCTAAAGCCATGGTTCGATTCGAAATCATTAGGATGCAATGGTATAGTCTCATGGTCCAATTTTTCGTTTAAAAAACCCCAATTGTGTTCGAAACCCTAACAATGGTATCATGTGTTCCGCCATGGAAATTCGATTAAAGCACCAGAAAGTTTGCAAACATCACTAAACACAAAAACAACAACAAACATGTTAATAATGCATGAATAATGAAACACGATTTCAAAATTTCAAGAACAAACCGATTTGGATTTGCGATTCGGATGGTTTTGAATGATAAAGAGTTTGGATCGATTCGGAGTGGATGGCAAGGAATGTGTGGATACTCAAAACCATTGAAGCAATTTGAATCGATGATTGCCATTGCTTGAAGGTCACAATTTTGAGTTTGAAACTAGGGTTACGGAGCAATTCTTTCGTCCTTAATCATGTGCTATGCATTGTGTATTTATATTGGATGGAATTGGGTGATTTGAGGAAGAAATCATCATCAATCAATGCAAATCAAATTTGATTTTGTACAAAATCAAATTTTCAAATTTGATTAATTTTCAATCCAATCTTGCCATATCAATCAATTTTCGAAATTTCTGGCTTTGTTGAGTTACTTGGATGCCAGGAAAAGAAAAATCAATTTGCAATTAATTTTTGATTTTATACTTTATTTTGAATTTAATTTGTATTTAAATGAATAAATTCCAAATTAAATAGAAAAATAAAATAAAAATTCGTGGCTTTGGGCTTGGATGTTCCTAATTGTTGAGGAACAAGTTTGGATGAAGAAAAAGTAGGCCCATTTGCAAAGATTTGATTTTTGAAGTATCTCTCTTTGTGCATTCTTAAAATTGCCCAACTTGTAGATGGTGTAACTTGCTCAATTTTCCACATTTTGAGTGTTCTTGGACTTTTGGAAAGCTCTAAGAGTCCTCTAACCAATGTCTTTGGTCTCATCTCAATTGGAGTTACCATGCTCAAAATATCTTCAAAACAAAAGTTGACTTTTGTTGACTTTGAAAATGACACTGTAATGTTTTGAGCTATACCTCTCAAATGAAGCATTTTTGGACATTCTTGTGAGACATGAAGTTGTAGAAATTGAATTTCCTTCAAAACAAGAGGTGGTGGAAAAATTTAGAAAGTATGAGAAAGTTATGATCGGTCAAAGTTCGAGTTGACTTTTCATCTAGAAACCCTAATTTAGAAAGTTTGACTTTTGGGCAAATCTTGAGTTTTCTTGATGAATCATGATCAACCCTTGATCAAATGATGAATGTAACTTCAAAATGAGGATGTTGACCAAAAATCGAGAAGTTTTGGTGTATGTTGACCACGTTGACTTTTGTCCAATACAGATTTTCAACCATCGACAATTATGCGAGGAAACTTGACTTGTGAGGCTTGAAACTTGACATGGAGAATCTTTGAAGCATATGAGGAGGCATGAAGGCCATTGGAGATGTTGAAAATCCATCTTGACTTGAGAGATACCAAACCCTAGTTTGGGTTGATTGTCTAGGAGAGAGTTTGTCGACTCTTGAGGAATCCTTGAGTATGGATGTATGAAATCTCTTGAGTAGATGGAGGGCAAATTTTGGGGTATGCAGCTGCCCTGTTCAATCTTCTTGTCTTGGAAGGGTTAGATTGACATGCTTGTCTTTCGTGACACAGAGGTGAAGATGATTGAACACCGATACACGAAAATTTGCACTCCGTTGGTGGATGATGGGGAATGGGCTTCTGGATGCCATTTGGAGAGTTGGAGACTTATTTGGGGAGCGAGTCGTCACGCTAGACTCGAGGTTGTTAATAGGAGAGCTGGAGAGATGGGCTTAAGATGCCATCTAGAAAGGTCGATCTTTGGAGGGTGAGTCGTATGTTAGACTGTAGATGTTCTGGAATGGAGAGGAGATGGGCTTAAGATGCCATCCGAAGGAGTCGTACGTTAGACTTCGTGTTCACTTTAAATGAAGTTATTGGCCTGTATGATTTTTAACCATATATGCGGCATTACGATAGTGAAGAGATGTTGACAAATAGTCGGAGATGGGCTTAAGATGCCATCAAAGGCAAGCCAGTCGTATGCTAGACTACGTAGTTCTTGTTGATAATCGAATAAATCTTAGGCGATTACTCGGGAGAGATTGTAGTTGGCGAATGTGGATAGCTTCCACTTGTGCCGGGTGTTGATCCATTGCTGTTATCGGAGGATAACGGTGGTCTTCGGATAGTTTTCCGTCGGTTCGGGGCTTAATCTGGACCTGTTATCGGCGGTCTTTGAGATAGTTTTCCGTCGGCTCGGGGCTTAATCTGGACTGTTCGCGGTCTTTCGAGATAGTTTTCCGTCGGCTCGGGGCTTAATCACGGACTGTTTGCGTCGAAATAGTACATTACTGTTTTGGAGAAACAAGAGAAACTTTGATAGAATATTTGTTAGTTTATGCAAAGTATGATGCATGATGATATATATGAATGACATATGCATGAATTATGACTTTATGAGAAATGTATGAATGATGAATGTTGTGATATTTCAAAACATATCCATCTTGAAGAAGATCACGGATATTACATTTGAAGATTTCGACTTTTGGGGAATTGAGTAGGTGAGAACCCGCTTTTGAAGGAGAAAAGATATCTTGGATTCCTCCGATGCACTATCGACCAAGTCTTGGGCCTAGCGTTGTTGAGGAAGGTAGAGATTTGAGAGGCTCGTTGTCGGAGATCTCATATATAGACCCTGCTGAGGAGAGTCTGGGAGGCGATCTGTTGAGGACCTTGTATGTTGATCTGCTGAGGAAATTTAAGAGGCGCTCTACTGGGGATTCTGAGTGTAGATCTCGTTGGAGAGCATTTGATGGTTGCTGAGAGACCGGGCTAGAAGAGTCTAGAGTCCGTTGTAATCTCTGGCTGGGGAATAAAAGGTGTATGCTTCCTCCGATGCACTATCTGACCAAGTTTGAGTGCGGATACATGCTTGGGGAGAAGGGGAGGATTGAGAAATATCCAGGGGATGAAGTGTTCTTGCTTGGAGGCGATGTAACGTTGCTCGATTGAGTGGAATTGCTTGTGGATTCCCATACTCCGCTGGGAAGGTGTGTTGTGGGTGACACCTTTATGCTCTGTGGAACTATTTGTTGACTTTGTCGTCATCCATTCCGGAACACGTAGTAAGTACTTTTGCATATTCACTTTTCGTATGTTTGTGATCGATTCTTATTGTCAAATCGTATAGTCATTCAAAGCAAGCGTTGGACTTATTGCAAATAACAACAACGAAATTGTAAAGAGAAAGAAAGTTTTTTTTTTTGAAAGGTGGCGTATGGCCAAGTGGTTTGTACACAAGAAGGTAAAAGCTATCACGGAAACAATCTCGTTAAGTTCAACTATGCTAGTACTCATATATTTCAACTATCTCATCTCCTTCTGTCGGTAGAAAGTGAGTAGTGATCTTCGCCATTTGAATCTTGAATCTTGATAGTAGTGGGCGGTGATCTGGAAGAGACATAGTAAATGCGCTTAAATCCTAACTTTTGCCTAGACCGCCCTTTCGGGTTTCAGTCTGGGATACCCTTTTTGCCAAACCGCGGGTTTTCGACTTGCGGTGTACATGTTTTGTATATTAATTTTTTGCGAACCTTTTGGTTCAGGGATCTCTATTTTTGCCTAGGCGATCGACCTAGCGGGTCTCTTTATCGTAGTATTTTTGACTATGTCTGCGTTCACGGTGTGGGAAGTCTTCACCATCCATGGTGCTAAGTATCATAGCTCCGCGGAGAAAATCTTGTCTTGACTACAAATGGTCCCTCATGGGTGGGAGTCCATTTGCCCACAGGATCACCTTGTGGAAGAATGATGCGCTTGACTACTAGATCACCGACTTGGTAGACTCGGTGCTTGACCTTCTTGTTAAATGCTCGATCATTCGTTTCGATAAATCATCCATGGCGGATGGATGCGGTCGTTTCTCATCAATCAAATTAATCTGGTCAAGCCAGTGCGGACCCATCGTCTTCGCAACTCGCCTCTGGAGGACTACGGTTGAGGTATCACGAACCTCGATGGGTAAGGCGGCTTCCATACCGTATACAAGAGAAGGGGTTGCCCTGTGGATGTTCGTGCTGTAGTCGCGATAACCATGAAGAGCAAATGGTAACATCTCATGCCAATCTTTGTAAGTCCGTCATCTTGTATAATCTTCTTAATGTTCTTGTTGGCGGCTTCCTGCGCCATTCATCTTAGGCCGATATGGAGAAGAGTTGTGATGCTTGATCTTGAGCTGCGTGCGAGTTCGGTGATCATCTTGTTGAGATTGGAACCGTTATCGTGATAATCCTTTCGGAGTGCCATACAACGGATAAGATTATGTTTGATGAATCGAGCCACTACATTCTTGGTAAGGATGCATACGAGGTGCTTCTACCCACTTGGTGAAATAATCAATTGCCACAAGGATGAAGCGATGTCCATTGGAAGCTGTGGGCTTAATCTCTCCAATCATGTCAATGCCCACATTGCAAAGGCCACGGAGAAGTTAAAACATTGAGAGTGCGGAGGTGCGTGCTGTCGGCATAAATCGGCATTTGTGACAAGATCGAGCATAAGCGGACAATCGACTTCCATGGTGGACCAATAGTAACTTGTTCTCAAAATCTTCTTAGCCATAGTGTGTCCTGGAGTGGGTACCAAATTCGCCTTCGTGTAACTCTTCCATGATACGTATTCTTTGTTTTCGGTCTACGGTAGATAAGCACAAGTCGTGATTGCGCTTGTATAAGATGTCGTTCTTTGAGAAAGAATTTGGAAGCAAATCTTCTCATGAACTTCTTATCATTAACAGATGCCTGCGATATTCCGAGTCTCAAGATACCTCTTCACGTCATAGTACCAAGGTTTCTCTTACGTCAAGCTCACAACAATCTGTTGGTTCGTCGAACTTCTCAATGATGATCAGGGAGCCTCGTTGTCCCATCTGACCTTGAACATAGATGACATAGTAGCAATCGTCAACTGATTCTCTTCTCGTGGAATGTGATCAAAAGTAATCTCTTGAGTAAGGAATCAAACTCGAGAACATGCTCTCGATATGGAATGAGATTCGGATGCTTCGTATCCCTTCATATAATCGGTGATCACTAAAATTGAGTCTCCATACACTTGTAAGAACTTGATTCTTAAGTCAATAGCAGCTTTAAGACCCATGATGCACGCTTCGTACTCGGCCATGTTGTTCGTGCAACTGAAACATAATCTGGCGGTGAAAGGATATTCGCTGCGGGGACGTAATGATGGCGCCAATGCCATTGCCAAGTGCGTTTGAGGCTCCATCAAAACCATAGTCCATCGGGATCCTTGTTCGAGGTCCTTAAATGCGGGCTGGTTCTTCATAATCTGTAACTAGTAAAACATCTTCGTGCGGAAATTCGACTGCATGGTGATAGTCATCTCTGACGATGAGCCAAATGATCGGCTACCACACTTCCTTTGATCGCTTTACGAGAAGTGTCTTGGATGTCATATTCGGTCAAGATCATTTGCCATCTTGCTATTCTTCGGAGAGGCTGGTTTCTCAAAGATGTATTTTATCGGATCCATCTTAGAAATCAACAAGGTAGTGTGAGTCAACATATCTTGTCTTAGTCGTGAGCAGCTGAACCAAAGCGTTGCAAGTTTTCTCATTTGTGAGTATCTTGTTTCACGATCGGTAAACTTTTGCTAAGGTAGTATATTGCATGCTCTTTTCGACCAGACTCGTCATGTTGCCCAACACACACCCATTGAGTTCTCTAACAACGAAGTACATGATAAGAGGTCTTCCTTGACATCGGGATAGGAGGATTAGTAGGTACTCCTTGATTTTGTCAAAGATCGGCAATCGTCGTTCCATTCCACTACTTGATCTTTCTTTAGTAACTTGAAGATTGGCTCACAAGTAGCGATTAGGTGTGCAATGAATACGGCAATGTAGTTCAATCGGCCCGAAACCTCGACTTCCTTCTCGGTCGGGGCTGGCATCTCTTGAATAGCTTTAACCTTGGCGGGATCAACAATACCTCTTCCGACTACAAACCCTAGGAGTTTTCGGATCGACTCCAAAGGTGCACTTGTTGGGATTAAGTCTCGATCATACTTCTTCAACCTATCAAACAGTTTACGCAAATGATCAAGATGTTCTTCTTGATGCGTGATCGAGCTATCATATGTCGGCGTAGACCTCTATCGTGATGAATCATGTCATGAAATAATGTCACCATAACGCGTGATAAGTGGCGCTGCGTTCTTCGATCGAGCATAACCTTGTAGCAGAAAGTGCCCCCGTGTAACAAAGTAGTCTTCTCCATGTCTTGAGGCCATTTGATCGATTATGGAGAAACCATCCATGAAGGAGAAAACCTTATCTTGGCGGTGTTGTCAACGAAACATCAATATGAGGAAGTGGAAATCGTCTTTCGGACTCGCTTTGTTCAGATCTCGTAATCCACACATTCGTACCTTACCATCCTTCTTAGGCACGGGTACCACATTTGCAACCTTTGGGATAGGAGGTGTGACTAAAAACCGGCGTTGAGCGCTTCATAACTTGCTTTGATTTTCTCGACATCTCGGGACCATGTCTGACGAACCTTCATTTCTGGGAGAAAACCTTCTTTGTCGGCAATCGGTGTACCACAATATCAATGTCTAAACCGGCATGTCTTCGTATGACCAAGCAAAAACCTCAACATAGTCTCGTATCTGAACCAACCTTTCTTTAACACTTTCTCAAGACCGCTCCTATCTTGATCTCTTTTATCTTCGTCGGTACCCAATTCACAACCTCGACTTGCTCTTCGTGTGGCTGTATAACTCGCTCTTCTTCTGTAGTCACGGCAAGTTCTCCTGGCACTTCACAATCTTCCTCACTTCGTCTTGACTTGGTAGATCGGATTATCGAAGTCATATTTAGCACTAGCATAGCTGTTATTAACGAGATTCGGGTGATTCTGCGGTGTATCACGTGGGTGTGTGTAAGAACACATAGCTTTTTGAAGGGTGATAAAGTAAAGAAAGAAAACAAACAATTGAATGCAAAGTCCAGCAATTTATTGAATGAAAATCATAAGCGACGGATAATAACCCTACATAAGCGAGCCATGATGCCCGGGCAAGGCACTAGGCTTTCAAAGTTTATTGTTCAAACATAAAGAAATACGAAAAGCAAAACAAAACAAAAGCAATTACTCGGCTAAAGGAGATTGGTATAGCGTCTTGATCTTCCAATTCTTGAGCCCATGATACGAGTTGGGAAGATCCACTTCGATGTCGAAGCCGTTGTCGTCGTCTTCTATAGCATGGATTCCACTCTGGCTGATGCGGAAAGGAAGTTGGCGGCACGTTCGCGTATCATCTTCGACCCTTGATGGTGAAGCCTAAACCGGTCTTGTCAAATTTGAAAGGAAGATTAGGGCTGTCCCCAAATAGCACTACCTCCTTGTTCAGATGGCTTGAGCATCTTTCGGTGAGGCCATCCTAGGCGGAGCTTGTGTAACTTCAGGAGTGACGGGGAGTCAGCAGGCATGACTCGGGTATTGTTTCAAAAGCTTGGCGAGGGTCTCGAAGAATTCACCCTCCATCTCGAGATAGCGGAATATGGTAGATGGTGACCATATACTCTTCTTCACCACATCTGTAACAACTTTCCCTTTCACGGGTACTTGAGTTTCGATGCAAGTAGAGGTAACAGCGCCCTGCCCATGTATCCAAGGCGTCCAAGTAGGCAGAATAAGCTGGACGGATGTCCATGACAAAGTGAGTCAAAAGTGCGGAACCGACTTTAGAGGCGTGAGCTCTCCAAGTCTGTTCGCTTAGAACCATCAAAAGCTCTCAATAATGTCCTGGGTCTCGAGAACCAACCCTTCGACATCAAGTCGATCAAAAGCGATCTTGGAAGGATATTGAAACAGGCGTCCACCAAACATGAGATAATGTAGTGCCCTTGCATTCAATGGAGATGTGCAAGGCTTTGTTATGTTTCTTTCCGGAAGGAGTCAAATCAGCATCAGAGAAGCCTAGGCCGTTGTTGGCAGCCAGGCTAGCAATACAAACTTCGAATTGATCAGTGGTAGTGTCTTGCGGCACATGAGCATTCTTCAGAAACTTCACCAAGGCGTTAGCATGAGCCTCGGAGCATAAGAGCAGAGCAAGCATGGAGATCTTGGACGGAGTCTGTCCCAACTGTTCCACAACATTGTAATCACTCTTCTTGATGATCTTCAGAATTTCCTCCATTTCTTGTTTGGAGGTGTCTTGATAACTTCCTTTGGTACTTCGGTTGACGGGATGAGTCCTTGGTTCTTTCCCTCTAGGCGGGGATATTGATTGAGTAGGCGGAATGCGGTTTGAGTCATGATGTCTTTTGGAGAGAGATCTCGGAAGAATACCCTTCAGTTGGGTCACCTTCTTGATCCGGTGATGTTGTCAATGTCGGGAATAGAAACTTCAGAGTAAGATCTTCAATTGTCGGAGGATCTTGCTTGACACCATGATAGTAAACATCGACTCCATAATTCAAGGATAGCCTTGTCGGAGGAATATGGGCTGGTCTTGGAGAAGTGATAATGAGAGGTGCCACTCTAGCGCAGGGATCGTGAGAGGAAATCCTTATAGTGTTACATCATAGTCTTACGGAAATCGTCACCCCATCCGGTCGCCTTAACATCTTCAATAGGAATCTTGTAACTATCGAGACGATGTACTTCACCATGTAATCACTTTCCTTGGCTGCCCCAAGGTATCCCACCGGATAGTCAGTTTCGTTCGCATTGTCAATCTTCAACTTAGACATTTCTTCACAACTTCGCACGGTGGTTTGAAATAGTATCTCACGGTTATCCATCATACCTTGAACACGTCTTCTCAACCAAGCACAACCATCGGTGCGGATGGGCACCAGCGACAACTCTCACGGGCATCACGGATTGACACGGCTTGCAACAAATTCTTCTTAACGGTCATCGGAGGAATGGTCAAGTCATCTATGTTGAAAACATAAGTATCGTCCTGTGACATTGGAACTCTTGTCATGGTTAGGCATAGGCGCGTTGATCACATTCGGAGTCTCAGGAGGATCAAACTCAATGCTTAGCTTGATCATATCTTGAATCTTGTTCTTGAGCCCAACAATTGTCGATGTCGTGCCACAGGCATTGGAATGGTAAGCACACTTAGCATTAGGATTGTACTTCGGAGAGAAGTGTTGACATTAGGAGGATCCCTCAAGGTAATCAGCTCTGCTTTCAACATGTGTTGCAAGGCTTGCGACAATGGCATGTTGATCTTAATGCTTGTCTTCGTGGCGCGTTAAGCTCTGCGTTGTCTCGTCGAGGTTGTCTTGATGTAGGATTGGAATGCCCCCAGATTGAGCCGCAGTCGGTCTTGGCTCGGCTTTTCGACCATACGGCATGGCTTCTTTCTTAGCACCAAAAGATCTCTTGTGACATTTGAAGATGACTCTACATGAATCTTCCCTCTTGATACCGACTTCAATCGCTCGCTGTCAATATCACTCGGTGAATCCGGATGAAGAATTTCAATCGGATGATTGAAGAATGGGCTGTCGGTGTTCCATGAACATATCAACCAACTCCCTATTGGACAAGGGTGGTTGAACTCTGCACTAGATCTCTCCACCACGAGCATACTCCTTGAACTTCTCGTCACGACCCATAGACATGCTTTGTAGTTGCATGCAGTGGGTGTCAATTGACATGTACTCATCTTGTATGCGTAGAAAGCATCGGCCAAATCACTCCAAATACGGATACGGTCATTCTCTAGGCGATAGTACCATTCCAGCGGGTTCGGACAAACTCTCTTGAAAATAGTGCATCCTGACTTTACATCATCGGTGTGGGGTTGATCTTACGGACATAGGACTTCAAATGCAGCTTAGGGCAAGACATGCCATCATACTTGGCAAAAGTAGGAACTTTGAACTTGGGAGGAATCACAACACGAGAACAAGACTCGGATCATCAAAATTCAGCCGGACATCTTCAAGTTTTCCACGACATTGAGACGGTCTTCAAGTTGCTTGTACTTGTCATCTTCATCAGTGTTGGCTATAATCGGTGATCCTCTCCTCCTTTCTTTGGCTCACTTGCTCACCTTCATCACCCTTGGTACTCCCCTCGGTATGGACACTTCCTTGAGAGCTCAATCGGTGACCACTTTAGGACCCCTTTGAAGCGTCTACCCATGTTGAGGACCAACAACCTTCTTCTTCTTGTTGATGAGCTTCTTCAGATCTTCTTGGCCTTGGACCAAGTTGGTGAACATCTGCTGGGCGGGCATTACGAGCACGGAGATCTTTGTGAGTCTGTTCAAAGCCATTTCGCTAAAATAAATAGCGAGCAAATGAGAAAACCAATCTCAATGTACACTGTGATGCAATGTTATGCTATGATATCAATGTTTATGCAAATGCAATGCAATGTTTTCAAGGACCTAAGAGATTTAAATTTGTTAAACAAGCAATGAACAAACATTTATTAGTACTTCTCATTATTATTCTTTTTCTTTTTAAGTACAAGAGATAGTTCAAAAAATAAAGAAAACATAAACATCCTAAAGCTCTAAGTCTCCCATGGGGCTTCCTCTTGGTGCCGATGTAGCGTTGATGTTTCGCTCCTCATGAAGTAGCTTGGTCAACTCTAGAACTTTCTTCTCACTTGCATAATGAGCTTCAAAGGTATCTTTCTTCTTTAGTTGAATCAGGATCTCTTCAAGTCTTCAAAATCGGTAGGCATGTCGGGATGGAGAACGACATAGGGTCGTCACCTATAAGAGGTTCCATAATTCTTGGTAAGCAGTGAATGGCATCATGAGGTTTGAGCTCGAGCTCGCACCCATTTGAGGTAAGGTTCCCAAGGAATGGAGTTGGTGCCCCAAAGTCTTAGTATCGGTCTTCTTTACCATGCCCCAAGCATGTATAAACCTTAAAGTCAGTAATGGAGATCGTGATTGTAGTCGAACACAACATCTTGGAGAAGCATATCATGTGGACCATCTCTTGAGCAAAACCAAACTGCGTAGAGCTAGAGAAGGGTTGTAAATACCTCCCTTATACCAAGGTGGTACATTAGGAATTCTCCACAGCTCGATGAATGTGAAGTCCTTTTGAGAGAAAGATTCCAACGGATATCGAATGAAGAGTGACATCAATCTTTGAGACCATCTCAACCTTTGTTCATTCTTCAAAACTGATGGAGGAAGGTGCGAAATAAACCACCTTGAAGTAACGGTATACAACACATGAGAGTTCCTTGTCGCTTAGTAATGCAGTGTGGAGAATGTAGGATGTCTCCAAGTAAAGTAGGCCTGGTTGCGGTGAAACAACTTGATGGCATTGACATCTATGAATTGATCCGAGTTAGGAAATAGAACCAAACCATAAATTAGCAAGGCACAATGTTCTCAAATGCATGAAACTCATAACTTTGAGGAATTCTCGGGCTTTCTTGATTAAGAACTTGGAAAGTAAACCCTTAACTCACTTCTAGTTTCCCAATTGGCTTCAATGTCGGCGCTTAAGATGTAAGGCGGATGCAATGTCTTGAACTTAGGACCTTTTCTAAACCGGTGAATGGCATTTGGTCAAGAATAGGTACCCAAGTAGCTTAGAGAACTCTTCTAAGGTAGGAACCAAGCGATAATCGGAAATGTAAAGCAATGGTGTTTGGATCAAGAAGCTGGAATAGGACATGCATCATATCTTCTTCAAAACCGAGATAACCAAATCAAGTAGATAACCATGTCTTTTGATGAGCTGAGCATGGTAGAATTTACGAAACCAATTCTTTGAGTTGAGAAGGGATACCCATGAAGTTGATTCGGATAGTCTTTCTAGAAGCCATAATCCTACAAAGCGAGCAAAGATAAATCCCTAGGTCCTTGAAATAGTTAGAAATGATATGCAATGCGAATGATGTCATGATGTCATGTTTAGCACACACAACAATTCACACAATGAGCCTAGGGTTAAGGCTTGCATGAGGTATAGGTGATTACCCACCAAAGTTTGAGTTGGTTCATCTGTCCTATAATAATAACAGGGTTCTAGGAATCTCATATCACAGATCTTTCTCGTGGGCGCTTATTTCAATCGACGGCCAAGTGGTCGATCGAAAATGTCCCAAAGTCTGATCTCAATGAGCGTAGCATCGGTATCAACCAACCTCGGTCTACACAAAGCCGGCCATCTCACTACCTTCTAATGGCCAAGATGGGTCAATTAAGGTTCTAAAAGTTTAGTTAGCGCTTGATGACACCACGAAGCCAAATACTTTCTTCAACTTGGGAATGAAGAGTATCGGGCAACCAAAGTGTCACGCTAACGTAGCCATCATGTTGACCGTGTAGTTATCGTCTGCAGTCGCGATGATCTAATGCTACTTACCTAAAGGAAACCGGATCGGGTGTAGGATCCCAACAATATAATACCAAGCAACCCTTAAAGATAAAGCATACAAGTCAAACAAAAGCAATAAAGTTATCTAGAAATCCCTAAGGCAATTCTCTCTTTTGGGTGTAGTCCCAGTAGATCTTGATTACGTGATACGGTGAGCCGACTTTGTAGGATTTTGTATCCAAATGTGCGGATAGCAGAGTCGCCACCGACTTTTATTTTTATCAATTAAGGGAAGGTAAAAGTAACAGAAAAGACCTTCGTTAGATTACGAGTTCGGGAGAATGGTTATGAAAAGGAAGGTATTAGCACCCCTTTCCATCCGTAGTTATCTCAGGCTCTTAGTTGCTCTAGATCACTTTTTAAATTGCTTTACGTGTGTTTGACAAAAATGTTTTGAAAAGGCATTTCGCTTTGACTTTGTAATGACTCATGTAAGTGTATACAAAGTGTTCGGAAATGTTTTGTTTTGAAAATTTGAACTTTGAAAAAGTGTGTGGTGTGAAAAGCATTTGATAGAGCAAGCAACTAAAAGACTTATTTACCCACTCGAAATTGGTCGTTTTGTTGTACTTCTACATTCCTTTAGAATAGCGCTAGCCATACCATTAGTTAGTAGGTAGCTCCATTCGTTGGATGTAAGGACATTCGAAGGGACATCGGATGGTCATAGAAGGCAACTTGTAGAAGTATCCTAGCACATTCGAAGGGACTATCATCATTTTCGTGGCGACAATCGAGGTCAAGATCATGTATTCAGGCGACATCGTGGGTCTTATGATCTTTGTATCGAAGGGACTATGATGATTTGTTTGGAAGCAACGGTGCTAGAATACCTCGTTCGAGGACATGACCATTTGAAATCGAAGGCATCGAGAGAATTACCTAAAGAGTGCGTGTGTGAAGAAGTGTGTCAAATTCAGATATTTTATCTTGAAATTAGTGTGAGCTATGTCCAATTATTATCTTGCCATACACTAATTACTAGCAATTGATAAGGGTGCGGAAAGTAAAATGCGGAATGTAATGCGGAAAATAAACCTACGCTATTACATGGCTTTGGGCGAGATACATAATTAGGGTCGGAAAATAAAACCTAAATTAAACTATTACAACCCATGAGCAATTACATTATTGGAAAATAAAATGATAAAGCGATCCGAATGAACAGCTTTGACATGAAAATAAGAAAATCGGAAATATGATGAAATTGAAATAAGAAAATGTTAGAAAAATGCAATTTTAATATGAAAATTTATGCATCTGGAAATAAGATAAATAAGCTAAAATAATTTTTGGGATTTTTGGAAAAGATTTAATAATTAAAATGCAATTTATAATGATTTAAATGCTAAAATAAAAATAAAATAAATATGCATGCAAAAGATATTTTTAATTTATTAAATTAAATAAAGGTTTTTAAAATATAATGTAAAAAGAAAAATTTTTGGTAATTTTTAATGCAGAATAAAAATATGAAAAGAATTAAAATAATATGAAAATATTAGAAATAAAGAAAATATAGAAAATAATGTTTTGGAAAAGTGTAAAAAAGGTTATGCGAACCGAGGAATCGAGCGGAGACATCCCTTTCAAACCTTAATGATATGATGACCAAGCGGGCCAGCGTGCGCACTGTTTGGAAGCAGGATGGTGGGATAATACGCGCGTCGTCCCCAACCTTCCGTTCTCGCGCCAGCGATCGTCTTCTCCGATTCAAATATTTGAAAATCAGCGTCGGCTTTGTTGACGCTATGTCCCAACTAATATCAAAATGCAGCACACATAATATAAATACATTCTAAAGCCATGGTTCGATTCCGGAAATCATTCGGATGCAATGGTATAGGTCTCATGGTCCAATTTTCCTTTAAAGAAACCCAATTGTTCGAGAAACCCTAACAATGGTATCGATGTTCCGACCATGGAAATTCAATTAAGCACCCGAGAAAGTTTGCAAACACATCACTAAACACAAAAACAACAACAAAACATGTTAATAATGCATGAATAATGAAAACACGATTTCAAAATTTCAAGAACAAACGATTTCGGTTGTGATTCTGGATGGTTTTGATAGTAAAGGATGGATCGATTCGGTGGATGGCAAGGAATGTGTTTGATACTCAAAACCATAAACGAAATTTGAATCGATGTTGCCAGTTGCTTGAAGGTCCACGAATTTTGAGTTTGAAACTAGGGTTGGAGCAATTCTTCGTCCTTAATCATGTGCTATGCATTGTGTATTTATATTGGATGGAATTGGGATGATTTGAGGAAGAAATCATCATCAATCAATGCAAATCAAATTTGATTTTGTACAAAATCAAATTTTCAAATTCAATTAATTTTCAATCCAATCTTGCCATATCAATCCAATTTCGAAATTTGCTGGCTTTGTTGAGTTACTTGGATGCCAAGGAAAAGAAAAATCAATTTGCAATTAATTTTGATTTTATACTTTATTTTTAATTTAATTTGTATTTAAATGAATAAATTCCAAATTAAATAGAAAATAAAATAAAAATTCGTGTTTGGGCTTTGATGTTCCTAATTGTATGAGGAACAAGTTTGGATGAAGAAAAAGTAGGCCCATTTGCAAAGATTTGATTTTTGAAGTATCTCTTTGTGCATTCTTCCAAAATTGACTTGTAGATGGTGTAACTTGCTCAATTTTCCACATTTTGAGTGTTCTTGGACTTTTGGAAAGCTCTAAGGTCCTCTAACCAATGTCTTTGGTCTCATCTCAATTGGAGTTACCATGCTCAAAATATCTTCAAAACAAAAGTTGACTTTTGTTGACTTTGAAAATGACACTTAATGTTTTGAGCTATACCTCTCAAATGAAGCATTTTTGGACATTCTTGTGAGACATGAAGTTGTAGAAATTGAATTTCCTTCAAAACAAGAGGTGGTGGAAAAATTTACGAGAAAGTATGAGAAAGTTATGATCGGTCAAAGTTCGATTGACTTTTCATCTAGAAACCTAATTTAGAAAGTTTGACTTTTGGGCAAATCTTGAGTTTTCTTGATGAATCATGATCAACCCTTGATCAAATGATGAATGTAACTTCAAAATGAGGATGTTGACCAAAAATCGAAGTTTTGTTGTATGTTGACCACAGTTGACTTTTGTCAATACACGAGATTTTCACCATCGACAATTATGGGAAACTTGACTTGTGAGGCTTGAAACTTGACATGGAGAATCTTTGAAGCATATGAGGAGGCATGAAGGCCATTGGAGATGTTGAAAATCCATCTTGACTTGAGAGATACCAAACCTAGTTTGGGTTGATTGTCTAGGAGAGAGTTTGTCGATCGACTCTTGAGGAATCCTTGAGTATGGATGTATGAAATCTCTTGAGTAGATGGAGGCAAATTTTGGGGGTGTATTCTGGTAAGCGACTCTTTGAGAAACACCTAAAGAGAATTGCCTTAAGGTTTCTAGATAACTAATGCTTTGTTTGACTTGTATACTTTGTATCTTTAAGGGTTGCTTGGGTATTATATTGTTGGGATCCTACACCCAGGATCCGAGGTTTCCTTTTTAGGTAAGTAGCATTAGATCTCATCGCGACCGTTGGGCATATATTTCACGTCAACATGATACAAGCTCGTTAGCGTGACACTTTGGTTATCCAGGTACTCTTCATTCCCAAGTTGAAAGATAGTATTTGGCTGCGTGGTGTCATGGCGTACTAAACTTAGAACCTTAATTGACCCATCTTGGCCATTAGAGGTAGTGAGATGGCGGATTTGAGTGTGGGCAAGGGTTGGTTGATACTCGATGCTCGCTCATTGAGATCAGACTTTGGGACATTTTCGATCGACCACTTGGCGTCGTGTTGAAATAAGCGCCTCTGAGAAAGATACGTGATATGAGATTCCTAGAATCGGTTACTATTATGGGGACGGATGAACCAACTCAAACTTTTGGTGGGGTAATCACCTATACCTCATGCAAGCCTTAACCCTAGGCTCATTGTGTGAATTGTTTGTGTGTGCTAAACATGACATCATGACATCATTTGCATTGCATATCATTTCTAACTATTTCAAGGACCTGAGTTTATCTTTGCTCATTTTTGTAGGATTATGGCTTCTAGAAGGCTATCGAGATCAACTTCATGTTATCCCTTCTCAACTCAAAATTGGTTTCAGAAATTCCGACCATGCTCGGTTCATCAAAAGACATGGTTATCTACTTGATTTGGTTATCTCCGATTTTGAAGAAGATATGATGCATGTCTATTCGATTCTTTGATCGAAACACCATTGCTTTACATTTCAGTTATCGGTTGGTTCCTACTTTGGAAGAGTTCTCTAAGCTACTTGGGATACCTATTCTTGACAAATGCCATTCACGGTTTGGAAAAGGTTCCTAAATCGAAGACATTGCATCCGCCTTACCTTAAGCTCGATATTGAAGCCAATTGGGAAACTAGAAGTGGAGTTAAGGGTTTACTTTCCAAATTCCTATAAGAAAGCCGAGGAATTCCTCAAAGTTATGAGTTTCCATGCATTTGAAAATATTGTGGCCTTGCTAATTTATGGTTTGGTTCTATTTCCTAACCGGATCGATTCATAGATGTCGCGCCATCAAGTTGTTCCTTACACGCAATCCGGTGCACACTTTGCCAGAGACATCCTGCATTCTCATTACTAGCGACAAAGGAACTCTCATGTGTTGTATACCGTTACTTTCTAGGTGGTTTATTTCACCTTCCTCATCAGTTTTGAAGAACGACAAAGGATGAAGATGGTCTCAAGATTGATGTCACTCTCTTCGAGATATCCGTTGGAGTCTTTTCTCTCAAAAGGACTTCACATTCATTGGCGTTGTGGAGAATTCCCTAATGTACCACTGCTTGGTATAAGGGGGCATCACTTACAACCCTTCTCTAGCTCTACGTCGGTTTGGTTTTGCTCGAGAGATGGTCCACATGATATGCTTCTCCAAGACATTGTGTTCGACTGATCACGATCTCGGAATTAGAAGCGAGTTCATACTGCGCACAGGGGCATGGTAAAAGGCGATACAGACTTTGGGGCACCAACTCCATTCCTTGGGAACCTTACCTCAAATGGGTGCGAGCTCGAGCTCAAAACCTCATGATGCCATTCACGCTTTACTACATAATTATGGAACTGTTGCTATGGGTGGCGTACCCTATGCGTTCTCCATCGACATGCCTACTGATTTTGAAGACTTGAAGAGATCCGGATCCAGCTTAAAGAGGGATACCTTTGAAGCTCGAGTGCTATGCAGAGTGAGAAGAAAGTGCTAGAGTTGACAAAGCTACTTCACGAGGAGGCGAAGCATCAGCGCCTACATCGGCACCAAGAGGAAGCGGCCAGGAGACTTAGAGCTTTAGGATGTTTTGTTTTCTTTTATTGTTTTGAACTATCTCTTGTACTTAAAAGAAGAATAATGAAAAGTACTAATAAATGTTTGTTCATTGCTTGTCTAACAAATTTAAATCTCGGGTCCTTGAAAACATTGCATTGCATTAAGTATAAACATCATAGCATAGCATAACATTGCATCACAGGTACATTGGAGATTGGTTTTCTCATTTTGCTCGCTATTTATTTTGCGAGAAATGGCTCTTGAGCAGACTGTCAAAGATCTCGAGCTCGAATGCTCGGTTTAATGATGTTCACCGGCTTGGTCCAGGCCAGAAGATCTGAAGAAGCTCATCAACGAAGAAGAAGGTTGTTGGTCTCCTCAACATGGGAGCGTACAAAGGTGGTCCTAAGGTGGTCGGCCGTATTGAGCTCTCGGAAGGAAGTGTCAAGAAGGAAGGAGTAACAAGGGTGGTGAGGTGACGAAGCTGAGCGGAGTGAGGAAAGACTATGATAATGGCCAATACTCGATGAAGATGACAAGTACAAGCAACTTGAATCGTCGAATCTTGTGGAAAACACGAAGATGTCAGGGCTGAATTTTGATGATCTGAGTCTTGTTCACGGTGTTGTGATTCCTCCCAAGTTCAAAGTTCCTACTTTTGCCAAGTATGATGGCATGTCTTGCCAAGCTGCATTTGAAGTCCTATCCGGAAGATCAGATCCCTTGCGATGGAAAGTTGTGGATGCACTATTTTCAAGAGAGTTTCAAGAACTAGTTGGAATGGTACTATCGGCTAGAGAATGGCCGTATCCGTACTTGGAGTGACTTGGTGCTTTCTGACGATATGAGTACAATCTGAATTGACACCCACGCATCGCTACTAAAGCATGTCTATGGGTCGTGACGAGGTTCAAGGGTATGCTCGAGAAATGGAGATCTGAGCGAGTTCAACCACCCTTGTCCAATAGGGAGTTGTTGATATGTTTATGGGACCGTTCTTCAATCATCGATTGGAAACTCTTCACGGATTCACCAGGTGATATTATTGACGCGTATTGAAGGCGGTATCAAGGTGGAAAGATTCATGTAGAGTCATCTTCAAATCTTGCGAAGAGATCTTTTGGTGGTAAGAAAGAGCTAATCTTGTGTGTGGTCGGAAAAGCCGAGCCAAGACCGACCGTGCTCAATCGTGAGGCGGTTGTGATCTCGATCCTACATCGACAACCTCGGTGAGACAGCGAGCGGCGCGCCACGAAGCAGTTCTGAAGATCAACATGCCTTTGCATGAGCCTTGCAACACATGTTGAAAGCGGTGATTACCTTGAGGATCCTCCTCGAAATGTCAACACTTCCTCTCAGAATACAATCCTAATGCTAAGTGTGCTTACCATTCCAATAGCCCGAGGACGCGACAACGACAATTGTTGGGCTCACGAAGAACAAGATTCAAGATATGATTGAAGCTAAGCGATTGAGTTTGATCCTCTGTTGAGACTCGAGATGTGATCAGCCTATGCCTAACCATGACAAGAGTTCCAATCTTGTTGGTGATGATACTTATGTTTTCAACATAGATGACTTGACCATTCCTCATGATTTTATAAGAAGAATTTGTTGCAAGCGGTGTCAATCCGGGATGCCGGAGAATTGTCGTTGGTGCCCATCTGCACGATGGTTGTGCTTGGTTGAGAAGGCGTGTTCGATGCATGATGGATAACCGTGAGATACTATTTACGAAACCACTGTCTGCGGTTGTGTGAAGAAATGTCTAAGTTGAAGATCGACAATGCGAGCGAGCATGCCATCGTATGGGATACCTTGGGCAGCCAAGTGGAAAGTATGATTACATGGTGAAGTACAGCATTCTGAGGCTACAAGATTCCTATTGAAGATGTTAAAGCGCCGGATGGGGTGACGATTTCCAAAGACTATCTTGATGTTAACACCATAAGGATTTCCTCTGCGATCCATGCCTAGAGTGGCACCTCTCATTATCACTTCTCGGACGGTTCCATATTCCTCGACAAAGCTATCCCTTGGAATTATGGGTGATGTTTACTATCATGGCGTCAAGCAAGACCCTCGACCATTGAAGATCTTACAATTGAAGCTACCATTCGACATTGACAACATCAGGATCAAGTAAGGTGACGGAACCGGAAGGTATTCTCTCGGATATCTCTCCTCCAAAGACACTGCGACTCGGCTCGCATTCGGCTACTCAACCAATATCCGGCTAGAGGAAAGAACCGATGACTCATCACGCTCGACGGAAGTACCAAAGGAAGTTCTTGAAGACACCTCAAACAAGAAATGGAGGAAATTACGAAGATTATCAAGAAGAGTGACTACAATGTTGTGGAGCAGTTGGGACGAACTCAGTCCAAGATCTCCATGCTTGCTCCTCTTGTGCTCACGAGGCTCATACTAATGCCTTGGTGAAGTTTACGAAGAATGCTCACGTGCCGCAAGACACTACCATGATCAATTTGAAGTTTGTATTGCTAGCACAGCTGCCACAACGGCCTGAGCTTCTCGATCTTGATTTGACTCTACAGGAAAGAAACACAACAAAGCCTTGCACATCTACGGTGAATGCAAGGCGTTACATTATCTCATGTTTTGGTTGATACAGGTTACGCTCTGAATATCCTACGAAGGCTTTTGATCGACTTGATGTCGAAGGGTTGGTTACGAGACCCGGTGACATTATCGTGAGAGCTTTTGATGGTTCTAGCGAGCAGTGCTTGAGAGCTCACTCGCACATTAAGTCGGTTCCCAGACTTTTGATTCCACTTTCTTTGTCATGGACATCCGTCCGCCTATTCTTCCTACTTGGGCGCCCTTGGATACATGGGGCGGACACCTCTACCTCCTCGAAGTTGAAGTACCGGTGAAAGGAAGGTTGTTACGGTGTGTGGTGAAGAAGAATATAGTCGATCATCTACGATCATTCCGATACCTCGAGATGGAAGGTGAATTCTTGAGACTCCTGTCAAGCTTTTGAAACAATACCCAGTCATGCTGTTGACTCTCCGTCACTCTAAGTTACTAAAGTTCCGCCTAGGATGGCCTCATTGAAAGATGCTCAGCTGCTTGTTGAACAGGAGGTAGTCTATTTGAGGGGCTCCACGATCTTCCTTTCAAATTTGACAAGGCGGTTTAGGCTTCACCATCAAGGTCGAGAGATGATACGCCGCGAGCGTGCCGACCAACTTCCTTTCCGCATCGGTGGAATCCATGCTATAGAAGACAGCGACAACGACTTGACATCGGCAGTGGATCTTCGACTCGGATCATGGGCTCGACAATTGGAAGGCGAAGGCGTCATACCAATCTCCTTTAGTCAGGGTAATTGCTCTTGTTTTGTTTTGCTTTTCGTATTTCTTTATGTTTTGAACAATAAACTTTGAAAGCCTAGTGCCTTGCAGGGGCATCATGGCTCGTTTGAGGGGTTATTATCATCGTTTGCGTATTTTCATTCAATAAATTCGTTGGACTTTTGCATTCAATTGTTTGTTTTCTTTCTTTTACTTTATCACCTTCAAAAGCTATGTGTTTCTTACACACCGTGATACAACTGGAATCACTCGAATCTAGTTAATACTGACTGCTGTTGCTAAATATGACTTGATAATCCGATCTACCAAGCGAAGGCGAAAGTGAGGAAGATTGTGAAGTGCCGAGAACTTGCGGTTGCTTGACAAGAAAAGGAGTTATCTGACCACATGAAGAAACAAGTTGAGGTTGTGAATTTGAGTGTGACGAAGACAGAAAAGAGATCAAGATAGGGCGGGTCTTGAAGCAGTGTTAAAGAAAGGTTGGTTCGGATGCTACGAGACTATATTGAGGTTTTGCTTGGTCATACGAAGATGCGGGTTGGACATTGATATTGTGGTACCGATTGCCGACAAAGAAGGTTTTCTCGGTGAAGCAGAAGGTTCGTATCGTCCACGAGATGTCGGAGAAAATCAAAGCGAAGTTATGAAGCGAGTTCAACGCCGGTTTCTTAGCTGTCACTTCTTATCCCGATGGGTTGCTAATGTGGTACCCGTGCCCTAAGAAGGATGGTAAAGATGCGAATGTGTGTGGATTACAGAGATCGAACAAAGCAAGTCCGAAAGATGATTTCCACTTCCTCGTATTGATGTTACGGTTGACAACACCGCTCGGTAAGGTTTTCTCCTTCATGGATGGTTTCTCCGGTTACAATCGGATCAAAATGGCTCGAAGACATGGAAGACTACTTTTGTTACACGTGGGGCACTTTCGCTACAAGGTTATGCCGTTCGGATTAAAACGCGGGCGCCACTTATCGGCTGCTATGGTGACATTATTTCATGACATGATTCATCACGAGATAGAGGTCTCGTCGGCGACATGATAGCTCGATCAGGTGAAGAAGAACATCTTGATCATTGCGAAACTATTTGATAGTTGAAGTCTGGGTGAGACTTAATCCTAACAAGTGCACCTTTGGAGTCGGATCAGGAAAACTCCTAGGGTTTGTTGTCGATGGAAGAGGTATTGAGTTGACCCGCCAAGGTTAAAGCTATTCGAGATGCCGCTCCTTACAGAAGAAGTCGGAGGTTTCTTGGGCCGATTGAACTACATTGCAGATTCATTGCACACTAGCTGCTACTTGTGAGCCAATCTTCAAGTTATTAAAGAAAGATCAAGTAGTGGAATGGAGCAGCGATTGCCGGATCGCTTTTGACAAAATCAAGGAGTACCTACGAAATCCTCCATCCACGATGCCGCCCGCGAAGGAAGACCTCTTATCATGTACTTGACGGTGTTAGAGAACTCAATGGGGTGTGTGTTGGGGCAACATGGCGAGTGCAGTGAGAAAGAGCATGCAATATACTACCTTAGCAAAAGTTTACCGTATGAAACAAGATACTCACAACTTGAGAAAACTTACGGCAACTTTGGCTTGAAATTTCGCCGACTAAGGCGATATATGTTGACTCACACTACCTTGTTGATTTCCAAGATGGATCCGATAAAATACATCTTTGAGAAACCAGCTCTCTGGGAAGAATAGCAAGATGGCAAATGATCTTGACCGAATATGACATCGGTACACTTCTCGAGAGAGATCAAAGGAAGTGTAGTGGCCGATCATTTGGCTCATCAAGCCGTAGATGACTATCGTCTATGCGTTAATTTCAGATGAAGATGTTTTACTAATTCTGATTGAAAGAACCAGGCCAGACGAAGGACACGAACAAGGATCGATGGACTATGGTCTTTGATGGAGCCTCAACGCTTAGCGGCATTGGCGCCATCATTACATCCCTGATGGACATACGCCTTTCACCGCGATTATGTTTGATTGCACTAACAACATGGCGAATCTGGCGTGCATCATGGGTCTTAAAATTGCTATTGACTTAAGAATCAAGTTCTTACAAGTGTATGGAGACTCGGCTTTAGTGATCGATCGGATAAAGGCGAGTGGGATACGAAGCATCGAATCTCATTCCGTATCGAGCATGTTACGAGTTTGATTCCTACTTGAAAGAGATTACTTTGATCATATTCCACGAGAAGAGAATCGGTTGGCGGGCGTTGGCTACTATGTCATCTATGTTCAAGGTTAGATGGGACGAGGCTCCCGGATCATCATTGAGAGTTGACGAACCGGTACGTATTGTTATGAGCTTGAGAAACCTTGGTACTATGGCGTGAAGAGTATCTTGAGACTCGGGAATATCCAGGGGCATCACATCAATGATAAAGAAGTTCATGAGAAGATTTGCATCAAATTCTTCCTCGACAACGACATCTTATACAAGCATGACCGACTTGTGCCTCTCATGTAGACGAGAAAACAGCAATCGTATCATGGAAGAGTTACGGAAGCATTTGGTACCCACTCCGTGGACACACCATGGCTAAGAAGATTTTGAGAGCAGGTTACTATTGGTCCACCATGGGCGGTATGTCACCTTCGCTCGATCTTGTCACAAATGCGGTTATGCAGACAAAGTGCGTACCTCGGTACCTCTGAATGTTTAACTTCTCCTTGGCCTTTTGCAATGTGGGGCATTGACATGATTGGAGAAATTAAGCCCTGACTTCCAATGGACATCGTTTCATCCTTGTGGCAATTGATTACTTTACCAAGTGGGTAGAAGCGACCTCGTTCGCATCTGTTACCAAGAATGTTGTGGCTCGATTCATCAAACATAATCTTATCATCGGTATATGGCACTCCAGAAAGGATTATCACGGATAACGGTTCCAATCTCAACAACAAGATGATCACCGAACTACTTACGCGATTCAAGATCAAGCATCACAATTCTTCTCCATATCGGCCTAAGATGAATGGCCGATGGAAGCCGCAAAGAACATTAAGAGATTATCTGAGAAGATGGCGGTGACTTACAAAGATTGGCATGAGATGTTACCATTTGCTCTTCATGGTTATCGCTGGCCTTGAACATCAACGGGGGCAACCCCTTCTCTCTCTGTATCGGTATGGGCCGTCTTACCCATCGAGTTCGGATACCCTCGACGAGTCCTCGGAGGCGAGTTAGTGAAGCGATTGGGTCGACTCGCCTTGACGGATTGATTGATGAGAAGCGACTCGCGTCCATACGCCATGGACGGTTATCGAAGCGAATGATCGAGCATTTAACAAGAAGGTCAAGCACCGAGTCTACCAAGTCGGTGATCTAGTAGTCAAGCATCATTCTTCCACAAGGTGATCCGGGGCAAATGGACTCCCACCTACGAGGGACCATTTGTAGTCAAGGCAGTATTTTCGGAGACTATGATATAGCACCATGGATGGTGAAGACTTCCCACCAGTGAGCAGGACATAGTCAAAAATACTACGCATAAAGAGACCCGCTAGGTCGGCGAACCTAGGCAAAAATAAGGGCATCTGGCGAACCAAAGGTTGGGCAAAAATTAAGGATATACAAAACATGTACACCGGCAAGTCGAAAACACGAAAGGCGGCTTGGGCAAAAAGGGTATCGTGGGCGAAAACCGAAAGGCGGTCTAGGCAAAGTTAGGGATTTAAGCGTACGACTATGTCTCTTCGGATCACTGCTTCAGACTACTATCATTCAAGGTTCAAATGGCGGTCGGTCACTCACTTTCTCTTGCGGCGGCAAGGAGATGAGATAGTTGAAATATAGTACTAGCATAGTTGGAACTTAACGAGATTGTTTCATAGCTTTTACCTTTCTTGTGTACAAACTACTTGGCCATCATACACTTTCAAATAAATAAAATTCTTTCTCTTTACAATTTTTGTTGTTGTTGTTTGCAATAAGTCCAACGTTTGCTTTGAATGACTATCTCGCATTTGACAATAAGAATCTAATCACAAACATACGAAGTGAACATACAAAAGTACTTACTAGGCTCCGGGAATTGGGATGGCGACGAAAGTCACCAAAGCATTCCCACAGGCATGATCCGCAGTGTCACTCACCACAATTTCCCAGGCAAAAGGAATCCACAGGCAATTCCACTCGACTAAGCAATGTTACATCGGTCTCAGCGGTAACACCTCATCCCGGTCAGGTATTTATCCCGTGATATCTCTCAATCCTTCCTTTTCCCGGCGGTATCCGGACCGAAACTTGGTCGGATAGTGCATCGGAGAACCTACATCTTCATTCCCGACCAGAGATTACAACGGGTTCTGACTCTTCCAACCCGGTCTCCGGCAACTATCAAATGCTCTCGGTGAGATCTACCTCGAGAATCCCAGTAGGCGCCTCCTAAATTTCCTCGGCGGATCTACTGAGGTCCCAACGGATCGGATTCTCCTCGGCCGGGGTATATGAGATCTCCAACAACGAGCTTCTCAATCTCTACCTTCCTCAACAATATCTAGGCCCAAGACTTGGTCGAGATAGTGCATCGGAGGAATCCAGGATATCTTTCTTCTCCTTCAAGCGGTTCTCACCTACTCGATTCCCCAGCGGAGTGAAATCTTCAAGCAGAACATCCGCATCTTCTTCAAGATGGATATGTTTTGAAATAACAACATCTATCATTCATACATTTCTCAAAAGTCATAATTCATGCATATGTCATTCATATACCTTGTCATGCATCATACTTTGCATAAAACTAACAATATTCTATCAAAGTTCCTCTTGTTTTCTCAGCAGTAACGATCCTCCAGCGCAGCAGGTCGAGATTAAGCCCGAATCGGCGGAAAACTATCGAAGACCGCCTTGGTTGTCCTCCGGCGACAGGTCGAGGATTAAGCCCGAATCGGCGGGAAAACTATCCGAAAGACCACCTCGGTTATCCTCGATAACAGGCAATGGATCGACTTGATGCCTGACAGGGGAAGCTATCCATTTTGCCAACTCTATCTCCCTCGGAGTAATCGGCACGAAGATTTATTCGATCCTTATTATCAGACAACTACGAGTCTAGCGTCGACTCGGTTGCCTTGGATGGCATCTTAAGCCCATCTCCGACTACTTATCAACATCTTCACTTTCGAATCTGCATATATGGTTAAAAATCAATACAAACCAATAACTTCATTCAAAATGAACACGAAGTCTAACGTATGACTCCTCTAGATGGCATCTTAAGCCCATCTCCATCCTCCTAGGGCGTCTCTGAGCCTAGCATACGGCTCACTCCAGCATCGATCTTTCGGAGATGGCATCTTAAGCCCTCCCGTCGATTCTCTATCAACATTCTAGTCTAGCGTCGACTCATCCCCGGCGAATCTCCAAATGGCTGTAAGCCCATTCCCATCATCCACCAAGCGAGTGCAAATTTTCGGTGTACTCGGTGTTCAATCATCTTCTCCTCCAGGTCACGAGAGACAAGCGTGTCAATCTAACCTCCCGATACAAGAAGATTGAGCAGGGGCAGCATCATACCCAAAATTTGCCCTCCATCTACTCCAAGAGATTTCATACATCTATGCTCAAGTTCCTCGAGAGTTGATCAGACAGACTCTCTCCTAGACAATCAACCCAAACTAGGGTTTGGTATCTCTCAAGTCAAGATGGTTTCAACATCTCAATGGTCTTCATGCCTCCTCATAGCTTCAAAGATTCTCCATGTCAAGTTTCAAGCTTCACAAGTCAAGTTTCCTCGGACAATTGCTCGGATGGTTGAAAATCGGTTGTATTGGACAAAAGTCAACTGTGGTCAACATACAGTCAAACTTCATAATTTTGGTCAACATCCTCATTTTGAAGTTACATTCATCATTTGATCAAGGGTTGATCATGATTCATCAAGAAAACTCAAGATTTGCTCAAAGTCAAACTTTCTAAATTAGGGTTTCTAGGTGAAAAGTCAAGCTAACTTTGGTGATCATAACTTTCTCATACTTTCTCAAAATTTTCCACCACCTCTTGTTTTGAAGGAAATTCAATTCTCTACAACTTCATGTCTCACAAGAATGTCCAAAATGCTTCATTTGAGGAGGTATAGCTCAAAACATTACGAGGTCATTTTCAAAGTCAACAAAGTCAACTTTTTGTTTTGAAGATATATTGAGCATGGTAACTCAATTGAGATGAGACCAAAAGGTTGGTTAGAGGACTCTTAGAGCTTTCCAAAAGTCAAGAACACTCAAAAATGTGGAAAATTGAGCAAGATACACTATTCGAAGTTGGGCAATTTTGGACAATTGCACAAAGGACATTTTGGTCAAATGCAAAATTTTCAAATGGGCCTATAATCTTTTGATCCAAACTTGTTCATGACAATATTCTTGACCCATAAATGCTTGGCCTGGCAATTTTCTATTTTATTGATTTTATTTTGAATTTTAAACATTTAATTCAAAATTAAATTATATAAAATATGAAAATTAGGTTATTTTCAATTAAGTTGGTTATATCTTTCTTAATGTCGAAAGCCCAATACACTTACCAAATTCGTGCAAGCCATGGCATTGATGAGAAAATCATATTTTCTTCAATATTTGATTTTATTTTCAAAGAAAATATTTGCACATTGATGGAGCAATCTTTTCCACTCTTTTTCATCAAACTTCCTCTATAAATACTTTCGACATATGTGACAGGACAAAACCCAACCAGAATAACCCAAACTCTTGCAAATTTTTCAAGAAACTTGAAAAATCGTGTTCTTATTCAACCACTAGGTCGAACCAATCATCCATTGTCTTCGAGGGAGGTAGTTTAAGTAAAAGTACACACACTCTTGCCATGGAGTTCATGGTGAATCGAGCCATGTACATGCATACATATTCAAATTTTCTTGATTTGCATTTATTAACACCGTGTTTTAATTGATTCTAAGTTTTTTGATGTATCATGAGACACCAGGGATTGATCACGGGCAATCGCCATGAGGTTTGAGCGTCAAAACATGAGATGCCATTCTTAGGGTTTCGGCTGGAAAGCTTCGAGCAAGCTTATCCGGAGACGTTCGAAGACGAGGACCTCACCATCGTGTTCATGACCCTCGATTTAGGGGGTAAGTCCTCCTTTCCATTTATTCACGTATTTTGCTTGCTTTCAATTTCAGGTCACGGAGAAAGCGGCCGGGCCTAGCTCGGCCCGACTCAGTGAGCCGTGAGGGAGCATCGTGGCGCGATCGGCGTTGATTCGTCCATTCATAAGTCACAGGGGTCCCTGCGCTGGCGGTTGTGTTTTGAATATTCGAGGGACACGTAATCACATATCAATTGATTTTTTGTTTTTCTAACACAGGATGACACTTGGTGGTGGTTAAGTGGATTCATTGCGGATACCCTCGATTCATGAGTTCGATTCTATCGGTGGTTTTATTTTCTTTTTCCTCAAGCGCATATTTTTCATATTTTCAATTTCATATTTTTGCATCATTTAATTTCTTTTCATATTTTATTTCTGCATTAAAATTACAAAAAATATTTTATTTTCCACATTTATATACGAAAACTTTTATTTAATTTAATAAATTAAAAACATATATTTTGCATGCATATTTATTTTTATTTGTAATTTAGCATTTAAATCATTGTAAATTCATTTTAAATTAAATTGCATCTAAAAATCCCAAAAATTATTTAACTTATTTATCTTATTTCCGACTGTATAATAATTTTCTCATATTAATAATTGCATTTTTTCAACATTTTCTCTTGTTTCGATTTCATCATGTTTCGGTGCTTAGAGAACACTTTCCGAACACTTTGTACACTCCTACGAGTCATTACAAGTCAAGCGAAAATACTTTTTCAAAACATTTTGTCAAACACACACACCCAAAAGCAATTTTAAAAAGTGATCTAGAGCAACTAAGAGCCGTAGATAACTTCTTCGGATGGAAAGTGCTAATACCTTCCCTTTTCATAACCATTCTCCAGAACTCGAAGATCTATGAGAAGGTCTTTTACGTTACTTTTACCTTCCCTTAATTGGATAAAAAATAAAAATTCGGTGGCGACTCTTCTTTATCCGCACATTTGAATACAAAATCCTACAAAAGTCAGGTTCACACGTTACACCAACGTCTAATAGTCGGGAGTTCGAGCAACGGTGATTTCCGAGAAATCACTACTATGAAATACATCCATCGTAGTTGATCACTTTTCTCCATGCACGGAGGGGTTACCCTTGGGGTATGCCCTTTCAAGTTTAGCTTAGGTTTTCGTCAAAATACCTGCAGTATACGACAACCACAAGCGAGGTCCCTGCTGCAGTCAGG
>CM038794.1:129392445-129532877 GCA_021764765.1 Vicia sativa
TTTTCTTCCACTTTCTTGAAAATCACAATTAGAGCAAATTGCCAAACATAGCATTTTCAAAAATCAGCTGAAACATGATAAATATTGGTGTCCAATATGTTGCATAATCACTATGGAACTTGTTGCAAACTTAAAATCAATAATATGAACTAAGCTTAAAACCGCTTTTTAATTTCCATTTTTTCAAAACTTCAAAATCGCTTAAGCTTTGATTTGATTTTTGTCGATCAAACCATGTTATGATCATTCAAACATCATCACCATGCATCATACGAGTGATCCGACTATTGGTTATAACTGAATACGATTTACATCGATTTCCAGTCCTGCTTTTCATTGATACAAGTCGACTTCTATAGAGTTATCCAAGCAATTCCATGAGTGCACTATTCATACACGATCCTACACGCTCGCTGGTGCTCTAAAGATCAAGAAATAACAACTCGAAACACTTAACCCGTAAATCGATCTCAACTTTTCTGTATGCATACTTAACCGAGATATCATGATTCCTTACACCATTTGAAAAAACTCACGGCCAATCTCTTTCTGCACCCCTAATCTAACATTAACCTCAACAAAATCAAAGAATCATTGAATGAACATCATTTAATTTGATTTTAGGTTCTAGGTTCTTCAGATGTAAATCAAACATGATAGCTAATATAAATGAAATTAACAAGCATATTCATGTTCGTGGTGCAAAACCGATCAAAATTGATTTTTACTTCACTTAATTTGGTTGAGAAACAAAGATTTTGGATTGATTTTGGTAAACTAAGATCAAACGAAACCTGTGCATGTTCTCGTGTTCTTCATTTTCAAATATTCAAATAATCCTCTCTTATGTTAACACGTGTGTTAGTCCACCCAACACAGATGCACGCTTGGTCTAGTGGTTCCTGGCTTGGTCTTAAGTCATTCTCTTGCCACGCCGTCCCACCCAAAGGTCATGGGTTCAAAACCCAAGAAGACCATTTTTCATTCATTTTTCACAAAACTTCAATATTTTCTCATGTTTTTTATCAACTTCAACAATTTTTTGACCAATCAAACTTCTCATTTTGAGATGATTTTTTGCACACTTGTCATTTAATATATATATTTTATGATTATGTCAAAAATCCAAAATATTTTCATCTCGATTAAATTTTAATCGAGCCTAAAACGATGTTCAACACTTTTCAAACCTCCTTAAGATGAATTTTTCAAGTTTTCGACTTCCCATTTTTTTCAAAACTTTTCATAGTGAACCTCACATTTCAAAACATTTTCAAAACATTTTCAAATCATTTTCAAAACATTTCATCAAATCCTCTGTTTTTACCATGATCAATCCGATTTAAACGATAAACTGGATTCGCTTTCTTCTCGAATTTCTCGATCGATCACGGGCCTCCCTTATGGTGTGTCCCAACCCTTTATGTACATACTTAGTTTTATTTGTACATATTCAAAACATCTTTGTCAATATTCAAACATAAACAAATTTCTTTTCATTTGTTTTTC
The DNA here is from genome assembly GCA_021764765.1 of Vicia sativa. Taxonomy (NCBI): domain Eukaryota; kingdom Viridiplantae; phylum Streptophyta; class Magnoliopsida; order Fabales; family Fabaceae; genus Vicia; species Vicia sativa. The sequence goes on from CM038794.1 coordinate 129,393,955, forward strand.
ATTCGTTTGTTCTATACCGAATCCATTGGTTTTTAAAGGAAGGTTTCTCCGTAGCAAGATTTCTTTAAACCAATGGGCCTCCATTACGTGTAAGTCCCATAACATTCTTTATGTACATAATATTTCTTTTGTACATATCAAACTTTTTGTCAAACATTTTTTAAACAAACTTTTTATCCGTACATAACACGTATTTTTTCAAAACTTTTATCCGTATATAATATGATACTTTTCTTTGAAAATACTCACAGATAAACTTTGATCAATCATTTCTCGTTTCATCCGTACATTTTACACTAAATACCATTGGTATTGAAAGGAGCATTATTCCCCGTGAAATCGCTTTCAAATCAATGGGCCTTCACATGTTAAGTCCCAACCCTCCTATGTACATCCATCTTGTCTGTACATAAAAACTCGTCTCTGTACATATTCATTTCCTTGTACACAGCTCAAACTTGTAACAATCAAGTTACGCTGCTTTCAAACGCTCGCTCACGTACACTTGTTTATATTTCATGAAATAAACATCATGCATTGTTTATATTTCCTTCATAAACCCCGTGAATACATATCACACACACACCTGCTTATACAACTGCCTAATAATAACATAACAATTAGACTAATCAATAGGTTCCCACAAAGATAGCCTCCGCTGGCTTTATACAAGACAATTCATCATCAATACGAGTTAGCTCCGCTGGGCTTCTATACAAGATAACTCATCACTACTGAGTTTAGCCTCCGCTGGGCTTCATACAAGATAACTTATCCCTACGGTCGCTTTCTCTGGCTTTGTACAAAGAAACTCTCCCACGTAGTTAGCCTCCGCTAGGCTTCATATAAGACAACACTCCGCTGAGTCACCTCCTCTGGGCTTCGCTCAAAAGAACTCCTCATCGAGTTTAGCCTTCTGGGCATCATACAATGAAAGAGAGACAGAAATCTCTTAACAGCCTCCTATTGGGCTTCCAATACAAAGAATCACCGCTGCTTAAGATAGAACCCCGAAAAGGATGGTTTCCGTGAAATCACTTTCAAATTCCCCAATGAGTAAATTTCCTGAAATTGCTTTTATTCGTAAAAGGATGTTTTCTCTGAAATCCTTTCAAGCCAAAGCCGCCCATACCCTATAGCTTCCTCGAGCTTCATACAAGGACCTCGATGACCTCGACGACCTCGAATGCCTCCTCTGGCTAAATACAAGGACCCATGGGCTTCTTAAAAGCATCCTTTAATCCAATCAATTTCTCCTCGAGATTTAGACATTTATCATCTCTATGGAAGAAGTATCTCATCTATCACATCACATACAACAAAACTTTTCAAACTTTTCGAACTCTTAAACTCTTTTCAAACAAAAAACATCTCTTAATTGTAAGTGGTAACGCTTGTACACTCAAGCAAAACACCCAATACTTATAGTTAAAAGATTCAATCATCTTTTTCAAACATCTTTCTTAAACATGTAAGTGGTAACGCTGTACACTCAAGCAAAACCCTATATACTTATTTATGAAAGATTTTTATCAATCAAACTTTTCAAAAAATGTGATGAAATAGATTAGATATTTTTTCATTAAGATGACATTTGTCCGCCTCTTACTAACATCCCGTTGCTTCCACTAGCATAAGTGGGAACTACGATTGCTCCGACTTTCTCAACATCCTTTGAGAATACGTAGGCACAAGGTCTCATCCTCGCCGAGCAAATTTCTCATCTCCCCGCACTAAACAAACCATAGAACTCAGAGATCCGAGCTACAAATGCTCGATTCCACTAGGATATGTATGCGTAAGATCCATGCATCTTTGCAGCACAATAATAACAAAACCTAGAATCCCACATAATCTATCTTTTAAAATCCCAAAGGAGAAACTTTCCCAATCATAGAAATAGTAATTAAAAACACACAACATATCAAATATATTCATATATAAAGCTGTAGATAACTACATATATTTAGGGTGCTCCATCTATTCCCTTTATATAACAATCCCCTTACTGAATCTCCCCAATGCGTTATGTCTAGTTTGCGCTAGTCGTTACGATACCAATATCAACTGAGGGTATTTCACTTTCCCTTTTCATAATCATTAAATCATCTTTCAGGTTGAAAATAATAAAGCTCGATGCTCGCGGCATCTTTATAAACAAATCAAAAGATTTAAATCGCAGGCATCAGAAGATCCGAACTCACGCTCGCATCCTCAGCGCACACCTTTTAACGCGAATACCGCGGCATCTTTATAAACAAATCAAAAGAGTAAACGCTGAGCCAGAGATCCAAATTCTGATTCGATTCTCTAGCACGCCACTTTTAACGCGAATAACTAATCAAGTTAAGGATCCGAGCCCGCTGAAATCTCCGCTCTGGGAATAAGAGGTAGATTCCTGCACTATCCACCAAGTCCTGGTCCTAATATCGTCATTGTGGAAACATGATGGCCGAGATATTTCGCTAGGATAAATACTGCTATGACGAATCACCATGCCGGAGACTCGATGTAACGCGGGCTTAGCTTGATCGGGATCATCACGGATTAACGTGATGGCTTGGAAAGTCCGGACTAGTGAGAAAAGTAACCCACAGCTGCACAAGTGACATCTGTGGGGGATTGTACTGCAGGGGAAAATACGGTGACTTTGCCTTCATCTCAATTCCCAGAGTCTGTAGTAATTACTTTATGTTTGCTTTTCGATGTCAGAATGTATATTTATTGTCGACACATATAATCATTCAGCAAACGCAACTTATGTAACGATAACAAAGAAAAATTGTAAGAGAAAGAACTCAGATTTATTTGAAATGTATGATGGCCAAGTAGTTTATACACAAGAAAGTAAAAGCTATGCGAAACAATCTTAAGTTCCAACTACGCTAGTATCATATATTTCAACTATCTCATCTCTCCTTGCCGCAAGAGAAAGTGAGGAATTGATCTTCGCCATTCAACTTTGATGCCGATAGAGATTTCAGAAGTGATCGTGACGAGACATAGTATATTTAAATCCCTAACTTTTCCTTTAGACCGCCTCTTTTTCGGTTTTTATCAATGATACCTTTTTGCCCAAGCCGCCTTTTCGTGTTTCAACTCTTTGCAATACATGTTTTGTATATATCCTTAACTTTTGCCCGAACCTTTGGTTCGCCAAGATTCTTATTTTTGCTCTAGGCTCACGACCTGGGCGGTCTTTTACGCGTAGTATTTTTGACTACTGGCTCATTGTGTGTAAGTCTTCACCATCCATGGTGTTAGTATCATAGTTCACCGGAAAATAATTGCTCGATCACAAACGTCCCCCGAGGTGGGAGTCCATTTTCCCTAGGATCACCTCAGGTGAATGATGCGCTGACCACGGACCGACTGGCACTTTGCTCGACCTTCTTGTTAAATGCTCTAATCATTCGCTCGATAGATCTGCAAGTGATGGATGCGTAGTCATTTTCATCAATCGTTGATTCCGTCAAGGCGAAACTGGATCCAATCGCTCGCCAATCGCATCCTCGAGGACTCGTCGAGGGTATCTGAACCTCACGGGCAGGACCGCCCATACCGTATACAAGAGAGAAGCGGGTCATGTTGATGTCCGTATCTATAGTGGATAACCATCAAGAGCAATGGTAACATCTCATGCCAATCCTTGTAAGTCACCGTATCTTCAGATAATCTTCGATATTCTTGGTGGCGGCCCACTACGCTCGCTCATCTTGGGCCGATAAGGAGAAGAGTCAGATGTTTGATTTTGAACCGCTATGTAGTTCTATGATCATCTTGTTGTTGAGATTAGAGCCAAGTATCCGTGATAATCCTTTCGGAGTGCCATACCGATGATAAGATTATGCTTAATGAATCGAGCCAATGACATTCTTGGTACGATGCTAACGAGGCCAAGCCCCCACCCACTTGGTAAAATAATCAATTCACAAGGATGAAACGATGCTCACAGCGGGCTCGACTTCTCCAATCATGTCAATGCCCATACAAGGGCCACGGAGCGCTAGAACATCTGTGACCGGAGGGTACGCACTTCGTCTCGTGATATCCGTATTTGTGGCAAGATCGAGTATACGGTGACAATCGCTTCCATGGTGGACCAATAGAACTGCTCTCGATCTTCTTAGCCATGGTGTGTCCACTAGAGTGAGTACCAAATGTGCCTTCATGTAACTCTTCCATAATACGCCCGCTATTTTCCGCCTACAAAATGGAAAGACAAGTCGTGGTCACATGATAAGATGTCGCATCGAGGAAGAACGCGAATCTTCTCAAGAACTTTATCGTTAATGTATGCCCTCATGGATACTCTCGAGTCTCAAGATACCTTTCACGCCATAGTACCAAGGTTTCTCTTCCGCATCAAGTTCACAACAATATGCCGCCTGTCAAACTTTTCAATGATGATCCGGGAGCCCGTCATCTATCCCGACCTTGAACATAGACGACATAATGCCAATGCGCCTCGCTAACCGATTCTTCTCGTGGAATGATCGAAAGTAATCTCTCAAGTAGGATCAAACCTCGCAACATGCTCTCGATATGGAACAGATCTGGATGTTTCGTATCCCACTCCTTAATCCGATCGATCACCAAAACAGTTCCATACTACTGCAAGAACTCGATTCTTAAGTCAATAGCACTTTTAATACCCATGATGCATCGCCAGATTCTACCATGTCATATAACTAAAACATAACCTCGAGAGTGCGACGTCCGCCACAGAGATGTAATGATGGCGCCAATGTCATCGCTAAGTGAGTTCGAGGCTCCATCAAAACCATAGTCCATCCGATCCTTGTTCGTGTCCTTCGTCTGTCCTCGGGTTCTTCGTAACTCGTGACTAGTAAACACCTTCATCCGAAATTAACCCATAGATCGATAGTCATCTACTTTGACGAGTTAAAAATGATCGCCATTACACTTCCTTTGATCGCTGAGAAGTATACTAGATGTCATATTCTCAAGATCATTTGCCATCTTGCTATTCTTCCAGAGAGAAATGGGTTTCAAATATGTAGTTTATCTGGATCCATCTTGGAAATCAACAAAGTAGTGTAGAAGTAACATATAACAAGGCCCACCGGTGAGCTGCATTCAAGCCAAAGCGTGCAAGTTTTCTCGAGTCATGAGTATCTTGTTTCACACCAAATTTTGCTAAGGTAGTATATTGCATACTTTTTCGACTGCACTGGCTATGTTTCCCAACACAATTTCATAAAATTCTCAACATTGTCAAGTACATGATAAGAGGTCTTCTTCTACGGTCGGATCGTGGATATGAGATTCCAGGTACTCCTGATTTTGTCAAAAGCGATCCGCAATCGCTGCTCCATTCCACCACTTGATCTTTCTTCAAAGAACTTAAATATTGGCTCACAAGTAGCTAAATGTGCAACAACCGCAATGTAATCCAATCGGCCTAAGAAACCTCGACTTCCTTCTCGGTGGGAGGTGGATTTTGAATAGCTTTAACCATGGAGGGTCAACTCAATACCTTTACCATCGACAACAAACCCTAAGAGTTTACGATCTCGACTCCAAAGGTGCACTCACTGCAGTTCCTCCTCAATTGATTTCTTCAACCCATCAAATAGTTTCCGTAGATGATCAAGATGTTCTTCTTCACCGGATCGAGCTATCATGTCGCCGACGACCTCATCTCGTGATGAATCATGTCATGAAATAATGCCACCATGGCACGCTCGATATGGCGCCCACGCTCATCTCGAATCGGATAACCTTGTAGAAAGTGCCCCACTGTAATGAAAGTAGTCTTCTCCATGTCTTCGTGGAGCCATTTTGATCCGATCAACCGAGAAACCATCCATGAAGGAGAAAACTTTATGCGTAAGTTGTCAACCGTAACATCAATATGAGGAAGTGGAAATCGCTTTCTGACTTGCTTTGTTCAGATCTCTCAGAATCCACATACATTCGTATTTTACCATCCTTCTTAGGCATAGGCACCACATTAGCAACCCACGTGTGGATAGGAAGTAACGGTTAGAAACCAAAGGTTGAATCGCTTCATAACTTCGCTTTGATTTTCTCCGACATCTCGTGACGATGCGATTTAACCTTCTGTTTAATCGAGAAACCTTCTTTTCACGCAGTACAGTAATATCAATGTCTAAACCCGCTTCCTATCTTGATCTCTTTTTCCTTCATCAAAGATTCCAATTCACAACCTCAACTTGCTTCTTGTGTCTCGTATAACTCGATCTTCGTCTGAGTAGCCTCGACAAGTTCTCCTGCACTTCACAATCTTCCTCACCTTCGCCTTCGCTTGGTAGATCGGATTATCGGGGTCACATTTAGCAATAGATAGTTGTTATCAACGAGATTCCGAGTGATTCGTAGTGTATCATGTGGTTGTGTGTAAGAACACATAGCTTAAGGTGATAAAGTAAAAGAAAGAAAACAATAATTGAATGCAAAAGTCCAACGATTTTATTGAATGAAAATATACAAATGATGATAATATCCTCACAAACGAGCCATGATGCCCCGCAAGGCACTAAGCTTTTAGAGTTTATTGTTCGTAATATGAAAATACGAAAAGAAAACAAAAACAAGAGCAATTATTTTGTCTAAAGGAGATTGGTATGACGCCTCGCCCGCTTGTCGAGTCCGTTGTCGGAGTCAAGATCCACTTGGATGTCAAGCCGTTGTCGCCGCCTTCTATAGCATGGATTCCACTGTCGATGCGAAAGGAAGTTGGCCGACATTCGCGGCGATCATCTTCCGACCTTTGATGGTGAAGCCTAAACCAGCCTTGTTAGATTTGAAAGGAAGATCGTGGAGTCCCCAAATAGTACTACCTCCTTCTTCAACCGCACTGAGCATCTTTCAACGAGGCCATCCTAGGCGGAACTGTGTAACTTCAGAGGACAGGGAGTCAACAGTTTGACTGGGTATTGTTTCAAAAGCTTGACAAGAGTCTCAAGAATTCACCCTCCATCTCAAGGTATCGGAATGACAGTAGATGATCGCCATATTCTTCTTCACCGTGATATCAGTAACAACCTTCCCTTTCACTGTATTTTAGCTCGATGCGGTGAGGTACGTACCGCCCATGTATCCAAGGGCGCCCAAGTAAAGAGTAAGTCGGACGGATGTCCATGACGAAGAAAGTGGAGTCAAAAGTCTAGGAACCGACTTTAACAGTAGTGAGCTCTCCGAGCATCGCTCTCTTAGAACCATTAAAAGCTCTCACAATAATGTCACCGGCTTCGTGACCAATCCTTCAACATCAAGTCGATCAAAAGCTTTCGTAGGATATTTAGGCGTAACCGTATCCACCAAAACATGAGACAATGTAACGCCTTTGCATTAAACAGATGTGCTTTGTTGTGTTTCTTCCCAGAGTCAAATCAAGATCGAGAAGTTTAGGCTGTTGGTAGCCAAAGCTAGCAATACAAACTTCAAATTGGTTAGTGTAGTGTCTTGCGGCACGTGAGCATTCTTCAAACTTCACCAAGGCATTAGCGTGAGCCTTGAGCATAAGAGCGTGAGCAAGTATGGATATCGGGACGGAGTCTGCCCCAACTGCTCCACAACATTGTAGTCACTCTTCTTGATGATCTTCTAATTTCTCCATTTCTCGCTGAGGTGTCTTCAAAGAACTTCCTTTGGTACTTCGGGCCGAAAGGTGATGAGTGCTGGTTCTTTCCTCTAGCTTGGGAATGGATTGAATAGCTGGAATGCGAGGAGTCGCAATGTCTTTTGGAAGAGACATCCGGAGAGAATACCCTTCCTGCTCGTCACCTTACTTGATCCGTGATGTTGTCAATGTCGAAATGGTAGCTTCAATCGAAGATCCTCAATGGTCGAGGTCTTGCTTGACACCATGATAGTAAACACTACCCATAATTCCAAGGAATGGCCTTGTCAAGAGTATGGAACCGGTCCGGGAGAAGTAATGATGAGAGGTGTCACCTAGGCACAGGATCGCAGAGGAAATCCTTATTGTGTTAACATCAAGATAATCTTCTAGGAAATCGCCACCCCATCCGGTCGCCTTAACATCTTCAATAGGAATCTTATAGCTCTCGAACAAGAAACTTCACCATGTAATCGAACTTTCCACTTGCTTCCCAAGGTATCCCATGCATGGTATAGCTTCATTCACATCTTCGATCTTCAGCTTAGACATGTCTTCACACGGACTTCCACAGGTGGTTTCGTGGAATAGTATTTCATGGTTATCCACCATGCACCGGACACGCCTTCTCAACTAAGCACAACCATCGTGCGATGGGCACCAACGAATTCTCGGGCATCCTGGTCGACACGCTTGCAAGAAATTCTTCTTAATAGTCATCGAGGAATGGTCAAGTCATCTATGTTGAAAACATAAGAGTTCTCACCAACAACATTGGAAATTTTGTCATGGTTCGCATAGGCGCTGATCATCATATCTCGAGTCTCAACAGAGGGTCAAACTCAACTGCTTATCTTCAATCATATTGAATCTTGTTCTTCGTGAGCCCAACAGCTTGTCGTTGTCGTGTCGGGCTGTTGGAGTGGTAAGCACACTTAGCATTAGGATTGTATTCTGAGAGGAAGTGTTGACACTCGAGGAGGATCCTTCAAAGTAATCGCCCGCCAACATGTGTTGCAAGGCTCATGACAATGGCATGTCGATCTTTGTAACCGCCTCGTGGCGCTGCCTCGCCACGCTGTCTCATGGAGGTTGTGCCGATGTAGGATCGAGATCACAACCGCCTCTACAGATTGAGCATGGTCGGTCTTGCCTCGGCTTTTTCGACCACACAAGATTGGTTTCTTTCTTTCCACCAAAAGATCTCTTCGCAACATTTAAGATGACTCTACATGAATCTTCCTGCTCTTGATACCACTTCAATGCGCCTCGTCAAGACACCGTGAATCCTATCAAGAGTTTCCAATTAGATGGTTGAAAACGGATCGCTGTTCCCATAAACATATCAACCAACCCTATCGGGCAAGGGTGGTCGAATCACCGCTAGGTCTCTATTTTGCATATTCCTTGAACTTCTCATCACGACCCATAGACATGCTTTGTAGTTTCATGAGCGGGTGTCAATTCAAAGATTGTACCATATCTTCAGAAAGAATCGCTAAGTCACCCAAGTACAGATACTGGCCATTCTCTAGTCGATAATACCACTCCAATCGAGTTCCGGACAAACTCTCTTGAAAATAGGCATCCACAACTTTCATCACGTGGGGGTTGATCTTCCAACATAGGACTTCAAATGCATTGGACAAGAAACGCCATCATACTTGGCAAAAGTAGGAACTTTAAACTTGGGAGGAATCACACAGTGTGGACAAGACTCAGATCATCAAAATTCACCGACATTTTCAGATTTTCCACAAGATTCAGACGGTCTTCAAGTTGCTTGTACTTGTCATCTTCATCGAGCACGGCTATGATCGTAGTCTTTTTCGTGTCACGCCGACCGCTTCTTCATCATCCTCGACACCCCTCATTCTTGACACTTCCTTCCGAGAGCTCTATCCATGACCACTTTAGGACCACCTTTGTAACGTCACCCATGTTGAGAACTCCAATGACCTTCTTTCTGATGAGAGCTTTAGATCTTCTTGGCCTTGGACCAAACTAGTGAACATCTCCTGAACCGAGCATTTTGAGCCTGAGATCTTTGACAATTGCTCAAGAGCCATTTCGCTAAAATAAATAGCGAGAAAATGAGAAAACCAATCTTCATGTACCTGCATGAGATGTTATGCCATGATATATGTTTATGCAAATGCAATTCAATGTTTTCAAGGACCTTAGAGATTTAAATTTGTTAAACAAGCACGAACAAACATTTATTAGTTCTCTTTTCATTCTTTTCTTTTAAGTACAAAAGATAGTTCAAAACAATAAAAGCATAAAATCCTAGAGCTCTAAGTCTCCCATGGGCACTTCCTCTGGCGCCATAGGCGCTGATGCTTTCGTCCTCGTGAAGTAGCTTGGTCAACTCTAGCACTTTCTTCTCACTTGCATAGCATCGAGCTTTAAATGTATCCATTTCTTCTTTGAGCTGAATTCGTGATCTCTTCAAGTCTTCAAGATCAGAGGCATGTCGGGATGGAGAATAAGATAGGATACGCCACCTATAGCAACAGTTCCATAATTACCGGTAAAACAAAGTGAATGGCATCATGAGGTTTTAAGCTCGAGTCGCACCCATTTGAGGTAAGGTTCCCAAGGAATGGAGTTTTGGTGCCCCAAAGTCTTGGTATCATTTCTTTACCATGCCCTAAGCGTATGAACCTTCGCCGGTAATTCTGGAGATTGTGGTTGTAATCGAACACAATATCTTGGGGAAGCATATCATGAGGACCATCTCTTCGAGCAAAACCAAACTGACGTAGAGCTAGAGAAGGGTTGTAAGTGATACCCCCCCTTATACCAAGTAGTGGTACATTAGGGAATTCTCCACAACGCTCGATGAATGTGAAGTCCTTTTGAGAGAAAAGACTCCAACGAATATCTGAATGAGAGAGTGACATTAGCCTTTGAGACCACTTCAACCTTTGTTCATTCTTCAAAACTGATGGAGGAAGGTGCGAAATAAACCACCTGGAAAGTAACGGTATACAACACATGAGAGTTCCTTGTCTTTTGATAGTACGAGTGTGGAGAGAGTGTAGGATGTCTCCAAGTAAGGTAGGCACAGGATTGCGGGTAAGAAACAACTTGATGGCGTTAACATCTATGAATTGATCCGAGTTAGGGAATAGAACCAACCCATAGATTAGCAAGGCCACAATGTCTTTGAATGCATGGAAACTCATAACTTTGAGGAATTCTCGGGCTTTCTTAATCAGGAACTTGGAAAGTAAACCCTTAACTCCACTTCTAGTTTCCCAATTGGCTTCAATGTCCGAGCGCTTTAGTGTAAGGTCGATGCAATGTCTTCGCATCTAGGAACCTTTTCTAAACCGTGAATGGCATTTGGTCAAGAATGGGTATCCCAAGTAGCTTAGAGAACTCTTCCAAGGTAGGAACTAATGATAACTGGGAATGTAAAGCAATGGTGTTTTGATCGAAGACCGGAATAGACATGCATCATATCTTCTTCAAACCGAGATAACCAAGTCAAGTAGATAACCATGTCTTTTGATGAACCGAGCATGGTCGGAATTTCAAACCAATTTTGAGTGCGAAGGTATACCCATGAAGTTGATTCGATAGTCTTTCTAGAAGCCATAATACCTACAAAACAGAGCAAAGATAAATCCCTAGGTCCTTGAAATAGTTAGAAATGATATGCAATGCGATGATGTCATGATGTCATGTTTAGCACACACAAACAATTCACACAATGAGCCTAGGTTTAAGGCTTGATGAGGTATAGGTGATTACCCCACCAAAAGTTTGAGTTGGTTCATCCTTGTCCCATGATAGTAACCCGTTCTAGGAATCTCACATCATTGATCTTTCTCGTAGGCGCTTATTTCAATACGACTACCAAGGGACGACCGAAAATATCCCAAAAGTCTGATACCAATGAGCGTAGCATCGAGTATCAACCAACCTTAGTCTCAGACTCAAAGCCGCCATCTCACTACCTTCTAATGGCCAAGATGGGTCAATTAAGGTTCTAAAAGTTTAGTTAGTGCTTGATGACACCACGCAGGCCAAATACTATCCTCAACTTGGAAATGAAGAGTATCAAGACATCCAAAGTGTCACACTAACGTAGCCATCATGTTGACCGCTTCGACATATGTCTAACTGTCGCGACGATTTATTATGCTACTTACCTAAAAGGAAACCCGGATCCGTGTGATCCCCACAAATATAATACCCAAGCAACCCTTTAAAGATAAAGCAAGTCAAACAGAAAATAAAGAAAGTTATCTAGAAATCCCTAAGGCATTCTCTTTAGGGTGTCTCCTCAGCAGAGTCGCCAGCTTTTGTAATACGGTGAACTCGACTTTGAGATTTTTGTATCAGAAAATGGATAGCAAGAGTCGCCACCGACTTTTCTTTTATCCAATTAAGGGAAGGTAAAAGTAGAAAAAGACCTTCGTTAGATTCTCGAGTAAGGGAGAAGGTTATAAAGGGAAGGTATTAGCACCCTTTTCATCCGTAGTTATCTACGGGCTCTTAGTTGCTCTTAGATCACTTTAAAATTGTGTTTTCGTGTGTTTGAAAAAGTTTTGAAAAGGCATTTCGCTTTGACTTTGTAATGATTCATGTAGGAATGTATACAAAGTGTTCGGAAATGTTTCATTTTGAAAGAGTTTGAACTTTGACAAAAGTGTGAGGTGTGAAAATATTTTGGTAGAGCAAGCAACTAAAAGTCTTATTACCTACTTTAATGGTCGTTGTGTTATTTTACGCCTTTAGAATAGCGCTATCCGCATCATTAGTTGGTAGGTAACCCTATTTGTTGGATGTAAGCGGACATCTGAAAGGACATCGATGGTCATAGAAGGCAACTTGTAGGAAGTATCCTAGCACATTCAAGGGACTATCATCACTTTCAGGCGACAATCGAGGGTCAAGATCATGTACCGTAGGCTTACATCGTGGGTCTATGATCTTGTATCAAGGGACTATGATGATTTGTTTTGAAGGAAAGGCTAGGATATGTCATACCCCAATTTTTGACCTAATATACCACCATATATTTGCATCATTGATAACTAACTGTATAAAGATTAATCGGGTATAGCATTCACAGGTCAAAATTAGGGTTTCATCAGATTTTCATCTGATTCTTGAGCCAACCAATTAGGGTTTGAGATTCTTCCATCTCATTTGATCTATCTTGATCAAATCATCACCCTTCCATCCTCAGATATCAAATTCTCTCACAGATTAATCAAGGATCGACCAATTAGGGTTTTGATCGGGTGTGAGAATTCTCTGACTTTTTGAGCAGTGGATGACTTTTTTGGATAGAGATTGGTCATCATATCTTAGATATAACCTTTTGACCTAATTTTTGGATTCAAATCATCACGTAGTTCATGTAATTCATCTCGCTTTGTAAACATCTGATGAAATTTCATCTGCACAGAAAAGTCAAACTTTGACTTTTGGTCAAAATTTTCAAAACAAAACTTTTTCCATCATCAAAATACTTCAAATGATCCATCATGATCATCAAAAATCAAAGAATTTGGAAAAGTCAACAAAAAGTCAAAATTTCTATAACTTAGAAAAATTTCTAAGTGTTGAAATTTTACATTTTTTCCAAACTTCAAGCCATTTTTTCACCTAGTTCCAATTGGAATTTGAAAAAACTCAAAACATGAAAGTTGTAGATCATGGAAAAATATTTCCAAAATGTCCAAGAACTTCAAAATCCATGGAGGCTAGCTATGTTTTTGAAATTGAAACCAAAGGTTCCATGAAACTTAAATTTCAAAGTTCACAACTTCAAATTATAGGTCATTTTGTGTTTTTTCACTTAAACCACTTGCAACCTTGCCAAATGGATTGATTGAACTGATAAACATCAGCTTGGAAGTAATAATTGGAATGAGATAGGATCAAAGTAAAATTGAGCACATGGTGAAAAAAGGAAACTTCCTTTTGTGACAAATACCATTCTTACCCCCTTAAGCAAACTTTGATTCACCAAATGGCTTGTACTTCCTTGCCTAATCTTTTCAGACCTCTTGCCTATAAATAGCTATCAATTCAAGAGAAATCAACACCAAAAATTTCACAAATACAAGTTTTCTTGAAAATCAAGCAATTCATGTCAAATTGCCAAACATAGCATTTTTGAAAATCCAATGGAAACATGATGAAAATTGGTGTCCAACATGTTCCATAATCATTAACAAACTCATTCAAAGCTTAAAATCAACATGTACTAAGCTAAAACTCAGAAATCATTTTTTCATTTTTTCAAACTTGTAAAACTGCCATAAGCAATCGAATTTGGACTTAGGCTTGTTTCCTTTGAGTTGTGAGCATCCTAACACAATCCATATGCATCATGGAGATGATTCAAAACAAGAACAACAACCTGTAACTGCTTAACCTCGTTTTCCAGTTTCAATTTTGAGTGTATGCAGGTTGACTTGTGCAGCTCGATTCAAGCAAGTTCAGAGCAAGTAGGCCATCTCTAAAGCATCCTCACATGCCGCTGGTGCTCTAAGGATCAAGAAACAACAACTGGAAGTGCTCTAGAACAGGTTTCGATCTTCACTTTTCCAGGTATGAACACGAAACTGGTTCTCCATATTCTTTGCATCAATTAAGAAAAGCTCTTGGCCATTTGTTTTCTGCACTCAACACGAACAATAGCCCTCAATAAAATCAAACAATCGTTCAACATACATCATTTAATTTAGATTTTTCAGTTTAGGGTTCATACGTGTTCTTCGAATCGAAATCATTCTAGGCTTAATATAAATGAAATTAACAAGCATCTTCATGTTCGTGGCATAAAATCGATCAAGTTTGGTTTTTACATCGTGCCTTTTGGTTGAGAAACGAAGGAGATAGCTCGAATTCGTGAAACTGAGAATCAAAACACAAGCCCAGAAATTCGCGCGTGTTCTTGATGTTCTTCAGTTTTTAAATTTTCAAATTAACCAATATAATATTAACGCGTGTTTTTAATCCACTAACAACCCAAACGTGTTTGGCTCAGTGGTTCATGGTTTGCCCTTAAGGCTTTGTGACACGCGTATCACCTCATGGTCATGGGTTCAAAACCCAGCAAGACCATTCTTTTTACAAAGTTTTCAATTTTTCATGTTTTCTTCAAAACTTTCCAATACCATATCAACACGTGTGCTGGTCCACTAACATTTCAAACGCGCTGGCTCAGTTGGTTGCTTGCTTGCTCTTAAGGCTCTTTGCCACGTGCCCCACCTCATGGTCATGGGTTCAATCCCTCTCAAAACCATTCTTTTTACAAACTTCCAATTTTTCATGTTTTTTCACAAAAAACTTCAACAATTTTTTTAACCAATCAAAACTTCTCATTTTGAGATGATTTTTTGCACACTTGTCATTTAATATATATATTTTATGATTATGTCAAAAAAATCCAAAAAAACTTTCATCTGATTAAATTTTAATCGAGCCGAAAACGATGTTCTGAACACTTTTTCAAACCTCCTTAAAAGGTGAATTTTTCAAGTTTTCGACTTCCGATTTTTTTCAAAACCTTTCACAAATCAACTTAACATTTCAAAACATTCTCAAAAACATTTTCAAATCATTTTTCAAAACATTTCATCAAACTTGCATCTTTTTACCATGATCGATCCAATTCAAACGATAAACTGATTTCGCCTTCTCTCTCTTTCTCGATCGATCGGGCCTCCTTATGGTGTAAGTCCCAACCCTTTATGTACATATTTAGTTTTATTTGTACATATTCAAAACATCTTTGTCAATATTCAAACATAAACAAATTTCTTTCATTTGTTTTTCATTCGTTTGTCTATACGCCGAATCCATTGGTTTTAAAGGAAGAATTCTTCCGAGTAAAACTTTTCAAACCAATGGGCCTCCATCACGTGTAAGTCCCATAACATTCTTTTATGTACATAATATTTCCTTGTACATATCAAACTTTTGTCAAACATTCTTTCAAAACAAACTTTTATCCAGACATAACACGTATATTTCAAAACAAACTTTTTATCTGTATATAACACGATATTTCAAAACAAACTTTTATCCGTATATAACATGTATATTTCAAAACAAACTTTTTATCTACATAACATGATACTTATTTTTCAAAATCTTTATCCATATAATACGATACTTTTCTTTGAAAAACTTTTACGATAAACTTTGATCAATCATTTCGCTTCATCCAGACATTTTACACTAAATACCATTGATTTTGAAAAGAAGTATTATTCCCTCGTGAAATCTTTTCAAATCAATGGGCCTCTTACGTTGTAAGTCCCAACCTCCTATGTACATCCATCTTTGTCTGTACATAAAAACTCGCTCGTGTACATATTCATTTCTTGTACACAATTCAAACTTGTAAATAATCAAGTTACGCTGCTTTAAACGCTCGTTTACGTACACTTGTTTATATTTCATAAATCAGAATAAACATCATGCATTGTTTATATTTCCTTCATAAACTCGTGAATACATATCACACACACACTGCTTATACAACTGCCTAATAATAACATAACAATTAGACTAATCAATAGGTTCCCACAAGATAGCCTCCGCTGGGCTTCATACAAGACAATTCATCATCAAGATGAGTTAGCCTCCGCTGGCTTCATACAAGATAACTTATCCTCAGATGGTTTAGCCTTCTTGGCTTTGTACAAAGAAACTCTCCCACAGAGTTAGCCTCCGCTTTTCAGATAAGACAACACTGCTGAGTCGCCTCCTCTTGGGCTTCGCTCAAAAGAACTCCTCATCGAGTTTAGCCTTCTCTGGGCATCATACAATGAAAGAGACAGAAATCTCTTAAACCTCCTATTGGGCTTCCAATACAAAGAATCACCCGCTAAGATAGAACCCCGAAAGGATGGTTTCTCGGTGAAATCACTTTCAAAATCACCATAGAGTAAAATTTCCTGAAATTGCTCTTATTCAAGAAAGGATGATTTCTGAAACCTTTCAAGCCAAAGCCAGCCATACCCTATAGCTTCCTCTCGAGCTTCATACAAGGACCTCGATGACCGATGACCCTCGAATGCCTCCTCGGCTAACAATACAAGGACCCACGTTTAAAAGCATCCCTTTAATCCAATCAATTTCTCCTTGAGATTTAGACATCTATCATCTCTATGGAAGAAGTATCTCATCTATCACATCACATACAACAAACTTTTCAAACTTTTCAAACTTTTCAAACTTTTCAAACAAAAAACATCTTAATTGTAAGTGGTAACGCTTGTACACTCAAGCAAAACACCTAATGCTTACAGCTAAAAGATTTAATCATCTTTTTCAAACATCTTTCTTAAACATGTAAGTGGTAACGCTTGTACACTCAAGCAAAGCACCTAATACTTACGATTTAAAGATTTTAATCAATCAAACTTTTCAAAATGTATGTGATGAAATAGATTAGATACATTTTTCATT
Source organism: Vicia sativa (assembly GCA_021764765.1). Classification (NCBI taxonomy): domain Eukaryota; kingdom Viridiplantae; phylum Streptophyta; class Magnoliopsida; order Fabales; family Fabaceae; genus Vicia; species Vicia sativa. Next base: position 129,411,014 of record CM038794.1, read on the forward strand.
AAGATGACATTTGTCTGCCTCTTACTAACATCCCGCTGCTTTCCACTAGCATAAGTGGGAACTACGATTGCTCGACTTTCTCAACATCCTTTTGAGAATACGTAGGCACAAGGTCTCATCCTTGCCGAGCAAATTTCTATCTCCCTCGCACCAAATAAACCATAGAACCCAGATCCGAGCTACAAATGCTCGATTCCATTGGGATATGTATGCAAGATCCACGATTTGCGAGCACAATAATAACAAAACCTAGAAATCCCACATAATCTATCGTTTTTAAAATCCAAAGGAGAAACTTTCCCAATCATAGAAATAGCAATTAAAAACACACAACATATCAAATGTATTCATATATAAAGTCAGATAACTATATATTTAGGGTGCTCCATATATTCCTTTATATACCAATCCCCTTACTCGAATCTCCCAATGCTATGTCTAGTTTGCGCTTAGTCGTTACGCATATCAATATCAATTGAGGGTATTTCATTTTCCCTTTTCATAATCATTAAATCATCTTTCTTGTGTTGAAAATAATAAAGCTTGATGCTCATGCATCTTTATAAACAAATCAAAAGATTTAAATCGTTATGCACGGAAGATCCGAACTCACGTCGATCCTCAAAGGCCACCTTTAACGCGAACAGAAAATGGCGACTCGGGAGTACGAAACTTTGATTTTTCAAAAAGAAAACGCGAGAGCACCAAGATTTTTTGTTTTCAAAAGAAAAGAAAGGGATAAGCTTTTCATTTTGCATATATCTGCTTTTTCTTTATTGTGTGTTTCGCGATTTCACTTGATGGAAAGAAATCCTAACCCGGATTTAAGAAACATTTTAAGATCTAGGTGGAGGTATTAATACGTGAGCGCTCAATGCTTTCGGTTAATATTTCCGCAGTGGAGGTTGTCTCGAGGGTATTGTGTTTAGCGAGTAATTGCGAAGACGTATTTCGAGGAACTTAAGAAGTCGAGTGGATCAGAACACACAAACCATCCCGCCATTAGGATGTAGTGTAGATTATTCGGTGTAAGCCTAGAGTAATTGTCATGCGAGACTACGATCAAAGTAGTTTCTCTTGAAAATATTATTGACCATCGAGTATTCACCAAATCCAATAATGTTTTGAAGGGAGTGTTGAGCTCAGATATCGAGAGAACCCGATTCATGTATGAATAAGCCATTAGAACTTAACCCCGCTGATTCTTATCGCTGGTTTCATGCTCGTGACTTCAACGCCGCCTGTGTATAACTACTAACCATGTTTGTTGCATTCATGCATTCATTCATTCATTCAAAACAAAAAAACTTCATTTTCTTTCCATTTCCAAAGAATTTAGAGATTTTTCTTTGTAAAATATTTTAGGTTAGAGTGATGGACGCCGAGGAAGATTCACCAAAAGATACGCTTTAGGATTCTCGACGAGGAAAGTTGAAAGAGTTAGCATCCTTGGTAGAAGATCCCCTGATTTCGTAAAACGCTATGGAACTCTTTTAACTCTTCTCGAACGCTAATGTTGATGAAGGACTCTCAAAACTTTCGCTCGCCTACGATCCATCATCGCTTCACTTTCCCCGATTATCGCTAATGCCTACTTTGGAAGAGTACGCATATCCTAGGTATCTCAAGATCGACAAAGTGCCTTTCAATGGTTTGGAAGCCATTCCAAGTCACAAGTCATTGCAACAATGACTCATTTAAAGAAACTTGAGATAGACAAAACCTAACTACCAGAGGAAAACTCTTAGACTAACTTCAAAGTTCCTAATGGAGAAGGCTCTCAAATTCTGTCGGTAGTATGGTAGCCTTTGAAGCTATTTTAGCTTTACTCCTCTATGGATTGGTGTTGTTTCCCAACGCCTCAAATTTCGCTGATATCAACGCCATAAGGATCTTTCCGATTGGAAACCTGCTCCCACTCGCTTGGTGACACGACGCCTCTATTCATCATAGGAATCGCAAGGAGACGGAACTATCGTGTGTTGTGTACTGCTTTTCAAATGGATTGTCTCACACCGCCTAAGTCTCCTATCTTCCGCGAAAACAAAGACGAGTGGCATTGGTCCGTAAGACTCATGTCTCTTACAAACGATTTATATCCATTGGTATACTTTGGCAAACAATGAGATGGAAATCATTGAGAGTGGAGAATTTGCCAACGCATTCCTCATTGGTACGAAAGGAGGAATCAACTACAACCCATTCCTAGCAAAACGTCACCGGATATGCAAATTCGTAAACCTTCTAGTTTTACAAGAGAAAGCTACTTCTATCATGAAGGAGAAGATTCCCAAGGATCAAGGCTAGGATGATCAAAGCTTGGCATCACATCCAAGAAAAGGAAAGGGTAAGGCAAAGAATTGTGTAGCCATGGAAACCTACACTTTGGTAAAGAAAAGAGCTAAGGAATTCAATGCCTTACGCTTATGAGGATCCCATGTTCTACCGCCCAAATCGACAAATTTTCCCGAAGCCGTGGAGAATACCAAGAAGCCTTGACCAAAATAAGGTTTGAGAAGGAAGCTTTGAAAGCAAATTCCTCAAGACCAACCTTGAGATTGAGAAGCTCAAGAAGCAAGTCAAAGATCATGAAAAGACGCCTACTTCCGTGATGAATGGCTCATGGAGAAAGACGAGAAGATTCGCCGTAGGATAGCGAATCCGTAAATACGCCAAGGAAGGGAAAAGAAAGCTCGAGGAGATGACAACCAGCGATCTCGCCCCAACAAGTGGAAGAGAGTCATTAGCAAGCTAAGAGCCGAGAAAGCCAAACTAAAAGCTCACTATGGAAGGAAACTCGTCAAGTCGATCAAGTTTTGATCGCCATCCGACTAAGATGTTTAATTAGTTTAATTTAGTTTGTAATTTTATCATTTATTGTATCATTTGTGTGAGCAATGCTCCAACAAAAACAATTGTTGTAATCTTCCTTCATTAATCAATAAAATTTGTGTTTTCCATCCAAATATTTGCCGTAAATATCTCGCTTAGTGTAAATTTTTGAAATTTCTTTTCTTTACAAATCATATTCATGCATCATACTTTGCATTTAAGTCTATTGATTAGGGTCCGATATTTCACTTTCCAAATTTCTCACTTTCTAGTTTGAGTTCGAACAAATAGAAAGATCGCTGTCGTCGCTGCCTTAGAGTTTCTCATCGTCCAGCACCAACCTCGAACGCACGATACCGATCAAAAAGAAGAAAAGTAATGGAGAATTTTGAACAAGAAAACGTTGAACTCCGTGGTACGGTAACCACACTACAAGGAGAGTGGAGAGACTCACGCCTTTGGTCAATTCGCTGCCACAACAAGAAAGTCAACAAGCAAAACGAGCAATAAAACCAAATAGCAACTTCGAGGATACTACTACTCCAGCCAATGTCGCAGCCTAGTAGTTCACCTTTCAAAGATGCCGTAGGGCTATCCATGGGGAATGCCTTTTAACTTCGGCATTGGAGTTCGCCAACCGACTTCTCAAACAACCTCGCTTGAAATACCTACTTTTCAGCAGAACGCTACATTCACTCCACAACGTGGAATAACTTTTCCACAAGTAACAATGTCGGTTTCTCAACCGATCATGTTGAACTCAGCTTCCGTAGTGCATGCTACCATAGACGAAGAAGTTCATCACACTCCAGGAAATAACACGAACGCTCATGGTTCAATGGAGAGTCTCCAGGAACAGCTCCTCAAAATGCAGCTTGAGATAAAACGATTCGAGGAAAGAATTGTTTGGAAAACGCCAGACTTGTGCTTAGTTCCTCGCAAAATACCTGCAAAATTCAAAGTCCCTGACTTTGAAAAGTACAAAGGAAATTCCTGTCCGCAAAGTCATCTCACGATGTATGCCAGGAAAATGTCTACCTACAATGAGGATCATCAGTTGCTAATCCATTACTTCCAGGATAGTCTCACCGTGCATCAAGTGGTATATGGGTTTAGACAAAGACGAATATCCAAACATTCAATGACCTAGGCAAAGCCTTTATCCAGAAGACAAATTCAACTTGATATGGCTCTCGATAGGATCAACTCCGCTCCATGTCTCAAAAGGAAAGAGAGACATTTAAGGAATATGCGCAACGATGGAGGGAAATTCGCCCAAGTCAATCCGCCTTGGAAGAGAAAGAGATGACTAAGGTATTCCTCAACACTCTTGGTCCATTCTACTATGAGCGAATGATCGCTAGCGCCCAGAGACTTCAATGAAATGGTAAGCATGGAATGCGACTAGAAGAAGGGTTCGGACAGACGCCTAACCAAAGAAGTAGGATCTTCTAGTAATACCAAGAAAGTTGGAACCGCTTCCCAAGGAAGAAAGAACATGACGAGGAATGGTGTCCCAAGGAAACCACGCAAAATGTCATTCGACAACGATGTGTAGCGCCATAGCACCACCGTCAACACAACTCCGTGAATTGCTCCGCATTTCAACAAAATCAACAAACTCAACATTTCGCCAATGCTCAGCAGCCACAACCAAAACCGTGACGCCGAGGGTCACTCGGCCGACCCGATTCCTATGACGCATACGTAACTTTACCGCGCTATAGAAAGGAATCTAATACGATAAGGTTACCACCTCCGTTCCCCGAAAAGCTACCATGGTGGTACAAAGTCGATGTTTCTTGCCCTTTTCACCAAGGGGCACCGTGCCATGACCTCGAGCATTGCATAGCATTCAAGGCGTAATACAAAGATTAGTAAAGGCTAATCTTCTTTCCTTCGTAAATACAAGTCCGAATGCAAGCCAATCCACTTCCCACCATAGTGGACACTCGAATCTAATGCTAAGGAATACACATGTACCTTGTCACGTATGTAAACTTAGTCAAAGGAAACTTAGTGCATCTTCATGAAGCATACAAGACTACGAGCACCTTCACTAAGCATGATTATGCAGCTTATATCTGCTCCAAGAATATCCATGGATGTCCTACCATAAGAGCAGATATTCAATATTTGTTAGACATTGGTGATTTACAAATCTACAAAAACCGAGATGACCATGACGTAAATACCATAGGGCATTTTCCGCATGAGCTTTTAGTCTCAGATATCAACTCGGAAACCTCAAGTAAACGCCATCATCCCTTGTTTCAATGCACCGATCGATCAATTCAAAGACATGTCCCCAAAGAACATGAAAATCCCGCCCCTCGAATTTGGGATACCTTGGGAGAACCAAGTGGCAAATACGACTACATGGTGAAATACTCTACCGTAAAGCTCGAAAATCCGGATTGAAGATATCCAACCCATGTGGATGGGGTGATGACTTTGACTACCCTAGTCAATCGTAAGAGGAATACTGCCTTCAAACTAATCAATGATCGAGGTCCCAAATGAAGATCTCTATTTCAACACGCCTGTGGATTTCACCAAGCCGATCCGGTTACCACTATATTAACATGATCATCAAGATCAAGAGTATGACTCGGATACGATCTAGAAAGTGTCGCCGACAACGAGTCTCTTCACTCGTAAGACCGGAAGGAACATCCCAAGATTCAACACGAGATCAACAGAAGTACAAAGGCTAGCTCATACTTCCCGATCCGTCAATCAAGAAGATCGCTTAGCAAGACCAAAGGCAAAGGCCATCGCTCGTAGTCCTCAAAGCCTCACCAAAGAATCAAAGTTTACTCAAGGGTTAAACCAAGCGGAAAATTACCCGAGTACCCGACTTCCAAGGAGTTCGCACTATTGGAAACCCGCTAGTTAGGACTAATGTTCATAGCTCTAAGTAGTTTATCTTTGCTTTTTGTTTTGAACTCCGCGCCCAAAGCGAAGAGATGTTTTATAGGGTTTAGCTTTTAAATAATTTTGTCTTGCCCAAGACAAATGAGTTTGTATTTTAGGCCCTGCTCATATTGTGAAACATAAATAAAATGCGTTGTTTTGTTTCCACACTTTGTGTTTATTTTCATTTTACCCTTTTTGGAAATGATAATCCTAAAAACACATTGACAAAAAATCTTCAAAAAAAATCATAATGAAAATTAATGCAACACTTTCACATTAACTTTCAAAAAATGATGATAAAAATTTTTTAATCGAACATAAATCAAAATGCAGATTAAACAAATGGACAAACCCATTGAAAGCAAGAACTCACGCTCTCTCAACCTCGAAATCTCGCCAAGTCACTAAGGAAGAAATTGAAGAAGAGATCCTGATGAAATTTCTAGGTTGCTAAGGCACGAGGAAAGGATCATTCACCTCATAAAGAACCTCTAGAAGCAATCAACTTGGGTTCCGAGGAAGATAAAAAAAGTAAATATCGGAGTCATTGACAATGTGTCAAAAGAAAACCGATAAGTCTTCTCAAAGAATACGTTGATGTGTTTGCTTGGTCCTACCAGACATGCCGGTTGGATACCAAAGATAGTAGAGCATCATTTGCCGTTAAAACCGTAATGTCCGCCTTACAAAATCGAGGAGAGTTCATCCCGAAATGGTCGAGAAAATCGTAAAAAGTTCAAAAGCACCGACGGGTTTCCTTATCACTTCTGAATATCCTCAATGGCTAGCCAACATAGTACCTGTATCCAAGAAAGATGGAAAGGTCAGAATGTGTGTTGACTACCGGGATTTGAACAAAGCTAGTCCAAAAGATGACTTCCCACTACCGCATATTGACATGCTAGTGGACAGCACTGCAAAATTCAACGTCTTTTCCTTCATGGACGGTTTCTCTGGCTACAATCAGATCAGAATGGCTCCCCAAGATATGGAGAAGACATCTTTATCACGCCATGAGGCACTTTTTGCTACAAGGTAATGCCATTTGATTAAAGAATGCAGAACTTACTGTAGGGATGACTACTCTCTTCCATGACATGATGCATAAAGAGATCAAGTCTACGTGGATGATATGATAGCAAAGTCCGGCACGTAATGAGAGCATATAGACTATCTCTTAAAGTCGTTTCAACGACTAAGGAAATTTCACCACAATCCTAACAAATGTACCTTTGGGGTAAGATCCGAAAACTCCTAGGTTTCATTGTCACAAAAGGAATTGAAGTTGACCCCGACAAAGTCAAGGCTATTCAAGAAATGCCTACATCACATACGGAAAAGCAAGTAAGAGGATTTCTTGACGGTTGAATTACATCTCCGATTTATCTCTCGATGATCACACCGGGCCGATATTCAAGCTTCTCCAGAAAGATCAAAAGGTTGTGTGGATGTAAGATTGCCAAAAGCATTTGACAAGATCAAAGAATACCGCCGTAACCACCAATATCGATCCCTCCAAATAAGGAAGACCATTAATCTTATACCTTACCGCATTAGAAGAGTCCATGGCGCGATTGGACAACAAGACGAAACCGTAAGAAGGAGCATGCCATCTACTACCCGAGTAAGAAGTTCACGGACCGTGAAACTCGTACTCCATGCTCGAGAAAACATGTCGCGCTTTGGTATGGACTTCAAAACGCCTTCGCCAAGACATGATCAATCACACGACTTGGTTAATCTCCAAATGGATCCAATCAAGTACGATTTGAAAAGCCCGCTTTAACCGGAGAATCGCCGATGGCAAATGCTACTATCCGAGTATGACATCCAATACCGCACTTAAAGCGGTTAAAGGAAGCATTCGCCGATCACTGGCTTATCACCACCAACGAATACCGCTCTCAAGTTTGATTTCCGACGAGGATGTTATGTATGAAGATGAAAGATTGTGACGAACCGCTACCTGAGAAGGACCGATCCGTAATCCGATGGGGCCTAGTCTTTGATGGAGCAGTTAATGTTTTTGGTAATGGAATTGGGGCAGTCATCATCACTCCCGAAGGTTCTCATATACCATTCTCTGCCAGGTTGCTATTTGATTGCACCAACAACATCGCAGAATATGAAGCATGCATCATGGGTATCAAGAAGCATCGACTTGAGGATCAAGATCCTTGACATATAGGAGATTCACCTTGTGATCAATCAAATCAAAGACAAGTATGAAACTCATCATCTTGGTTTGATTCCTTACAGAGATTATGCAAGACGGTTGTTGACTTTCTTCAACGAAGTAAAATTGCATCATATCCCTCGAGATCAAAATCGAATGGCAGACGCCTTGGCTACTCTATCTTCCATGTTTAAAATCAACAATTGGAACGATATGCCCGATCGATCGACGCCTTGAAAGACTCGCATATGTCTTTGCATGTATTGACGATAAACCGTGGTTTCACGACATCAAACGTTTCCTTCAAACACGAGAGTACCCACTTGGGGCATCGTACAAGGATAGGAAAACTCTGAGGAGGCTTTCTAGGAATTTCTTCCTCAATGAAGATATTCTATACAAAAGAAACTTCGACATGATTCTGCTCAGATGCGTCGATGCAAGAAGCGTATACGATCATCCATGAAGTGCATGAAGGGTCCTTTGAACTCATTCAAATGGGCATGCAATGTCCGTAAAGATCTTAAGAGCGTGATACTATTGATAACGATGGAATCGATTGTCAAACACGTTAAAAGATGTCACAAGTGCCGATCTACGCAGATAAGATCCATGTGCCTCCGACTCTACTCAACGTTCTCTCCTCTCCGTGGCCATTCTCCATGTGGGGCATCGACATGATTGGAATGATTGAACCAAAAGCGTCCAACGGACATCGCTTCATTCTAGTAGCCATTGACTACTTCACCAAATGGGTCGAAGCAGCGTCTTACGCCAACGTCACAAGACAAGTGGTTGTGAGATTCATCAAGAACAACCTCATTTGCCGATATGGAATTCCAAGTAAGATCATTACTGATAATGGATCAAACTTGAATAACAAAATGATGAAAGAACTGTGAGGAATTCAAGATCGAGATCATAACTCGCCTCCTACCGGCCAAAGATGAACGGCGTTGAAGCGTACCAACAAGAACATCAAGAAGATCGCCCGAAAATGGTCATCACTTACAAGGACCGCACGAATGCGCCATTTGCTCGCATGGGTATCGATTTCAAGACGCACTTCAACAGGGCAACTCCTTTTCTCTAGTATAGGCATGGAAGCCTCGTAGAAGTTGAGATTCCATCAATGAGAGTTCTCATGGAAACAAAGCTATCCGAGGTGAATGGTGTCAAAGCGATACGACCAACCGAACTTAATTGAAGAAAAGCGCCGACCGCCTCGTGTCACGGACAACTCTATCAAAGAAGAATGAAAAAGCTTTCGACAAAAGGTCCCTCGTGAATTTCGAGAAGGCGACTGCTTAAAAAGATTCTCTTTTCAAACAGATTCTAGGGCAAATGGACTCCTAACTACGAAGGCCCATACATCGTCAAAAGAAGCTTTTTCAAGGTGCTATGACTCACAACCATGGACGATGAACTCCCGTATCCTGAATGCCGATGCACCAAGAAATACTTTGTCTAAAAAATAAAAAACAAAAGAACAATCGGTGAGTCGAAACCCGGGGGCTTAGGCAAAATGAGCGCGGTGGATTGAAAACTTGAAAAGGCGATCCAGGCAAAAATTAGAGACAATAAAAAAATATCCCGATAGATTGAAAACCCGAAAAGGCGATCTAGGAAAAACAAGGATAAAAAAATGACAAAGTAATCAGACTCGATTTTGTCAATTTGAAGAAACTTCCACCAACGGATCTTCAATCAACTCTTCTAAAGCCACAAGCGTGGGAATTCGAAGTTGTTAGGGATAATAGCGGTTATTTGCTTTCAATGTAGCCTTTTCCCAATAAATTATCATTTCCAACTTTTGTAAATAGTTCATGGAATCACGCCTTTGGTCGATCACCATTCTATCAATAAATTTGAGCCTTGTGCCTTTGTTTGCAATTCTTGTTTATTCCGCTTTGCAAAATAACGCTTTTATTGTGAAAATCACTTTTTGAAATGTAAATGTTTTAAATGAATTTTACTTCAAAATTTTGAAACAAAAGCAAAATTCTCCTTTGAAACTATGAACACGGAAATAACTTCAACCGCTTTCTCCAATGGTGTTTCGATCCCAAAGGAGTTGCCAATCACATGCAATTTTCTCCTCAACGGAAATCTTCAAAGGACGGTATTCTTATCCAAAAAGAATCCCCAATCGAGTTGCCAATGAAATGCTTTTCTCTGAAAGTGTAAAACATGCAACTCAAAATCTTCATCGTGAATGTTTACACCGTCGTAATCTTCACCAAGTATTTGTTCGAACTGTGACGCGGTCCTTTTCCCCAAATATCTCTTTAGTGTCTTTGTCAAAGTAGTGTTAGCATACATATAACATTCATGACATTCATACATAATAGCATCATTCATTGCATTTTTTTGCATTCCTCGAAATGTTTGCTTCCATATCACTGATGTAAATCACACTTACTCATGTAAGTACAAGTTTATCCCCAGTAGAGTCTCGCCAAATAGAAAAGATACATTTCTTTTTTATCCCCGGCAGAGTATCCCCAAACAGAGAAATGCATTTTCTTCTTCACCACATTCCCCACCGAGATCATTCCTCATTTGGAACAATGTCTTGATTGATCGCTTTTTCGCTCATTCCGAATAGAACCTCGCTCTAATCAACAAAGCAATAAGCAATAGTCTCATTGTCTCGAGCCACTTATTTTCATTCCTAAACTTGTCATAAAAGTTTGTTCTTCTCAACAAGGTCAAATCATGACGAGAAATTCCTCAGCTTTTTTCACAAAAGGAAAACCTGTGTTTTCTGATCAAAATGCCCGCATCTCCTCAAAAAGAGAGATCCTCGGCAAAATTGTATCCAAGAAAATAGAAGCTCATTTTCGAGTTCTGTTTCTTTCACTGTCTGTTATTCACAAAGCTGAATACACAGCAAATTGTCTTAAAAAAAAAAAAAAAAAGATTTACCTTGTTATAGTTATCACTTGTCGATAATCGGTAATATCTTTTCCAAAGGTCGTTTCCACCGTCTGTTATTCACAAAGTGAATATTCAAGAATTTCTCAAAAAGTTACCTTGTTATAGTTATCACTACCGATAATTGGTAACATCTTCAACACTCATTACCATAAACTATCACAAGGTGATAATTGGTAATATCATTTTCACTTACCTTAAACATTGTCACAAGGTCGAAGGTAATCTCTTTCCAAAGCGAAACAAACATTCACAAATTTTCCCTACCATGCCATTTTCTGTGATGTCATCTGGTGAAACTTTTTACAATCATTTTGCATCATCCGCATCTTTGGTATCTTAGGTCCAAAATTTATGATTCGATATTTAGTATCTTTACACCTATCAAAACGAAGATATTCATCTTCATCTCTCGTGTTAAAGAAACTTAAATAGGGCATCTCATACCCCAATTTTGACCTAATATACCACCATATATTTGCATCATTGCATAACTAATAAACATAAAGATTAATCTGTATAGCATTCACTGTCAAAATTAGGGTTTCATCGATTTTCATCCGATTCTTGAGCCAACCAATTAGGGTTTGAGATTCTTCCATCTCATTTGATCTATCTTGATCAAATCATCACCCTTCCATCCTCGATATCAAATTCTCTCAGATAATCAAGGATCGACCAATTAGGGTTTTGATCGTGTGAGAATTCTCCGACTTTTTGAGCAAAGGATGACTTTTGGATAGAGATTGGTCATCATATCTTAGATATAACCTTTGACCTAATTTTGGATTCAAATCATCACAGAGTTCACGTAATTCATCATCGCTGTAAAACCGATGAAATTTCATCTGCACAGAAAAGTCAAACTTTGACTTTTGGTCAAAATTTTCAAAACAAAACTTTTTCCATCATCAAAATACTTCAAATGATCCATCATGATCATCAAAAATCAAAGAATTTGGAAAAGTCAACAAAAAGTCAAAATTTCTATAACTTAGAAAATTTCTAAGTGTTGAAATTTTACATTTTTCCAAACTTCAAGCCATTTTTCACCTAGTTCCAATTGGAATTTGAAAAACTCAAAACATGAAAGTTGTAGATCATGGAAAAATATTTCCAAAATGTCCAAGAACTTCAAAATCCATGGAGGCTAGCTATGTTTTTGAAATTGAAACCAAAGGTTCCATGAAACTTAAATTTCAAAGTTCACAACTTCAAATTATAGGTCATTTTGTGTTTTTTCACTTAAACCACTTGCAACCTTGCCAAATGGATTGATTGAACTGATAAACATCAGCTTGAAGTAATAATTGAATGAGATAGGATCAAAGTAAAATTGAGCACATGGTGAAAAAGGAAACTTCCTTTGTGACAAATACCATTCTTACCCTTAAGCAAACTTTGATTCACCAAATGGCTTGTACTTCCTTGCCTAATCTTTTCAGACCTCTTGCCTATAAATAGCTATCAATTCAAGAGAAATCAACACCAAAAATTTCACAAATACAAGTTTTCTTGAAAATCAAGCAATTCATGTCAAATTGCCAAACATAGCATTTTTGAAAATCCAATGGAAACATGATGAAAATTGGTGTCCAACATGTTCCATAATCATTAACAAACTCATTCAAAGCTTAAAATCAACATGTACTAAGCTAAAACTCGAAATCATTTTTTCATTTTTCAAACTTGTAAACCGCCATAAGCAATCGAATTTGGACTTAGGCTTGTTTCCTTTGAGTTGTGAGCATCCTAACACAATCCATATGCATCATGGAGATGATTCAAAACAAGAACAACAACCTGTAACTGCTTAACCTCGTTTTCCAGTTTCAATTTTGAGTGTATGCAGGTTGACTTGTGCAGCTCGATTCAAGCAAGTTCAGAGCAAGTAGGCCATCTCTAAAGCATCCTCACATGCCGCTGGTGCTCTAAGGATCAAGAAACAACAACTGGAAGTGCTCTAGAACAGGTTTCGATCTTCACTTTTCCAGGTATGAACACGAAACTGGTTCTCCATATTCTTTGCATCAATTAAGAAAAGCTCTTGGCCATTTGTTTTCTGCACTCAACACGAACAATAGCCCTCAATAAAATCAAACAATCGTTCAACATACATCATTTAATTTAGATTTTTCAGTTTAGGGTTCATACGTGTTCTTCGAATCGAAATCATTCTAGGCTTAATATAAATGAAATTAACAAGCATCTTCATGTTCGTGGCATAAAATCGATCAAGTTTGGTTTTTACATCGTGCCTTTTGGTTGAGAAACGAAGGAGATAGCTCGAATTCGTGAAACTGAGAATCAAAACACAAGCCCAGAAATTCGCGCGTGTTCTTGATGTTCTTCAGTTTTTAAATTTTCAAATTAACCAATATAATATTAACGCGTGTTTTTAATCCACTAACAACCCAAACGTGTTTGGCTCAGTGGTTCATGGTTTGCCCTTAAGGCTTTGTGACACGCGTATCACCTCATGGTCATGGGTTCAAAACCCAGCAAGACCATTCTTTTTACAAAGTTTTCAATTTTTCATGTTTTCTTCAAAACTTTCCAATACCATATCAACACGTGTGCTGGTCCACTAACATTTCAAACGCGCTGGCTCAGTTGGTTGCTTGCTTGCTCTTAAGGCTCTTTGCCACGTGCCCCACCTCATGGTCATGGGTTCAATCCCTCTCAAAACCATTCTTTTTACAAACTTCCAATTTTTCATGTTTTTTCACAAAAACTTCAACAATTTTTTTAACCAATCAAAACTTCTCATTTTGAGATGATTTTTTGCACACTTGTCATTTAATATATATATTTTATGATTATGTCAAAAATCCAAAAACTTTCATCCGATTAAATTTTAATCGGTTAAAACGATGTTCAACACTTTTCAAACCTCCTTAAAGGTGAATTTTTCAAGTTTTCGACTTCCGATTTTTTTCAAAACCTTTCACAAATCAACTTAACATTTCAAAACATTCTCAAAACATTTTCAAATCATTTTCAAAACATTTCATCAAACTTGCATCTTTTTACCATGATCGATCCAATTCAAACGATAAACTGATTGCCTTCTCTCGAATTTCTCGATTGATCATGGGCCTCCTTATGGTGTAAGTCCCAACCCTTTATGTACATATTTAGTTTTATTTGTACATATTCAAAACATCTTTGTCAATATTCAAACATAAACAAATTTCTTTCATTTGTTTTTCATTCGCTTGTCTATACGAATCCATTGGTTTTAAAGGAAGAATTCTTCCGAGTAAAACTTTTTCAAACCAATGGGCCTCCATCACGTGTAAGTCCCATAACATTTTTTATGTACATAATATTTCCTTGTACATATCAAACTTTTGTCAAACATTCTTTCAAAACAAACTTTTATCTATATAACAGATATTTCAAAACAAACTTTTATCCGTATATACGTATATTTCAAAACAAACTTTTTATCCGTATATAATATATTTCAAAACAAACTTTTTATCTGTATAACATGATACTTATTTTTCAAAATCTTTATCTCGTACATAATAGATACTCTTTCTTTGAAAAACTTTTACGTATAAACTTTGATCAATCATTTCTGTTCATCTGTATATTTTACACTAAATACCATTGATTTTGAAAAGAAGTATTATTCCTGTGAAAACTGTTTTCAAATCAATGGGCCTCTCTTATGTAAGTCCTAACCTCCTATGTACATCCATCTTTGTCTCGTACATAAAAACTCGTTCGTACATATTCATTTCCTTGTACACAATTCAAACTTGTAAATAATCAAGTTACGCTGTTTGAAACGCTCGTTTGATACACTTGTTTATATTTCATAAACCGTAAATAAACATCATGCATTGTTTATATTTCCTTCATAAACTCCGTGAATACATATCGCACACACACTGTTTATACAACTGCCTAATAATAACATAACAATTAGACTAATCAATAGGTTCCCACAAGATAGCCTCCGGCTTCATACAAGACAATTCATCATCAAGATGAGTTAGCCTCCGCTTGGGCTTCATACAAGATAACTTATCCCAGCATGGTTTAGCCTTCTCTGGCTTTGTACAAAGAAACTCTCCCACAGAGTTAGCCTCCGCTTAGGCTTCGATAAGACAACACTCGCTGAGTCACCTCCTCTTGGGCTTCGCTCAAAAGAACTCCTCATTGAGTTTAGCCTTCTCGCATCATACAATGAAAGAGACAGAAATCTCTTAATGCCTCCTATTGGGCTTCCAATACAAAGAATCACCTGCTAAGATAGAACCCGAAGGATGGTTTCTCGGTGAAATCACTTTCAAAATCACCATAGAGTAAAATTTCCCGGTGAAACTGCTCTTATTCAGTAAAGGATGATTTCTCGGTGAAATCCCTTTCAAGCCAAAGCCAGCCATACCCTATAGCTTCCTCTTGAGCTTCATACAAGGACCCTCGATGACCCTCGATGACCCTCGGAATGCCTCCTCTTGGGCTAACAATACAAGGACCCACGGGCTTCTTAAAAGCATCCCTTTAATCCAATCAATTTCTCCTTGAGATTTAGACATCTATCATCTCTATGGAAGAAGTATCTCATCTATCACATCACATACAGTCAAACTTTTCAAACTTTTCAAACTTTTCAAACTGTTTTCAAACAAAAAAACATCTGTTAATTGTAAGTGGTAACGCTTGTACACTCAAGCAAAACACCTAATGCTTACAGTTAAAAGATTTAATCATCTTTTTTCAAAACATCTTTCTTAAACATGTAAGTGGTAACGCTTGTACACTCAAGCAAAGCACCTAATACTTACGACGAAAGATTTTAATCAATCAAACCTTTTCAAAAATGTATGTGATGAAATAGATTAGATACATTTTTCATTAAGATGACATTTGTCTGCCTCTTACTAACATCCCGCTGCTTTCCACTAGCATAAGTGGAACTACGATTGCTCGACTTTCTCAACATCCTTTGAGAATACGTAGGCACAAGGTCTCATCCTTGCCGAGCAAATTTCTATCTCCCTCACCAAATGCACCATAGAACCCCGTAGATCCGAGCTACAAATGCTCGATTCCCATTGGGGATATGTATGCGTAAGATCCACGATCTTTGCGAGCACAATAATAACAAAACCTAGAAATCCCACATAATCTATTTCTTAAAATCCAAAGGAGAAACTTTCCCAATCATAGAAATAGCAATTAAAAACACACAACATATCAAATGTATTCATATATAAAGTCAGATGACTACATATATTTAGGGTGCTCCATATATTCCTTTATATACCAATCCCTTACTCAGAATCTCCCCAATGCGTTATGTCTAGTTTGCGCTTAGTCGTTACGCATATCAATATCAATTGAGGGTATTTCACTTTCCCTTTTCATAATCATTAAATCATCTTTCTTGTGTTGAAAATAATAAAGCTTGATGCTCATGGCATCTTTATAAACAAATCAAAAGATTTAAATCGTTACGCATCGGAAGATCCGAACTCACGTCGCATCCTCGTGCCACCTTTAACGCGAAGATACCTCACGCTCGAGGGACTTGACCATTTGAATTCGTAAAGGCAACGAGAGAATTACCCAAGGGTGCATGTGTGAAAAGAGTGTGTCAAATTCAGATATGTTATCTTGAAGATTATGAGTGATCTATGTCCAATTTTATCTTGTCATACACGCCTAATTACTAACAGTTTATAGGGTGCGGAAAGTAAATTGCGGAAATATAAAGTGCGGAAAGATAAATCATACGCTATTACATGGCTTTGGGGCAGATACATAATGAGAGTGCGGAAAATAAAAGCCCTAATTAATCTATTACATCCCATAGGCAATTACATAATTGGAAAAGAAAAGCAATAAAAAATTGTCCGAAACGGTATAACCTGTGAACAGATACAAAATCTGAAAACGGAAGAAAATTGCATAAGAGGAAAATGTTAGTAAAAAATAAATATTTTTGAATGAGAAAAAGTTTTGGAAAATATTAAATAAAAATAAGAAAAATAGAAAAATATGTTAAGTTTGCAAAAGAGGAAAAAAGATTGGTCTTGCCAGGGATCGAACTGGAGACCTTGGAGAGCATCTTCTCATACCAACGCCTAAACCACTAGGCCAGAGTGCATTTGGTGTTTGAAAACTGGAAACATGTGAATATAAGCGTTTACGTGTCATGGATTTTTTGATTCAAAGCACAGTCAGCAAGCCGGGCCCAGTTATTTAGAATGGACGAATTAGATCACTTCTTTTCGCCACGCCTGCAGTCAACCGGTCAACGACGCCGGAGCCCTAGCTCCGGTCGTCTTCTCCGGCCACTCAATTTTCCAAACCTGCAAAATACATGAAATCGAAGGCTGTGGTTAAGGCTACCCCCCTAAATCGGGGTCTGCGAATCCAATGGTGGTGTTCGTTTCCACTGAATCATCCTGCAACTAGAGATTCGAAGCTCACAGTTCTAAAAACCCTAAGTATGGCAAATCGTGATTTTTACGTTCAAGCTATGCAACGATGGCCCAGATCTCATCCATGGAACCTCATGAACACATTAGAGCGGTTAGAATCGAGTAAAACACACAGATAATAAAAATGCAAAATCAAGAAAAATATGAATGTATGAATGTATAGGGCACAATTCAGGCTGTTTCAATCATGGAGAATGATGTATACTTACTTACATTTATCCTTAGAGCACAATGGAATGGTTTTGGATGGCTGGAAGTGACTGGAACTTGGAATTCGAAAATTGCAACTCTGAGAAAAAATTTAGCAAAATAAGGGTTGTTGTTGGGGCTAGGGTTTTCTCTTGTTCTTGGCAATGTACTAGGTATTTATAGAGTGTAATGCTGGAGCAAAAAGAAGGAAAAAAGATTGGGTATTGAATGTGAAATAAATTCCTTTCAAATAAAATCAAATTTTGGAGAAAATTTGATTTTCTCTTCCATATGCAAGCTAGCACGAAATTGGCAAGTATTATGGGCTATCTTGGACCTCAAGTTTGATAAAAATCCACTCCTTTTGAAAATATATCTTATTTTCATATTTTATATAATTTAAATTTGAATTAAATGGTTTTGAATTCAAAAATAAATCAATAAAACAGAATGTGGTCATGGCAAGGCATCAATAGGTCACAAATAATATTATGATCAAGTTTGGATCATAAAATTATAGGCCCATTTGGAAAAAAATTGGATTTTGACAAATATCTCCTTTTGTGCAATTGTTCAAAAATGCCCAACTTGTACAATGTGTATTTTGCTCAATTTTCCATATTTTTGAGTGTTCTTGGACTTTTTATAAAGCTCTAAGTGTCCTCTAACCAACCTCTTTGGTTTCATCTCAATTGGAGTTTCCATGCTTAATAAATCTTCAAAACAAAATGTTGACTTTTTGTTGACTTTGAAAAGGACCTGTAGTGTTTTGATCCATACCTTCCAAATGAAGCATTTTTTGAACATTCTTGTGAGACATGAAGTTGTAGAGAATTGAATTTCCTTCAAAATGAGAGGTGGTGGAAAAATTTCTAAGAAAGTATGAAGAAGTTATGCTCAGTCAAAGTACAGTTGACTTTTCATTGAAAAACCCTAATTTGGAAAGTTTGACTTTTGTGCAAATCTTGAGTTTTCTTGATGAATCATGATCAACCCTTGATCAAATGATGAATGTAACTTCAAAATGAGGATGTTGACCAAAAATCATGAAGTTTGACTGTATGTTGACCACAATTGACTTTTGTCCAATACAACTGATTTTCAACCATCTGAGCAATTGTCTGAGGAAACTTGACTTGTGAGGCTCGAAACTTGACATGGAGAATCTTTGAAGCATATGAGGAGGCATGATGACCATTGGAGATGTTGGAAATCCATCTGGATCTGAGAATTGCCAACCCTAGTTTGGGTTGATTGTCTAGGAGGGGGTTTGTCTGATCAACCTTTGAGGTATCCATGAGTATGGATATATGAGATGTCTTGAGGAATAGGAGGGCAAATTTTGGGGTATGACACTTGCCCTCAAAGATATGAGAGTTTGTATAATGTCGTAGGAGGATTCTCATTGGCTGCTAAATATGGGCCGAAATATACGGATCCATAGCTATCCGATCTGACAAGGTCAAATCCGGGAAGTCACGACCGCTATTTACCGTTGTGTTGGGCAATTAGCTCAAGACAGGCATTCGACGCGATGGATGTAGGCATTGCTCAGTCCGATATGTGTCGGGCATGTTATAGCGAGGATGCTCGTGGGGAGCATCATGGCGACGTCGTAGGGTCGAATTGGTCGCAGTACCACAGGGACAAGCCACGTGCTCGGATGCGTTCGGGCTGTCCAGAATAAGTTCCAATACAAGTTTAAACACCAAATCTCAGACACATGTCCTAGGATCAATCTAGTCGATCCTGTAAGTTACCAAAGACATTGTTAATTTGGAAGACTAGTGTTTGTTTACTAGAAATCACTGTAAACAAATTGGAACGCCCAGTGGGACCGTGCCAAAGTATTATTTGTTTAAACTTGCGTAATTTAGTTTAAGATTTTGTTTCGTTTGTGAACTTCTTAGTCGAGATATTCATTGTGTAATATGAACTTAGAATTGGTAAGATAACCAACAGTAACCAAACAATGCCCAGAAGAAAACATACCAAGAAAATGGTTAACACAAATAGCCATGATTGGGGACAAAATCCTCCACAAGGGACAGGCACGGTCATTGGTAGTTCGATTGATGCATCTAGTGTAATCCCAAATTCTCATTCCATACCAGTATCCACGAATACCGCGGCCATGGGTAGTTCGAATACGATGCCTTCAGGCACAACGGAGATACCAACAAATGTATCAACAGAGCATATCCTGTCATATGTAGGAAATCAAGCCCAATTCTCAACCCCTAGGCCTCTAGATTTCGAAAATTTTAGACCTCAAAGGGAGAATCCATCATATGGAATGCCAACTTCGTTTATGGCAGCATTGCATGATACTACAACAACAACCTACTCTCCAATCCAAGGATCTGGTTCTGGGATGAATCATATGGGCCCAAGCACCCAAAATCTAGGATCTTTCACCCAAATGCCTATGCTTACAACAAATAATCAGGCAGCATTTAGGCAACAAATGGATGATAGTAACCATGACATGATAGGGGTCTTATCCCGCGAAATGAGTACAATTTTCACCCCTTTAATCCAGAACATTAATCGGACCAACCAAGAGAATACCCAAACTAACCAACGAATGTCAACACAATTGTCACGAATTGTAGACTTCTTTGGCGCCCTTGATGCGCCTGTGAGACGCAGGCAGAACCAAATAGTAATTCAAGATGAAGAACCTACTATTGAAAAAATTTGACCCCCTAGACAAAATGTTGAAGGGAGAAATATAAGGGCATGGTGTCATACCCCAAATTTTGACCTAATATACCACCTTACATTTGCATCATCTGCATAACTAACAGCTCAAACAGCATTGATCGAGTGTAGCATTCACAGGTCAAAATTAGGGTTTCATCAGATTTTCATCTGATTCAAGTGCTAAACAATTAGGGTTTGAGATTTTCTCACTCCATTTGATCTATCTTGATCAAATCATCAGCCTTCAATCCTCAGATATCCATTTTTCTCATAGATCAATCGAGGATCGACCAATTAGGGTTTTGCCTAACATAGGCATTCTCGATTTTTGAGCAAGAATTGACTTTTTGGATAGAGATTGGTCATTATATCTTAGATACAACCTCTTGACCTAATTTCGGATCCAAAACATCACAGAGGTTCACGAATTCATCAACGCTGGACGCATCCGATGAAATTTCATCCACGTAAAAGTCAAACTTTGACTTTTGGTCAAATTTTTCAAAACAAAACTTTTCCATCATCAAAATACTTCAAATGATCCATCATGATCATAAAAATCAAAGAATTTGAAAAGTCAACAAAAAGTCAAAATTTCTATAACTTAGAAAAATTTCTAAGTGTTGAAATTTCACATTTTTCCAAACTTCAAGCCATTTTTCACCTAGTTCCAATTGGAATTTGAAAAACTCAAAACATGAAAGTTGTAGATCATGGAAAAATATTTCCAAAATGTCCAAGAACTCCAAAATCCATGAAGGCTAGCTATGTCTTTGAAATTGAAACATAAGGCTCCATGAAACTTAATTTTCAAAGTTCACAACTTCAAATTATGGGTCATTTTGCATTTTCTTGTTCTAGAAGCTTTCCACCTTGCCAAATGACTCATCAAACTGATAAACATCAGTGAGAAGTGATGATTGAAGATTGGATCAAATTGTGAAAATTGCACATGGTAAAAAAGGAAGGTTCCTTTTTGCAAAAGTCATGTTTACCCCTTAAGGTAACTTTGAATCACCAAAAGCCATGGACACTTGCCTAACATTTTCAGAATCTCTTGCCTATAAAAGGATCACAAATCCAAGAGAAATGCACACCAAAGCAAATACAAATCCATGCTCTCACTCTTTTTCTTGAAAATTCAAGTATCATAGCTCAAATTGCCAAACATTGTAATTTTCAAATTTAGCAAGAACCGTGATACTTTTGGTGTCTAACATATCATAATATCCATATGGAATCTGTTTGAACATTAAAATCAACATAGAACAAGCTAGGATTCAAAATCACATTTCATGTCATCTTCTTAACCAAAACTGCCTTAAAGCACGAATTCATGGCTAAGCTGGATTACTTGGAGTTTTGATCATCCATACACCTTCCATGAACATCACATAAGTGGTCCGATCAATCACAAACCATCCAGTAATAACCCTAACATCAAATCCAGTTTCTATTTTTCACTGATGCAGGTTGACTTGGGCAAGATGATCCAGCTTGATTCATGATGGGACTTCCACAGATCTTTGCGAGCACAATAATAACAAACACTAGAATCCCACATAATCTACTGTTTCTTAAAATCCCAAAGGAGAAACTTTCCCAATCATAGAAATAGCAACTAAAACATACAAACATATCAAACGTATTCATATATAAAGTGTAGATAACTACATATATTTAGGTGTTCCATCTATTCCTTTATATACCAATCCCCTTACTCAGATCTCCCCAATGCGTTATGTCTAGTTGCGCTAGTCATTACGCATACCAATATCAATCGAGGGTATTTCATTTCCCTTTTCATAATCATTAAATCATCTTTCTTGTGTTGAAAATAATAAAGCTTGATGCTCACGGCATCTTTATAAACAAATCAAAAGATTTAAATCGTTGCGTACCAGAAGATCCGAACTCACGTTCGCATCCTCAGGCGCGTCACCTTTTAACGCGAACACATGGGTAGAACAACAAGAAGTTCAAGAAGTTCGAGAAGAACAACCTAGGAGAGTGATGATGGTAAATGTAACACCCCAACTCTACCCCTCTAATTATAATGCACATCAAAAAAATCAAAAGTCTGATATACCGATTCATATCATAATTCATCATATACACATATGACTATTCACAGCACAACGTATGTGTTCACAAAATATACATAACATCATGTTATCATCAATACATAAAGTTATAACATCATAAGATAGTATACATAAACTATCCTATCAAAATAATAACGTCGTCCAAATCCCGAGTGTTACTACGATCAGAGCAGAGCGACTCAAAATAAAGAGACTCGAGCTAATCCTCATCATCCTCGTGGATCACCTGCATGTTACCAATATAAAGGCAACGGCGAAACAAGTAAAGGGTGAGATACTCCAAAACATATAATTAAAGGCATGATAAAATATATAATAGTTTTGGAATTATAAATGATATATGTTAATAAGAGTATGTCAACATATATCAAAACCTCACATACTTTAAATTAGCATTTAGTGTATAAAATTAACACTTTAACTTCGTCACATAATCATTATACTCGTATCAACACAAGTATCATATATCATCGTAATTCAACATCATCCATCAATTAAAACCCAACGCCAAACAACTCAAACATAAACATAACTGACTCCCTGAGACACGACTATGTTATGCATGTGGTACCCGTCGCTTTGTCCATAATTAGGAACATTTGGCATAAAGCCCATCGTCGCTTGGCATAAAATCCCTCGTCGCCAATGCAATGTATGTGACTCGACAATAAAAATAACACAATAAAACATCATCATCGCTCATCAAATTGACATAAAGTCCACATCGCCATATTTATCCACATCAAGATAAACATATCATCGCATTGCATATCATCAAGTATTCATTAATAATTACACCACATCATTATCAATTAATTCACTAAATTCCAAATATGGAAAAATAGTCAAACACCACTAATCGTCGCGAAAGTCATTCCTAATAACCGGCATTAATCATAATAACATCGCAATCGGATTGTCCATACGTGTCTTAAATCAACTAAAACGCAATCCGATTCAAATTAACCATAATTTGGCCTATTTCAGGTCGTTTCATAAAAACTCGTAATTTCGAAAAACTAACCTCACCACTACGTTCTACACGTCGAACTTAGCTAGCACATCAATTTTCGTTGAATTCGGAGCAACTTGCTCCGTCACCGAAATTACCGAAATCGGAACATAATCGGGTTATAATCGGGTTCTAAATTTAATCGGCTAACTTATGTCCTAATTATATTTTATTAATATAAACTATTACTATGTGAAATTGGAGAATTTTAAAGAAATAGAAGCTAACTAGAAAAATTATTCAGAAAAACCATTCTGCAGAAAATAGAAAAACATAGCATACAGAAAACAGAAATAGCAAATTTCTGTTTCATCCCCCATCCTGCAGGGATGATCGTCCCTTGCTTGCAAATGAATGGAGGCGTGCGCCCTAGGGAGGGGGACATCCGCCCCTCATGGTGAGGTGGGCGCCTCCCCCTTGCTTCATCCTCCAATCGTTCTTCTTCCATGACTTCAGTAAGCAGACTTGTATTTTCTGGTTTTTCACAGTTTATACTTTTCCATTTTAACACTTCTAGTTCCTACAAGCTTGGAAATAAAACACCCACAATCCATACTCCTAACTCAACATTTCTAAGTTATTTCAACAATCAACCAACCAAAACTCATGAATCAACCTATCAATTTTTCCAAAATCCAAAATATCTATCAAACCCTAACTATATGGAAAAGAAAATCAAACCCCTTACGTCAAGTGATTGGATGATTCTTGATGATTCAACAAACCCAAACCTTGTTCTTGCTCTTGCTCTTCTACTTCTTCTTCCAAACCCTCTATTTCTCTCTAGGCTTCTATGTTTGGCTTATGGTGTTATATTGGAAAGAAAATGAGGAAAGTGTTTTATAAAGGTGTATTCTTACTAGCCAAGGGTGTAAACCCAATTCTACAAAATTAATCCTCACACCCCTATCTATTCTTATTAATTAACACACTAATAATATCTAATAATATTATTAATTCAATTAATTAAAATAATTCTGGAGAATTAAATATCAGTCCGAATAATATTTTATCGAACCGAACGGAATAAAAACTGGACCGAACGAATCATCACCAAATATATTAATAGATATATCGATTAATATAAATATTCTCGTCGCCAAAACAATCGTCAAACGGTAACTCAAAAATATTAATATAATATAATATTAAATAAAATGGGCGTTACAGTAAATAGGGACCAAAATGCTGACGAAGTAATCCATAGGGTTATAAATGATAACATTATGGCAGAAAACAACTTAACCGCCATGATAGAAAGAATAATGACCCAAAATGGGTTGAATTCAGGTTTTAGGAGGCCAAACTACACATACCCCATCATAGAATATATTCTATAGACTGAATTTCCAAGGGGTTGTAAGGTCTCCAAATTCACAAAATTTTATGGGGATACCAGTGAATCAATCAGAACACATAGCCGATATTTAACCAAGTGAGATCCGCCAATAGTGAAAATCTTGGGATAAAATACTTCCCAAGTTCTTTAACCAAAAATGCTTTCACTTGGTTCACTACCCTCCCTCCAGATCCATATATCGTGGTCTACTTGGAAAGATTGTTCCATGAACAATTCTACATGGGGCAATCCAAAATAATCCTCAAAGAATTGGCCAATATTAAAAGAAAATTCACAGAGCCAATAGATGACTATCTAAATAAGTTCTGTCTCTTAAAATCTAGGTGTTTCACGGTAGTACCTGAACACGAGTTAGTCGAAATGGTCACGGTGGTCTGGAATATTCTATTCAAAATAAGTTAGACACTCAATATTTGAGAGACGTGGCTCATCTAGCAGATAGGGTTCGACAAGTAGAGCGCCTGAAGGCTGAAAAGGCTAGGGCTAGTAAAAATTATAAAAAAGAAAGGGTAGCTTATATAGAGGCAAAAGAAGAGCCAGAAGATTGCCATGATCCTTATGATTTCGATCAATTCGAAGTGGATCTGGCAGAATTAAAATAAGCACCCCCTTATTCTTGCAAGGTCATTGTCCCATCTAATGACAAGAATCCTATTGAGAACGAGAAAAATGATAAATTTCCTAAGAAAGTATACACCTTTGACCTAACTAAATGTCATGAAATTTTCGATTTACTTGTAAAAGATGGCCAAATGATAATGCCTCCTAATATTAAAATTCCTCTGTTAGAACAACGAAAGAAGAGAGGTTTTTGCAAGTATCATAATTTCCTAGGCCATAAAACAACAAAATGCTTTCTTTTCAGGGATTTAATTCAGAGTGCTATTAAGGAGGGTAGGGTTAAGTTTGCAGACAAATCCAAGAATTCCATGAAGATTGACACGGATCCTCTACAAATAGAAGAAACCAATTATGCTGAGCCAATCGAAATCAATATGGTGGAAGTTGGAGGAGTTAATGCTAACCAAGGCGATGAGTCCCAAGAGGAAGAAGACTTCGTTATGGTTGGTGGCAACGTAGAGACTGCTAATGGTCCCACCAACAAGAATCCTGGAGTTTCGATTGGGGAAAGGGCTACTAAAGGCCCTATCATTTATGATGCACGGATGGTAGAGGCTACTGAGGGCCTCAGGGTCAAGTTCGAAGAAGTACATATCACTGAGGGTCAAAGTATAGGGCTCCACACGGTTGATCTTAAGAAATCTTATCCATAGATGGAAGAAGTGGAGAAATGTCTCGAAATTGGAAGGGAGCAGATGAGAGATGGCTATCCAAAGAGAGAAATCAGCCTGCATGATTATGTTTTCACTGCCACAGAAAGAATGGAGAGATGTTGTTGTGTCCAAGATGTAGCATCATTTGTAACCAAAGGATTGCTGCAGAGTTCGAAAGGATCCAGCGCGCTCGAACGGGAGTAAATTAGAGGCAAGATAATCAACTATTCAAAGTTTATCCAAGGGCTAGAGAAAGCCTACTATGTTTTCTAGTTCAATGCCACAAGAGTGGGACTGAGTGCTTGATGTGTCCAAGGTGCGCTGCTGTTTATGATTGAAGGGGAAATAAAATAGAAGAATGTATTCTTCGAGAGGCCTGATCAGGGGATGAAGGGTCATCTCAAGCCTTTGTTCATAAGGGCCAGAGTTAAGCAAGTGGGAATCAACAAAGTGTTGGTGGATGTGGGCGCAACAGTGAATCTCATGCCCCAGTTCATGCTTAGATGAATTAAGATGTTTGATACAAACATCAATCCACATAACATGGTGCTATCAAACTATGAGGGAAAAGTAGGACACACACTAAGCGTGGTGCAAGTGGATCTGACTGTTGGTTCAATAACAAGGCCAACTATGTTCATGGTTATTGCTTCCAAAGCTAATTATAATTTACTGCTAGGAAGTGAATGGATACATAGTATTGGGCCAGTTCCCTCATCTATGCATCAGCGAGTTTCTATCTGGAGAGAGGATGGCATCGTAGAAAACATTGAAGCAGACCAAAGCTACTACATGGTCGAAGTCAACCATGTGGATCGGAGAAATTTTGATAGAAATTTGGCCAACATTGGGCCATGCAACTCAGTAGAAGAGGGTTTCGAGCCAAACAAGAATGCCTTATACTTTCTCACCATACACCCAAACGAATTTTAGTGGGATAGAGAGATAATGGAAGATTAAGAGGGTGTTGAGGGAGTTCCTAGGGTACGACCAACAGGCTAGTTTGATGAAGACCCCTGTTATGTCCGAGTCCTTATTTATCGAAAAGATTTTGCCCTACCTGACCAAAAACAAAATAAAGACGGATTTAGAAGCCGAAGTTAAAAGCATGGCTATAGAAGCCACATAAAAATTATACACGACGGGTCCTGGGGAATACTTCAAAACCCCCGATGGATAGATACTAGAAGCAAGAGACCAGAGGCTATACGTCATTTATGATGAAGAACCTCTGGGATTCGAGAGGGACCCAATATCAACAAGTGCGAAGATGTTAGCGCAAGACCCCCTCGAAGGGATAGATATAGGAGATGGCAGCACGCATAGAGTCACATACATTAGTGCAAAACTCAACCCAAGATTGAATAGCAAGTTGATCGAATTTCTAAGACAAAATAAAGATTGCTTCGCCTGGGATTATGATGAGATACCTGGTCTGAAAAGAGAATTAGTCAAATTAAGGCTACCAATCAAGGATGGCAAGAAGCCCATCAAGCAAACGCCTCGAAGATTCTCCCCAGAAATCCTCTCAAAAATCAAAACATAAATCGAAAGGCTCCTTCGTTGCAAATTCATAAGGACCACAAGGTATGTAGAATGGTTAGCCAATATAGTTCCTTTTATTAAGAAAAATGGTTCTTTAAGAGTTTGAATAGATTTTTTTGATCTAAATGCTGCAACCCCTAAAGATGAATACCCTATGCCTGTGGCAGAGGTTCTAATTTATTCATCTGCAGGCTTTAAATATCTAAGTATGCTAGATGGATATTCTGGGTATAACCAGATTTTAACCAGATTTTCATTGTTGAAGATGATGTGCCCAAAACAACGTTTAGATTCCCTAGAGCCATAGACACCTATAAATGTGTAATCGTGCCTTTTGGTTTAAAAAATACTGAGGCAACATATTAAAGGGCAATGAATTCTATTTTTCATGACTTCATCGAATCATTTATGCAGGTTTACATTGATGATATAGTAATAAAATCTGTATCAGATGAAAGTCATTTGAATCACCTTCGCCAATCATTTGAAAGAAAGAGAAAACATGGCTTGAAGATGAATCCTCTTAAGTGTGTCTTCTTTGTGCAAGATGGAGATTTCCTGGGCTTTGTGGTCCATAAGAAGGGGATAGTAATAAATCAAAACAAAATGAAGGCTATTATTGAGGCAAGGGATCCAACAACAAAGAAAGAGTTGCAGTCCCTCTTGGGCAAGATAAACTTCCTAAGAAGGTTTATATCAAACTTGAGTGGTCGAACTCAGGCCTTCTCTCCCCTCATGTGTCTCAAACATGGAACTTTCCACTAGAACGAGGAACATCAAAGAGCATTCGAGAAGATCAAGCAGTACTTGATGCACCCTCCTATCTTATCAACATCCTCTATGGATAAACCCATGAGATTGTACATATCTGCTTCTGATGTAACTATAGGTAGTATGTTAGCCCAGGAAGACGATAATGGCATTGAAAGAGCCATTTATTATCTTAGTAGGGTATTAAATAATGCAGAAACTAGATATAGCACTATAGAAAAGCTATGTCTCTGCTTGTATTTCTCCTATACAAAGCTTAAATATTATATAAAACTTGTCGATATTTATGTTTCATCTCATTTTGATGTTATTAAACATATGCTTTCGAAATCAATTATGTACAGTCGAATTGGTAAATGGGCCTTGGCGCTCACTGAGTATTCCTTAGCCTTTCTGCCTTTGAGGGCCATGAAAGGTCAAGTGGTTTCAGATTTCATAGTAGATCACTTAGTGGTTGAAAATTCAACACTTAGTTATGCTAAATTGCATTCCTGGAAGTTATTCTTCG
This sequence comes from Vicia sativa, assembly GCA_021764765.1. Lineage (NCBI taxonomy): Eukaryota > Viridiplantae > Streptophyta > Magnoliopsida > Fabales > Fabaceae > Vicia > Vicia sativa. The sequence continues at coordinate 129,439,812 of CM038794.1, forward strand.
ATGGATCAACACATAAAGAGGGAAGTGGAGTTGGGATTCTCATAATTTCTCCTGAAGGAATTCCGACAAAATTCAAGTATAACTTGGAAGGTCCCCCTTGTTCGAATAAAGAAGCAGAATATGAAGCACTCATTGTTGGACTTGAAGCCTCGTTGGAATTGGGGGCAGACAAAGTCAAAATTAAAGGAGACTCTGAGTTAATAATCAAGCAAATAACAAAAGAATATAAATGCACAAAAGAAAACTTTATTATGTACTTTGTTATTGATAACAGATTTCTTAAGAAATTCGAGTATGTAGACATCAAACACATCCCCAGGATAAAAAACCATGAGGCAAATGACTTGGCTCAAATAGCCTCAGGATATAAATTTTTAGCAGAAAATCTGCAGGATCTCATCGAAGTAAAAGGAAGAACAATGCCTACCAGGTTATCCCCCTTAGATTTAGAAAATTCAAAGTTAGGGTATGCCAACATAGAAGAATTCGAAGTGTTGTCTATCAATGTTTTAGCAGCAGATTGGCGTAGTCCAATTATAAACTATCTGAAAGATCCTTCAATAGACACAAAAAGGAAAATTAAATATAGAGCATTATCCTATGTCTTAAAGGGAAATGAGTTGTTTAAGAAAACCCACGAGGGAATCTTGCTTAAATATCTAAGGGAAATGAAGCATATTTAGCTTTTTCTAGTGTACACAGTGGAGCATGTAGGGCACATCAAGCAGGCCATAAGATGAAATTTTTGTTGTTTCGATATGGAATGTATTGACCCACCATGCTCAACGATTGTATAGAATTTGCTAAGGGTTGTGAGGAATGTCAGGTACATGCAGGCATCCAACATGCTTCTGCAAGCGAATTGCATTCTATTATTAAGCCTTGGCCTTTCATGGGTTGGGCATTCGATTTAATTAGAGAGATTTGACCCGCCTCATCTAAAGGTCAAAAATACATTTTGGTAGGAATAGATTATTTCACAAAATGGGTCGAAGCAGTGCCTTTGATAAACGTTGATCAAGAAGCTATCATCAAATTCATACAGAGGCAAATAATTTATAGATTTGGAAACCCATAAAGTATTACAATAGACCAAGGGTCCATTTTTACAAGTCGAAAGATGCAAGAATTCGATCAAGAAATAGGTTTCAAGTTGTTGACATATACACCATACTATGCCCAAGCAAATGGTCAGGTCAAAGCAGCCAATAAGGTAATAATAAGTTTGGTAAAGAAACATGTAGGTGAAAGCCAAAGAAGTGGCATAAAACTTTGGACCAAGCTGGGCATGTCGAACATCTCCTAAAGAAGCAACTAATACCACCCCATTTCAACTTACATTTGGACATAACACAGTCTTGCCTGTCGAAATTCATTTGTAATCTATAAGAATTCAAAGGCATGATGAAATTCCCTCTGAACATTATTGGGAAGTGATGATGAACGAATTAGTATACTTAGACGAAATAAGGCTGCATGCTTTAGAAGTTTTGATAAGACAAAAGGAAAGAGTATCTAGAGTGTTGCACCCCAAAATTTGCCCTCCTATCTCGATTTTATCTGGCTTAGGCTTATGCTTCATCACCGCACGCACATGCATTCATACCATCGGTTCTATGGTTACGGGTTGGAGTTGACTCCCAAAGATTTTCCTTTGAGCAAAAAAGATGTTGCGCTTTCAACCAATCTAGGATATTTGAAAATGACAAGGTTTAGCAATGTATCTTATCTTTTCTTATCTATCGGTTTTTGGGATTGGATTTTGATTGCTGAAGTGTGTGATCTCTTCTCTGATCAAATTATAGAAGTTTTGTTATATCGAATATCATTACATCCTTATTCAAGAGATCAATTCATCATGATTTTAGGATTTGGTGATGGTTCGAGATTTTATTCTGCAAGAGGTAAAAGGGTGGATTATGGTTTATCTGGTCATTGGTTAACGATTCAAGTTATGGTTCATTTGGTTGCTTGTCGAGATTGATTGTTATTAGAAAGAGCTGATGTATGGTGTGTGGAAATACTCATCTTAAGTACTACAAAAGCTTCTCATGATTTAAAACACCTGAGGTTCAAGGGGTCGGTGATTATGTAAGCTACGGTTTCACGGTAATTGATGTGTATCTAGTAAAGCTTGTTTCCACTGTTTCCTCTTCAAGCTATGAACTTTGAGATTGTGGTTGAAGTGTGATTATTAGGAATTTATCCTTTAAGGGATATTCTTCGTTCAATTTCATCAGTGCATAATATTAGGATTTTATTTCCTAGTATTCCTCATAAGATCATGGCATCGTCTGAAGTTGACGTAAGAGAGGTTTTTGTTCGTTCATTACAAGTTTCTATCTAATGAATATATCGTTATTCCTTGTTAGAAGTTTCATCACCATCTAAGAGGGTTTATTAATATAACTCTTCTTGTGTTATTATTATCAGAAGAAAATATATGGAAATTAATCATCAGTTCAAGAAAAAACCTTGTTTTGTTTGAGATGAATTTTGGCATGAAGAATGGGATTGTGATCAAGACATCTTATGTTTCTATCATTAAGATGAATCATGATTATTTTGAATTTAATATTCACTTTAATTGATTTAAGGGTTCATTACAGTTACATAAGCGTTTGTTTTTGTTCATTGAAGTTAATGTGAATTCGATTTAGAATCATGATTCAATTGGTATCCATTCAAGTACTAATCCAAGAACCCTTCAAGTTTCACCCAAAATCATTCAACATGGCAAGTTTCACACAAAATGTAGATAATTTCTTTCAAATGTTTCTTTCAAGTTTCAAGTGAATCATGAGAAAGTTTTATTTCCAAATCAAAGGTCATAGATTCTACATGATGTCCTAAGGACCAAGATCATTCAAGATTAGAAAAATATGCAAGTTACAATTTTCTAAGTAGTTTCTTTTCATTCATACTCAAGAGTTCCAAATTACTCGAAGTTTATTTGTTATCCAAGTTTACAAGAACAAGTTTGGACACATGTATTTCTAACTTCACTACCAATTACAAGTTGTCAATCCTCAAATGCAAATTGCAAGTTTGAATTACAATGTTCTCCTAATTAATACAAGTTTTGTTCTAAACTACATGGAGAGGTTCTCTTAAACTTCCAAAGTTCCTTAAGCGCTTCAAGATTTTCCATGGATCTTGGCTCGCCTTTATGTTCCTCAAAGTTTTCCTACCATCAATCACCAACGAAATTCATGCCATGAAAATAAAGTAAATAGTGGTTAGCAAGCAATTGGCAACATTGAATATACAAGGTCTTACACAAATTCTCAATCTCATCATTAGGGTTTTGTGTTTGGAATCAGATTCTTAGGGATTTTGTTCAATCATGTTTAAGCGACAAAGTCTCATAATCAAATCACAAAGGCAAATCACAAAGGCAACTTTGGTTCACAATAAGGAGGAAAGTTACAACTCAGCATAGCATCATGGTTGATCAAGTACAGAAATCGAAATATACAAATCTTAATTGTAATTCCAAACAAGCAGCAAGTATAAAGTTCAAGTTCCAACCCAAGTTCAAAACAACAAAACCAGAACAACAAGTTTCAGCCCAACTTCAACATATCAGAATAATGTCAGGCCCAAATACACAGATTCATAAAGCCTTTTCCAAAAAACTCATTAAGCCCAGCAGCAAGAAAAGCAAACAGGATCTCTAAAGACTAAGTCCATAATCAAAAAACCCTATTTCTGACATTATAAAGAGACTCAAGGCACAGATTTCGAAGGAGGCAGCCACTGTTCACCAAATAACTAGCAGACCATCAAACTTGTTCATGATTCAAACCCTAAACGTCCAAACCCAAAAATCAAATAGAAACAACGAAACAGAAACCCAAAAATCAAACAGAAACAATGATTCAGAAACCCTAAATAGCATAGACTCATCATTTCCTAAACGCAAGTCCCTTCAGAAATAAAAAAAGCAAAGATGTAAAGAGTTTCGTAAAGGTAATACCAGATTTTTGAAGGAAGAGGAGGAGGTTATGAATCCCATGGCGCTCTTTCTTTTCTTCCATTTCTTTCATTTTCGTGCATGAACCTTCGTCTTCGGACACCCATTTAGAAATTAGGGTTTTCTTTCCCCTTTCAGATTTAGGGTTCACCTGTAAGAATCAGAAAAAGCCAACATACAATCGAGTATCAGAAGAGTAAAAGGAATCAGAAAAAACGTAGAGGAATCATGTTTCAGCGCCCCATCATCGCCACGAGGGCGATTCCTAAGGCCCACCTTCGTTTCTCCGGCAAAAATCATGAGAGAACATGGACGAGAGCGATCGTGAGAGAATAGAGACGAGAGCAATTGTGAGAGGATGAGAACAGTAGCGAGAGGACGAGATAAATCGGGAGAGATGAGAGTATTCCAAGGTTACGAAGAACACAGAGGTGTTCACTTTTGTGTTTTGTTGTGTTAACTTATTTTTTTAAAAGCTAGGTTAGTATTAGTTTAGGAAATAATTAGGATTAGTTTTATTTTGGTTAATTTATTTTAAAAAAGGGCTAGGTTAGTATTAGTTTAGGAACTAATTAGCATAAGTTTTGTTTGGTTAGTCCAGGCGGTGACACTTGTCATTGTTTGTATTGTCTAGTTTCGGTCTGGTGCAGGTATATCTATGGTAACAACTTTGCTCCTCCCCTCATAACCGTTAGATCTCTTCAAATCCGGATCCAGTATCCCAGAATAATGGCTCATGCTATTCTTCATGGAACCTCCCATACATGATCCATCAAATATTATTGGGCTTGGACTCTGCTTGCTCTTCACACCCTCATATCTGACTACAATCACAGGCCCATTTCTAAATTCACTCTTTAACTTATTTATTTATGCAAGTAATTTTAATTTGATGTATTAAATAATAATTAGCATATGATAGTTTTTATTTGATAAATTATCGATTAAATTATTAGTTGATTTTTTATCAAATAAAAAAAATCCATCCTAATAATTATTTAAATTTCAGTTGTATTGTGTGATATGTTTATCTGCCGTTTATTCGCTTGTATGCTTTATTCCACGATTGTACACTCCACCCAAAATTAATATAAAAAACGACTCTGATCTCTCATTTTGGTTCCCATACCAAATTCTCTATGGTCTCATAGTTGGGGATGGGCATGGCTATCCTCACAAGGTTAATCAAAGCCCTTGTTGCTTTGATTAATCATAACCCGAATAAATATTGGTCCATATACCAATTATCCATGCACCAGGGTCTCATGGTTGGGGATAGGAGCACCTATCTTCACGAGGTTAATCAAGTCCACATACTTGGTTAATCATAACCCGAATCATTACTTCTCTCCGTTCAATACCGAAATTCTTAAAACACTTTCCAATTAAAATAATTAATTGAATTTTTTTTTTAAATCAATTTTCATAAAAGAACATTTGGATGGGATTTGTTTCAATTTTTAGATGATAGCCTAACGATTTAAACAAATTGAAGTTTTTTTAGATTGTTAGATGGTAGCCTAATAAACTAAAAATTTCTATCCATGTTTTAAAACAAAAAATATGGTGTTGTGGCATTTGGTTAAATTGTTGGATGATAGCCCGACGATTTAATTAAATTTAAAGTATTCGGGTCATTAGATGATAGCCTAATAACTTAAATAATTTTATTCCATACACTTAATAACGTGAACCTCGTTTCACTTCACCGTTTTCTTAATAAAGATTTTGGATGAGAGATGATTGGTCGAGCTCACTCACCAATTTCAAGTATTCGAATTGTTAGATGATAGCCTAATATTTTGGTACTTGTCATCCACAACTTAAAATTAACTCAACCCATTCAAATTCTTTTCCACTTATATGCGATCATCAAAAACATTTCTATTAAAATCAATACAACCAATTCAAACATTTCCAAGAAGAACTACGGAGTTTTGACTTTCCCATTGCACAAGAAAATATGTAGGCACAAGGTTTTGAAATCGCGGAAAACTCAAAATAATAATAAACAAACCCCTTTTCTTCTTCATAATTTAGAAATTAGCGAATACACACACAAACACTTTTAACTAAACGGGTCCCGTCGAGTACGATGGACGTAAGGGGTGCTAATACCTTCCAGTAATCGACTCCGAATCTATATCGTTTGGTCATGTAGACCGCCTTATCCGATGTCGTGGGTTTTATCTATATTTTCCCATTCTTTTTAGAACAAATAAAATTAGGTGGCGATTTCATTGTTTAGAAAAATTAAATGATTTTTGAAAACGAGTTGCTTCATAGAGCATATAACAAAAGGGTTAACGAAGTTGTTTTCAATTAATGATTTAGTCTAGAAAGTTATACTACCAATGGACAAAAAGAATAAGTCATTAGGAAAGTGGTCACCACATTGGGAGGGACCATTTCAATTTTACGAGTATTTTCAAACAATGCTTATGAAATCAAGAATTAGCGTAAGATCAAGAATCTTGAAAGTAAACGGAAAGTACTTGAAAAGGTCAAACCATGCTTGCAAGAGGTTCGAATCATATCATAATAATGGAGATAAATAAACGCTAAGCCAAAATGGCACTAAAATAACAATTTTCCAAAATAGGCTTTGTTCCAAAATATTACATCATTCGAAAAATAAGTAAGGATTTCGATAAGAAATACACATCAAATTAAAAGGGAGAATTCTGCTTCAGTTTGGCAAATTTTATCTTGGAAAGGATCATTTTGCACTAAACAGCAGTCTTAACTCCTTCAAGAGTATCTATTTCTCCGTTGACGCGTTCATCAAGTTCCAGTTATTCAAGACTTTTCAAGACAAGTGTATTAAGTTGATTCGTGTCAACAATTTTGAGGACAACTTGTTGGTTTTGGGCATCTTCAGTTTTATTCTTGAGCCCTTCGATTTGAGACTCCTAGAGAAGAATTAACCTTGTGAGGATATCATACTCAGACTTCATTTACTTTTGGGAAAGCTCCAATGCTTCAACCTCTTGAGAAAACTTAGAAGCTTGATTATAAACAACAGTTAAAGCCTGACACTTCGATTGAATCTTAGATTCAACATCATTTTCTCTGTTGTATCCGCTGCTAATTTAATGAAGTAAGATCTGCAAATCATAGAGCGTTTCCCATACTTCAGTGGGGAAGATAGTAAGGTCTATCTGGCTAAGGAGTTTCTTCATTGCATAGTAGGTTGTGGGGTTTTTTTTCAAAGCAGCAAGTATGTCAACTTCGAGAATGGTCTTTTTCACCTGTAGGAGAAGTTGATCATAAGAGGCTTGAGAAGCAACATGGTTTGATTGATCTGAAGTCTTAGATTGGCTTTTGCTAGAAGGAGAACCTCTCTTTGCTAACATCATTTTCACATATTGAAGAGGGTTAGTTTTCTTCAGTTCTTCTTTCTTTTCCTCAGTTAAGATTGAGGGATCTTGGCCTTGGACTTGAGAGGTACCAACATGTGTAAGTTTCTCGGTTTCTTTTGTTCCTTCATATGGCTCTACATCTTCATCAACATCTTCTGCAAAGTAGTGACTAATGGTCTCTGTTTCACTTTCCGCTTCTAAGTCATCATCGAAACAAACTCTTTTAGGAGAAGAATTACTAGGGCTCTCCATGTTGGGAATTCCGTCTTCATTAATCCTTTTGCCAATATGTTGAGGCCCTTTCGGAGAACTTTTGGTTGGAGGAGAAGTTTCTTCCTCCTCAAGAATTTCATTGATTTCTGGCTGATGTGCAGTAGTCGAAGAACCCTTATTCATGGAAACGCCACTAGAATCTTGTTGTGGTGAAGAGACGCCAGGAGTAGTAATGATTTCCTGTTGTGCGGAAGAATTTGAAGGAATGGTCTGTGTACCCTGAAAATAGAGTAAGAGTGTGAATTACTAAACTACTTTGAAAGTAAATTTGAAATTAGGGTTTCATTGTTTGGATTGTCGCTCGAAACATTGCTGCCAATGTGTTCCAGAACGAGGTTTTCTGAAGATTGAGTCTGTTGAGTAGTCTTCGATAGAGTCTGGTGAGGAACAACCTTTATTTCGACACCAGGTTGAGATGCTGGTTGGTAACTACCAGCAGACTTCTAGCTCTTAGTTTTCTTTTGAGGAGTAGAGGTAGAGGGAGAAACCTCCCCGCTCTTGTTTGAGTCGTCCCCTTCAGTGGTGGGGCCAGTGTGTTTCCTTTTCTTTGTAGATTTAGGAGGCATGCCACTAGTCTGAAGACACAATACGAAATGCTTAGTCAAAGTAAAGAATAAGGTCTGATGGAGAAAACCAAGGTAATACCTTTTTCGTCTTCTTCTTCTCTGAAATATCATCTTATTTAGGAGTGGGATCATTTGTGGAAATGTTTGGTTATTTCGAGGTGCTAGTTGAACTAGCTTTAGTGGCAGTCTTTTCTTTCTTAATTGCTTTTATTTCAATAGCTGAAAGAATAGATTTTAGTCAGTCAAAATAAAAATAAATATAGAAAGAAACTGAAATAGTTCAAAAACCCTTTGGTTCCACACCTTCGCCTTTTTGAGACATAAGAGACATAGTTGATAAGTCATAGCGAAGGAAACCTTTGAAACTGTCTAGGTCACACTTGGCCCATGTTACCCTTTTGGCAGGATTTCTAGCATAATTTTCATATTGATGAAAAGTGTTCCCATAGACAAACCAGTCTGGGTAGGGAGGGAAAAAGGCTAGAGCCAGTTCTAAAGTAGGTAAGTTAGGAAACTTTGGTGGATGAAATCGAAAAGCCCACCTATACCTATCTTCAGGTTTTATAGAAGGAGGAAAATTGATTTTTGAAAGTTATTTTTTAAATTTTTCCTCCAAAGTTTGTGTTGCTTCAAAAACAGTTTGATGGAGATTCATGGGATTATATACAGTTTCAAAGTATTTCTGGAACACTTGGATTTGTTTGATGTGTGTGAACCTACCTTTCTTGACATGTTCCTGCACAAGGGAAAATGCTTCTGTTAGGAGCTGGGTGATTTGAATAGTATCGAACATGTTATTCGAATAATATTTGTCCCACCAAACATGGAAGTCTTTGGAAGAAGGAAAGAGTAAGGATGAAATCAGCGAAGTTTGCAGAAAGATCCCGGTGAGTTTTAATGTCTTTAACAACATAGGGCACTCTTGCTACGCAGATATCTCGCTTTCGATTGAAAAGAGGCTTGGGAAGAAGTTGGCATAACCCAAATTGGTGTGATACGAAGTTGGGCTGATAGGCCAATATGAAGACATGGCTTTTGATTTGCATAATTCTAGAAATTATAAGTCTCGGATATAAGAAGGCACACCATATGTTTTGGATTTCTTCATCCTTGAGAGCTTCTTCGATAGGCAGTGTAAACCACTAGGGACCATGGGTTCGATTGGAAAATGGGGCCATCGAAGGGATGAATTTATGTTTATTTGAGAACAACATCATATAGTTGGTGAATAAAGTGTTGAAAACTTCTCTGTCATCATATGGGGTCAGTTGCAGTAGTCTAGTGCCTTCAATGGTTCGGTTGAGAATTTCTGGGTCTTTTTCATCAACAGTACCAGAAGTTCAAAGCAAAGGTTCGAAGGTGGCATTTAGCCACAACTGGAGGACCCAAAAAGGGCCAGCAAGGAGTAGGTTTGTTCCAGGTTTGTAGTTTTTAAACTTTGATACAGCGGACCCTAAACTCTCATGCAATCCCACTAGTAGCAATTCACTTAAACATATCTTTCGACCGTGATGAAGTTGATTGGCTAGAGTTATAAACCTACTAGCTACTTGTAGAGACTTACAGCAAAAAATATATTTCGACAACCATAAAGCTAGAAAATCTATATGCTCTACGTCAGATACTTCCTCTCCCTCAGTATGATAAAAGACTCGTGTAAGTGGAGAAGTTAGCATTCTTGACATCTAAGTCAATGATATTTTATGCATCTTCCTTAGGATCAAAGGTTTCCTCCAATAGGAGAAAGTCTAGTGATTGCAATAATATCATAGAATGTGGGAGTTGTCATTCCACAAGGGAGATGGAATGTGTTATAAGTGTTGTCCCAAAATTACAAAGACGCTAATAATAAAGGCTGGCTATAACCAAAACCTAGTTTCAACATTTGGATCAGATTGAGAATACCTAAGGCTTCCCAATCTTGGGATTTTTCCTTTTCGGTCTTTGAAAGCCAGTTCAGGTATGATCTGTCCAAAGAAGGGCATGGTCGAAATGGTTTAAAATTCTCAGTGATATAATCAAATTGGAACGCCTTTCTCTTGACAACAAAAAGTATAGAAGTACCTTCTTCAGATGTTTTAATCTTAGAAGTTTGAGCAACTTTTACTGCAGAATCATTGTCTTTCTTTTTTATCGGTTTCTTTTTGTTAGCTATGGGTTGTGTTTCATGGTAAATAGGAAAAAATTCTATTGATCTCTCTAACTTTTCTGTGGAAATCAAAGCTCCCATAAAACTTAGGGTTTTTCCAGATAATGAAGTAGGGATGATTACCTGGGAAGCATAGATAGCTTTTTGTTCTTGAGTGAACTTAGGAGTTGTGATGAACTCTTTATTTCCAGAAGTAACGAGTTGGCTCATGAGTTCTGTTTTGGAAGAAGAACCCTTTGATTTCCCTGATTTCTTGGTTTTGACGACGATTGTGGTTGAGTAGACGCCATTGTTGAAGAAAAGATTTTTTCGGTGAGTCTTCTTTGCAGAAAGAATGGGTTTCTGGATTTTGTTTGAAGATTGAGAGATTGAAGAAGGTAAAATGCTTAAAAGAGAAGTCTTAACTGTTTATAAGGTGTTGGCGGTTTTAAAAAGTTTTTTGACCTTTGAATTGATGGGACACGTGTAGCTGTGTTAGTGAACAAAAAGGAGGTGGATTTTTCAAATCTTGAAAACTGATGCCTTTTGAATGATAATGATTGAAAGTAACTACTACTTGGACGTTTGAAGAGACATGGTGAAAAGACGTTTTGAAGGAAGTAGTTGATAGCTGCAAACGTCACATACAGTGAAGTCATCATGAATGTAAGATTCATAAAAATTACATATATGATTCAAAAATGAGTATTTCTTTATGTGTCGAAATACACATTTTCGAGGGGAAATTTGTTAGCTAGTGATTTCGATGGACAAAGTGAATTCGAGATAATGGTCTTTACTATGTTGGGCTTACGTTCGAATGTAGAAAATAAGTTCTAGTTGCTTTGTTTTCGTTTGAAGAGAAAGAAGATTCGAATTTTCTATTACCGTTGAAGTTTCGAATTCGAAATGGGAGTTTAATATCTACAGAAAACAAGATTTCGAATTCAAATATGAGACGTTGTTTCGTTAAAGGACGCGTAGAAGCCAGGGAATTCAAAAGATATGCAATATTCGAATGTGGCATCATTCTATAATAAGACCGTTAGGGTCTAATTAGTATAAATAGGAGTCTTAGTGTTAGGATTTCGTGTGTTCATTTGTACAAAACTCATATATACTCAAATTACCAAGTGTTAGGGAAACAAGTTTGTAGAGCAATGTACGTAAAAACACCATATTTACTTTCGAATTAATCAAAGTTTCTTTATCTTTTAAAGTCATCCAAATTCCATTTTTTCTTTTATCTTCTCGTAATTTATATCTTTCAAAGCCTTTACTTTTCTTTAGCATATCTTTTACATTTCGTTTACAAACCATTTACACTGCTTTACAAGTTCTTTACATTCCAGTCAAGTTTTGTTATCACTTTTAATTGAAACCTTTATTTCTTTAGTCGAAGACATTTCTATTCATATTCTTAAACCTTCTTAGTATTCTAGGAAAAACATGTTAGACATAAGTTCCAATACAAGTTTAAACACCAAATCTCAAACATATGTCCTAGGATCAATCTAGCCGATCCTGTAAGTTACGAAAGATATTGTTAATTTGGAAGACTAGCGGTTGTTTAATAGAAATCACTGTAAACACTATGTAATTGGACCTTGTATTGAAAGTTCATTTATTTTTTACATTTGAATACTTTATCTTTATTTGAAGAAATTTATTCTGCAAGATTGATTACTTTCACTTCTGTCGAAGATCCCCATGTGAAGACTTTATCTCCTCAGCAGAAATCTGTTTGCAGTTCCCAGGGAGTTGAAATTATTGCCCATCAGCATTATTATGACACTCTCATAATTATTACCCAACAACAAGTGGTGGTCTCTTTATTTGAGAAGCTCGGGTGTTCCAATATATCTTTTTGGATGGAAATGATAATCTCTTTTGAGTAGTATATTAGATCCCAGAAAAGTTGGTCCCCAAATATCAATTTTTGTTGTCTGCTATAATGGATGGTTAATCTCTTCGATATAATAGAGATAGTTTGTTGTGAATCTGATTTACTCCAATGGACGGTTAATATCTTCGATATGATATATATAGTTCGTTGTGAATTTTTTTACAAGAGGTTACCTTTTGAGGAGATTGTTTATCACCATTTTCAAGTAGAAGACTTGACTAAAGAAGAAACCGAGACCCGTTCTTCGTGGGGAAGTTTACAGTTACCCTTTTCAAGTAGAAGACTTGATTAAAACTGGGACCCATTTGTTGTGGGGAAGTTTAATGTTACCTTTTTCAAGTAGAAGACTTGATTAAATAAGAAACCGAGACTTGTTCGTCGTAGGGAAGTTTATTGTTATCCTTTTCAAGTTGAAGACTTGATAAAATAAGATGCTAAAATTAGTTTTGAAAGCTTAGTCTACCTTCATCTGTGAGTTGGTAGTTTAGCATCATCTGTTAGTCGGTATTTCTCTTAATTTTCCTACCATCGTCTATTAAGTTGGTAGTTTATCGTCATCTATTGAGTCAGTGCATCTATTGTTTATCATACCTTCATTTATGAGTTGGTAGTTTACCGTCATCTGTGAGTTGGTATTTCTCTTAATTTTCCTACCTTTGTCTATTGACTTGGTAGTTTACCGTCATCAGTGAGTCGATATCTCTTGCTTATCATAACACTTTCAAAAAATTAAAATATGTCTCTTTTCTTTTATTTTCTCTTTTCGCATATAGTAATTATAAGATATCAAATTAACACACTAAAAACACAAACACACTTAGAACTAAATGGGTCCCATCGAGTACGACGGATGTGAGGGGCGCTAATATCTTCCCATTGCATAACCGACTCCCGAACCTGCATCTTTTGGTCTCGAAGACCATTTCATTTCATTTTCCTTTCATGGGTTTTATCTATATTTTCTCTTTCCTCTTTAGGAAAAAATAAAGTTAGGTGGCGACTTCATTATTTTGTAATTGAATTAATAAAAAATTTCGATAGCGTCAACAAATATGAATACATCTATTCGAGGAGGAGGTTAAAACTTCAAGAAAAAGATCAATGATCTGGATATTTGGTGGAGAAACTGTAACACCCCAGTTCTACCCCTCGTAATTAATAATAAAATCAGAGTTTCAAAATTTCATCCAACATAATTTGAGGTATCACATATTCGTGTTTTCATCACTTTGCATTATAATGAACATCACAAAAAATCAAAAGTCGGATATACCGATTCATATCATAAATCATCATATAAACATATGACTATTCACAGCACAGCGGATGTGTTCACAAAATATACATATCATCATGTTATCATCGATACATAAAGTTATAACATCATAAGATAGTATACATAAACTATCCTATCCAAAATAATAACGTCGCCCACAACCAGAGTGTTACTACGATCAGGGAAGAGCGACTCAAAATAAAGGGACTCGAGCTAATCCTCATCATCCTCGTGGATCACCGCATGTTACCAATATAAAGGCAACAGCGAAACAAGTAAAGAGTGAGATACTCCAAAACATATAATTAAAGGCATGATAAAATATATAAATAGTTTTGGAATTATAAATGATATAAAATAATAAGAGTATGTCAACATATATCAAAATCTTACATACTTTAAATTAGCATTTAGTGTATAAGATTAACACTTTAATTTCGTCACATAATCATTATACTCGTATCAAAATAAAGTATCGTATAACATCACAATTTTCAACATCAGACATCAATTAAAACCCAACGCCAAACGACTCAAACATAAACATAACCGACTCCATAAGACACGACTTTGTTATGCATGTGGTACCCGTCACTTTGTCCATAATTAGGAACATTTGGCATAAAGCCCATCGTCGCTTGGCATAAAAGCCCTCGTCGCCAATGCAATGTATGTGACTCGACAATACAATATCACAAACACAACACAACAAAAATAGCATCATCGCTCATCAAAATTGACATAAAGTCCACGTCGCCATATTTATCCACATCAAGATAAACATATCATCGCATCGCATATCATCAAGTATTCATTATAATTAAACCGTCGCAAACATCATGTTTAATCACACCACATCATTATCAATTAATTCACTAAATTCCAAATACAGAAAAATAGTCAAACACCAATAATCGTCGCGAAAGTCATTCCTAATAATCGGCATTAATCATAATCGTCAACATCGCAATCGGATTGTCCATACGTAACTTAAATCGACTAAAACGCAATCCAATTCAATTTAACCGTAATTTGGCCTATTTCGGGTCGTTTCATAAAAACTCGAAATTTCAAAAAACTAACCTCACCACTACGTTCTACATGTCGAACTTAGCTAGTACGTCAATTTTCGTTGAATTCGGATCAACTTGCTCCGAAATTACCAAAATCGGAAATCGAACATAATCGGGTTCCAAATTTAATCGGCTAACTTATGTCCTAATTATATTTTATTAATATAAACTATTACTATGTGGAATTTGGAAAAAAGGAAAGAAATAGAAGCTACTACAAAATTATGCAGTTACAATTATGAGTTACAAAGTTACGTAAACTTAAACGAGCGTAAAATGTAAGAAAAAATGGGAAAATGTTTTCCTCCCCCCAGCATAACAGGGACGGACGTCCCAGGGCCCCAAAGGGAAGGAGGCGGGCTCCCTAGAGGGTGGGACGGTCGCCCCTCAAGTGAGGTGGGCGCCTCCCTTATCCTATACCCTCCACCTTCTTCTTCTTCCACGGTTTCTTGCTTACAGACAGTGTTTTCTTCTGATTTTTTTTTACAGTTTCTTCATTTCCCATTCTTATACTTCTAGTTCATACTAGCCTTAATAAATCACCAACATCAATAATCCTAACTCAACTTTCCTAATTTATTCCAACAATCACACACACAACTCATAAACCACAACATCAATTTTTATCCCAAATCCACAACATATCTATCAAATCCTAACTATAGGAAGTGGAAAATCAAACCCCTTACCTTAAATGCTTGAAATGATTCTTGATGATTCAACAAATCCAACCCTAGCTATGTGTTCTTCTTTCTTCTCTAAGACCTCTTGTCTCTCTATGCCTCTAAGTGCGTATGTTATGTTACAATACAAGGACAAGGAGTGTGGTTTTGGTTTATGGTCTTGCAAGACAAGCTAAAATTACCAAAAAGCCCTTGGTCTTAAAATATCACTACTAATAACACTAAATAATATTATTAACCCAAATAATTAAAATAATCTCCGAATAATTAAATATCGGTCCGAATAATATTTTACCGAACCAAACGGAATAAAAACCGGACCAAATAAAATAATTACCAGTCTCTCAAAATAAATATCGGACCGAATAAAACGTCGTCGAATATATTAACAGATATATCGATTAATATAGATATTCTCGTCGCAAAAATAATCGTCAAACGGTAACTCAAAAATATTAATATAGTATAATATTAAATAAAACGGGGCATTACATAAACAATGGCTTTTCATGGAAATTAGAGTGAATCGGAAGTCGATTCTCAAAGACCACTGCATATTTTGATTAGGAACTAGAAATGAAAGGTGAGATAAATGGAGTTGTGTCTTGTTGCGGTGGATCAATACTTTCGATGCGATGGAGAAGGGGTTGAATTGCAAGGATACCACTCCAAGACTAAAGTTATTGAGTGAAATGAGAAGTAATGTATGAGTGAGAATAAATTCTAGTACTTGAAATGACACCCTTTACCCTTATGCATCAAAAGCGGTTGAAATTACTCACATATGACACGACAATCGTCAAATTGCACCGGATGACGATTGATGCACTAAAGGGTGAAATTAACTGCATTTAATTAAAACGAAAGTTTACATTAAAGGGTGAAATTACTCACATGTGTTTTTCTATAGGCCTTACAAATGACACCAAACACAATTCACATTTTTCCTTAATTTTAACACTTATAAATTTTCACATAAAATGTTCCGAGTTTCAGATTTGTCCAATTACAAATTATTAAGTACAATATTTTCATTTATATACATAGAATATTTTGTTGAAATGATATACAATTGTTTGATGTCTCATCATTATAGGAGTGTTTCTGGTTCGATTTGAATTGGTTTTAAGATAAAAATTCATCTGATCCAAAGATATATTTACTCACGGTTTAGTTAGATTTTGGATGATATATTTATAAAAATTCGATCTGATCCGGTCCAATTTAATACGATTTAATTTGAATCGATTTTTGGATATCAAAATTATAATTTTTTTAATATTATAAAAATACTACTACATTATAAGTTTGATATAATATATTATATATAGTATATTAAAAATTAATATTATAAAATGAGTGATCGATTATGGTTGAAATAATAAAAATAAATAGATTAAATTAAATTAATAAATATTATTAAAAAAATTACTATCTAATAATAAATTCACTTGTATAAAAAAATTTAATATTAAATTCACGTAACTAATAAATAATAAATATATATAAAATATATATGCAGTTCAATTTGATTTGAATAAATTTTAAAAAATTAATATAAAATCCGATTTAAATTGAACGACATTCATAAAACGACATCGAAACATGTCCAATAAATTTTAACTTTTTACTATTTTAATTTTTTTAATCTATTTGTAATTTTCATTTGAATTGATTTAGATTGAAACACTCCTACTCTATCAAATTGTAGGAGTTTTATTCAATTAAATTGAACAGCACGTGCCAGATACCAAAGCAACGGCCCAGATTGAGGAGCACTAACCCAATCCAAGGGCCACAAATTCATCCGTACAAACTCTTACTTATCGACTAGCAACGGTTCAAACCCTCCCACGTGTTCAAAAGATAAACGTTATTAACCCTTCTGATCCAACGGATCCTGCTCATTACCTCCCAAAAATACAAACCCTTACCGTTCCGTTTCACCCCTTTTCTCCTCGCCGGAGCCACCGTCGCCGTCAACACTCGCCGCACTCACAACACCACGACTTCAACTTCCACAACACTCTCACTTCATCTTTCCGCCGCGTTTTGTTCAGTTTTCAATAAACAGCGCTTCAATTTCACGCTGAGTCAAACCGATTCGTGTGGCGCTTCCAACTCGTTAGAACCGAACTCCGATTCTTTAATTCTCATTCAGTCCGTGAGTTCCCGAGTCAAAGCGATCCGAGCTGAGTTCTAAACTCGTCGGCGGAGAAAAACAATTCGATTTGAACGGTCCAATTAAACAGTCGGAAATTCAAGAATGGCGGACTCCGACAACGATTCCGGTGGACCGCACGGCGGCGGATCGAGCGCTCACGGCAGCGAGATGTCACCGAGAGAGCAAGACCGTTTCCTTCCTATAGCGAACGTGAGCAGGATCATGAAGAAGGCACTTCCAGCGAACGCGAAGATCTCAAAGGACGCGAAAGAAACAGTTCAAGAGTGCGTTTCGGAGTTCATCAGCTTCATCACCGGCGAAGCCTCCGACAAGTGCCAGCGCGAGAAGCGGAAGACGATCAACGGCGACGATTTGCTGTGGGCGATGACCACGCTTGGGTTTGAGGAATACGTGGAGCCTCTCAAAGGTTATCTTCAGAGGTTTAGGGAGATGGAGGAGAGAAGACGGTGGTGGCGCGTGACAAGGACGCGCCTCAAGGTTCTAATAGTGTTAACAACAGTTCGTTTGAGAGTGGTGGTAATTATGGTGGTGGAATGATGATGCATCAAGGACACGTGTATGGTTCTGGTGGATTTCATCAAGTTATGGGTAAGAGTGGGCCTGGGTATCCTGGGCCTGGACCTAATTCTGGTAGGCCCAGATAGGTTTTTCCACTCCAAATCAGTTTGAATGTACACATTCCAAACAAATCAAGATGTATATTTCAGAACAAATCAAGAATTTGTGTGTTATCTAGGGATATACTTGGAAACTTGATCACACACACTTTTTAGATAATGATGGAAATTTGGTTTGGGTATTTTGTATTTGATATCATTGGTGATTGATGACATTCTCTAAAGTCAAAGCAATTCCTAATGTTGTACTAGAACTACAATAGAAATAGTGCTTATTTGTATTGTAAGGTCATATAATATTTTCTTTTTACTATGAAATGGAGTTAAGTTGAGTTTAAATTATCATTTACTTTTTTTTATATATACTTAAGGAAATCTCAAAACTATTATTATATAATACTTTTATTCTAAGACATATGTTTTTAAGGTGAATAGGAAACAAAAATATTTGTCTTAAAATGTTGATTATTTGTATAACATCTAAATCTCTTATGTGATATAATTTGGACAAAATTTATATATAACTTTTTTATGTGGTTTTTACTATTTTTAAATATGATAAAGGTATAATTTTCTATTACATATATAATTTTTATTTATTTTTATTTTTTAAATGGCATTTAAATACAGTTGTCATATTTATATTAGAAAATAATAAAAATACACTAAAAAAATTGTATATGAGCTTTCTCCTATTAATTTTATTTACTTTTCTTTATTTAATTTCACATGTCCTTTTTTTCTTTGAAAAGGTGGTGAGATATATTTGTAACTAATTAAGTACTAAATAAAATATGAAGAATATTTAACAGCTGAATAGAAATTAGACATGGTAACAAAATTCATATCCGCGTTTATTCACTCGAGCATGTCTCGAAGTTGATGGAGAAAATTCGCTTTAATTGGAATTGAGTTTGGATTTTCCCCGATTATAAAGTATGGGAGTGGGTTGGGTAATGGAGATACTAGTATCTATCTTGAAGACCTGAACCCATCTCTGAATCTTCCCCGTTTATTTTATATGTACATTATTATTTATTTTTGATAATTTAGAATATTAAATATGTCGTCAATGTTTTGATAATTTAATTTATATTTATCATTTAAAATATTTAAGATGTATGTATGTAATATTTTGAGATTATTTTATCTTATTATTTATAATGTAATTTAATTTTAAAAAAATTAAATAATTTCATTAAAAAATTGATTTTACTAAATAGATGGTGGCGGAGCAAGGATATTCGAACCCGTTTAAAACGAGTTTGTGTTTTAATTCTTCATTTTCATTTGGGTTTGGAGGAGGAGAATGAGATTTGTTTGAGAATTCATTTTTAGATTTAGGGAAGATAAAAATTGTCCTCAACCCGCTCTGTTGTCATGTCTAATAGAAACACAGCAAAAATTTATTATTGACATACAGGATAGTAAAATAAAAAATATTTTTTATTGATTAATAAAAAATATGTGACAAATACTTATCAATCCATATAAAAACAAAACCCCTGTTTTTGTCATCAATACAAATAAGTGCGACAAATATGAGAGGAGCACACTCTTAAGACTCAAGTCTCAACCACTAGATCAATTCTTAAGGGTTGTTTCAATCCACATAATAAATCGGCTAATCTGATTTTATGATTCAAAGGACATTGAACGAAGAAAATATTGAATTAATTGAATATATTTTATATTTCTTATTTTATTAACATTTTAACAATAGTGATATTTATTACGAAACAATTTGAAGAAGAAAGATAAGAACGTGTACATGTCATTATTTTAAGGGTTAAATGTTTTTGGTCTATCAAAATATTTCAAACTTCATTTTTTGTCCCTCTAAAATTTCTCTTCAAAGAATGGTCTCTTTAAAAATTTAAATTTTAACTTTTGTTCTTTTCTACAATTTAGTGACGATTTTTACAACTTAGTGACGGTTTTTACAACTTAGCGACAGTTTTAGCGACGATTTTTACAATTTAACGACGATTTTTGTTTAATGATGGAATTAGAGATCATTTCATCTACAATTTTGTCATGAGGGATCAAAAGTTAAAATTCAAATTTTTAGAAGGACCATTCTTTGAAGAAAATTTTTAGAGAGATTTAAAATGAAATTTAAGATATTTAGAGGGACAAAAACATACTTAATTCTTATTTTAAAAGATAATTTTAAATATACTATAAATTTAATTTTTTTAATAAAAATCATGAAATAACGAGAATAATAATAAAATTTTATTTTTGTATTTCTTATTTTACTTTTTCTTAATAATTATTATTTTATTTCTTTATCTTAGTTTCTTAAACAATGAGGTGGAGTGTAACTTTTACATCAACCAAAATTGAGTATACTATAGGGACAACATCATAGAACATGAAAACGATGGATGTTTAGGTTGTTTCTGAAAATAGTTGGTCTTGCCTTTTCAATCATTGAATCCATAGTTTAATGAAGGGTGGAAGTATTTGTGATTAAAAGAAGCTATATATTGTACCACGTCTCTCCACATGTCTCCGTAGCGATTAATCGATCTATAGGTTATAAATCAATGTAAAAGCTATAAAAAAAAGCTTCTTTTATTACCAATGACCATCATTTGCAAGTTTTTAGCAGTTTGATTTTTTATAAGCATAATAATGATCATTAATGCAAATTGCATTTCACCAATAAAAAGCAATTTTAGAGTGGAAAAATCATTAAAAATCGTCATTAAAAAAGTCTTGAGGAAAATAATAAGATACTTTATAAATATTTTCATTTTTATCAATGACATACATATATTTCAATGCTAAGTTCAATGTATAATAAGCTATAAAAGGTGACCAAAATGTATAATTGAGTTCAACTTCAATCAATAATCCTTCAACCTACAAACATAAACATTCTTGCAGGAGAGTCTATTCGATGTAGTTATGATAAACATAATCGTCGACACTGGTTTCTTGTCATTAAATCAACTCTTGGAGGACACTGAACACATAGTTCATGTGACACCCCAAATAATTCGATCATTAAATAATTATGATTTTTAATTATTAATTTAATTATGAATGTAATATTTAATATTTTGAATTATTGGAAGTCAATTAAATTAAATGGAAGGGGAATTATTGGTGGTGTGAAGAGTAAAGTGAGGGTGTGAGGAGTAAAAGGCTCTACTCACATTATTATTTTATTTTTATTATGATAGAATAATAAAAGGAATAAAAGAAGGAAAAGAGGAAAAAGAATCATTTTTTTGAGAAAAACTCACTGTACGTGCATTTGAGAAGAGGAAAAGGAAGGAGGAAAATCGGAAGTGTCAGAATTCGAAGAATCCACAAGATAAGAGGTGATTTCGATTAATTAATGCGTATTATCGGTTTCGATATTCAATAGTATGGATCATAGTATGTTAGGAATTTCGGTTTAGAAATTCTAGGGTTCCGTAGAATTGTCCCTTATTGTGTCGGATTGTAGGTTGGAAACCATTAGTGTGTCAGATAATCAATAGGAATGATGAAATAATGTTGTTTGATGTTATAATGGTGTAAAATGGATGTATTTTGGTGTTTCTCATGTTGCAATTCGTATGTGAATGTTTGGAATTGATTTGGAATGGGTAAATGCTGTCAAAATAGCAGATTTTGATTCTGCAGGTCGTGGGAACCGGTTCCCAATGGGGAGGAACCGAGTTCCCAGTGTAAATTTTCAAAAACTGGCAAAAATGTACGTAGGAACCGGTTCCTAGTGGGGTAGGAACCGGGTTCCCATACATTTTTCCAGGGGCGTGATTTTTGAACTTTGTGGGAACCGGTTCCTGCATAGGGAGGAACCGGGTTCCACTGTAACTTTTTGAAAAATACTAAACTTTGAAAATTCATAACTTTCAAACCGTAAGTCCGTTTTAGTCGCCGTTTTGGACATTATTTCTTAAATTAAATGCTCTATTTTATGAAATGAAAGGATTTCCCGTAACTTAAAATTATTTTGAAAAGGTGTCGGAATTCGAAATAAGTGATTATTTATTCGATGTGTATTTGGTGTATAAGAGGTAGTGTACCTGTGACATTGAGATATCTGAATGGTGTGAACGAAAGGCATATTTATGTTGTTGATTGTGTGCATGATTGGTTGAGAATATCATGTTTGAAATTTGGTTCAGTTATGATAGTTGGTGTATTTCATAGATTGATAAAATGTTGCATGTTGGTGTTGTGCGTGCATATGCATTTTTGGTGAAGTTAATTCCCATTGTGAGGAATTTGACTTGTATTGCCGTTAACCGATACCCGGGTGATGATGGGTGGTTAGGCTGGATTCGTGTCCGGGTGTTTATGGACGAATCGATGGTTACTGTATCCGGTTGATGATGGATCAGTGTTGGGTGACTTGGTCACGTGTTGGTACCACATGCATTGTGTCTGCATTGTAATTGCATGGAATTGTAACATGTTAGGATGTCTTCCAGTGTTGCAATTCTCTGATTGTTAATGGTTGTGCATAATGAATTGTCTGGTTGTAATTGTGTATTGGAATCTGAACTATGCTAGAATGGGTGGAATAATATGCTTGTGATATATGTTGATTGAGAAACTTATAATGCATGTTAATTATGAGAAATCTCACCCTTACTTTAATGATTTCAGATTAAAGTAAGCAGCTCAGAAGTCGGTGAGGATGGCTCTAGAGCTAAGATATTTAAGTCCGCGTGTCAGTGTCATGCTCTGATAGGTTGTAACACTGGGGAACGTTTAGTTGAGGATTTATTCATTATTCAATTGTTATTGGAATTACTTTAGGAATAATTGAGACTTGGTTTATTCTGTTTTGATTTGGTGGTATTATTTCCGCTGTGTAAGACATGGTCTTAACTTAATTGATTATTCTTGATAGTGATCCTCAGTGTAGCATGACTACTGAGTTAATTAGAGTTTTGTTTATTTCATAATTGTGGCATCCCTTGATTTCCGTGTTGACTCTGATTAAATCAGGTTTTAGTATTAAATTGATTAAATTATTCGGGGTATTTTAGAAGGGGTGTTACAGTTCACGTCCCACTTTACCTGGCGAAAGCTTCAATAGAAGATTATTGTTTGTGCTCAACACCATTTTGCGGAGAAAGAAGGAGAACCTGAGAAATTACATTGACAAGTTTTCTAGAGAAGTCGTTGAGTTTAAGTGAGTAAATGATAAATTGAAATGTTGGATCTTTGAAAATGTTTGAGGTCGAATTACATGTTCAAAAAGAAGTTGAGTTTAGAAGAACCGTAGAGCATGAGTGGACTACTCGTCCATGCTCAATCGTACATCAACTCCGATTTGATTCACATGAAAACACAAGTGTATTTGAGGTGTGTGGTTGATTTCGTTCCCCAAATTCACATTGAATTGAAGATCAAAATTGAAGGGAATCACATTTCTTGATTCTCAATGTTTGGGAAACACGAGTGTTGGTGAGAATTGAGCAATTTGCAAAAGAATGAAGATGAACGGATTAAACAGTGGTTGGAATACAAAGCTTCTAGTATTCGACGGAAAGAATTGGTATCAGTGGTTGATTCAATTGCGTGTGTTTTTGGCGCTTAAGATGTAGTCGATCTCGTCAATGATGATTACATGTCGGTTGCAAAAAAATGCAACATAGGCGCAAAGAAATGATCAACGTGAAACGAGAAAGAGGGATCGAAATGCATTGTTCTATATCCATCAGTGTGTGGATACGAAGGTGTATGAGAAAATTGTCGATGCAACAACGACAAAGTCGTTGTGGGATGCACTTATGCGGTGCTATGGTGGTAACACATCAGTGAAGAAAGTAAAGTTGTGGTCCCTATGCAAGCAACACGAGAATCTCAGCATGAAGAATAATGAAAAGGTGTTTGGTTACATCTCTAGAGTGATTGAGGTCATGAATGAGATGAAGTCTTGCGAAGAAATGTTGTTTGAACAAGTAATGATTGAAAAGTATTACGATTTCTTACTCATCAATTTGATTACATAGTTGTAGCTATATAACATTTAAAAGAAACTAGCACCGTGAGAATTGAAGAATTTCAGAGTAATTTAGAGGCACATGAACTGCGTCTAACAAAAAGAAAATCTGAAAGAGAAATAGAAACTCTAAAGACAAGTGAAAGCAAATAAAAAAACAAAAGCTCATGTAGTAGAACACATGTCAAATCCTAGAGAAGCAACTGTTATTAAAAATTATGGATGTATGTAGTATATAAGTATTTCATTAATGGAATAAAGGTTCACAAATTTTATCATTATTCTTTATAGAACTCGAGTATTTAAGTCACAAAGACAAAAGAGTTTGTGAGAAAACATGTATGAATCTAATTTCCTTTTCTAATTCTTTAATTCAAGCATTTTATTTCATTACTTCAATTGTTTTCTTTGTTTATTTTACTTCTTCAATCAATTTTGCATTCTTCTTATTAAAATATCGATCCAACTTCTCTGCATTCAAACACCAAATACCCAAATGCAAACACATTTCATTAAATTGATTTGCACAAATTGTCTTAAGGATTTTTTCAAATTTTATATCTTTAAGTGAAATAAAATTTGTAATTTGATTTATTCAAAACACTAGTAAACACCCTCCTATTAAACTCAACACCTTGCCTACACTATGACATTTCCTTTAGTGAGGCATGGATATACTGTGACCCTTCCTATTGGCCACAGGAAAGTTGAAATTTCTCATAGTGATTCTTAACTGCTTCACGATGAGGATTGAAGTTGAACCCTTAACAAAAATCATGACCACTAACGTCCATAAATTCTTCAAGAATGTCTTAGCCCGGTACAAGATCTCATAGTCTGTGGTCACTAACAAAGAAACTCAATTCACTGACAAGAGCTTGAGAAAATGATCCAAAGGATTTGAGGTCAAGCACCATTTCACATCAACGGAACACCCTCAGACCAATGACTAAGAAGAGGCCGGCAACATAGTCATGCTTAGAGAACTAAGCATATGTTTGGAACCCCGTTTGCACATCCAAAATCAAATCCCGAGACACTTTAAACGCAAAATCAAAATCAATTGTGAATGGTTAAGAGTGTAGCTGAACAGAATTATCTCTCTGGCCAGTGTTAATTGTTTTGGTGCCTACTCTTTGTCAATTTGTTTTAAGCAAGCCAGAGCTAATAAACTTTCCACCCATTATTTAAATTGAGCATATCATATTCAACAATCATTGGACTTCTGATTTAGATCATGTTTAGCAAATCTTGATATATATTGTGAATTGAAAGATCCTTTTTCTGAACTATGAACTATACTAAACAAGAGCAAAAGACAAAACTATACTGAGCAAAATTCTAATTAGTTTACTACATGACGGACTTCAGCAAGTTAAACCAGTTACATCAACTTTGTTGGTTTAATCATGAACATTAACTAAACATAAATGCAAATCGAAAGCGAAAAACTCCATAGCGCAAAGTTTAACTTCTTATCAGAATAAGAAAAGGATTGTCATGTCATGTCTTGAATTTATGCTCCAAACAAGAAGCAACCAAAACAAGTGAAAGAAATAAAACAGCTACTTATAATATGCAGGACACAATGTTATTCAAAAGTTAAACTATCTTCTTCTTCCATTATGTGAATATTGTCTAGTCGGGTACGATGATTGTGATTTGATGCTAGGCCTCGATGACCTTCCCCTCTCCTGCTCATCATTGCGCTGTGGCGCGTGGTCTGTGAATCTACGGTTATCAGCATATATGTCCCTATCTTCCCTCTGCCTCTCACGATTCCAACCTCTTTCGCGATCAGGGACATGGTCTCTAGATCGTGCACGTTCACGGTTTATATCACGTCCCGAGATCGCACGACTAATTTCTCTATCACCAAGATTCCCTATTTCTTCATAGTCATACTCCGAATCATATTCACTAGGCACATATCTGTCAAATTCATGAAATCTATAATCCTTGGCCGTTCTTTCAGTAGCAGGCAAATCCTCTCCAACCCTCTATCTTTTCTCGCATAGCATTCGACAAATCACCTCTATCACGATTCACCTCATCGCATCGATGATCAGATGCAACTTCCTCCCTATAAATTGCCTCTGCAACCTTGCCTCCACCATGTTCATCACCACCCGATCTTCCCATATCTGGAACCGGCCGCATTCCCATATTAGAACCACTCACACCTGACTGTGGAATCATCCCCGTGCCATGCCTAGGCCTCCCTCTTCCATAGAACGAATAATTACCATGATGTGCTAGACCGCAAACCAACACCGGCTTTGAAGGCAAATTCCGGGAGAGGAGGTATCGGGCCACCAGAAAGCCTGCATTGCCACCCATTCTACCCTTGGAACCACCCATCCCGATCGATCTACCACCCATTCCACCGCCCCGATTCCTCACCGGATTACCATGTCCTCTATTCCCATTCCCAAGATTGTTCCCTCTCCCCCAATTACCTCTTCCATAACCTCTACTATCCCCATTTCCACCTTGGTTGCTACCATCACAGGCTTAGTGGCCTCAACCTCATCAGGCCCCTTCTTTATCTGATTATCCCCATCCCTCCTTGGTTGCTACCATCACCGGCTTAGTAGCCTCAACCTCATTAGGCTCCTTCTTTCCCTGATTATCGACCTTGGGTTGTTTCCCACTAAGAAGAGGCGTCCAATACCATGAAACAACACACGGCCTACCGTTAAACTTATGTCCAGCCAACCCTTCCATACAAGCAGCTGCAACTAAATCATCATAAACCTGAACCTTACAATACCTCTAGATTTTCCACAATCTCTAAACAGAAAGTTTCAAATCCCTAACTTTTCCATACTTACAAACCTCGTTGAAGACGCCGTCCGTAGTCCACCAGTGCAATCCACCCACGTAAAGGAAGTTCTTCCTCTTCCGCTGAATCAAATGGTGCTTTTGCCCAGTTCCACTTGTACTGTAAAGAAACCCCACCTGCATTTTGAACTGACAGAAATGGTCGCGGTCGTGGTGGTGGCGGTGGCGGCTTCTTACGTTCAACTTCTTTGCTTTTAACTCCTGAAGCCTTATTTATTGGCAAAGGTTGAAGGAAACCCGGACCAATATCTATATTACCGTGAAGTTCATTGTGATCTTGGTCTTCTTCGGCCAAGAAAGCTTCGTCGGCTACGGCGGGTGTAACTTTGTTGCGGTTGGAGTGATCATCGGGATCACTGGTTTCACCGTGCCCTCTTCCTTTGCCTTTGTCCATTCTTGGTTTTTTTCTTTCCCTCTTCTTTTTTTCTTTCTTCAAATTACGGTTTGAAAAACGGATTCAAAGAAAATGGCGCGTAATGAAAAGAGAGAGAATAAAGTGGAAATTCAATTCCTTGAACTTACTAAACAAATTCTCAACGAAAGTTTACATGTAAAATGACCCAATTGTTTGGATCAGTCCATAAGTCCAATAATTTAATGCAGATCGGATTTTAAAATATCTTAAAAAAACATGATCTATCTTTTTGGCTAAGTGCATCGGCCCTTTATTTTTCATGGATCAGACCGGAACAAGCGGGCTTCAAGCTTATCCATTAAAAAATTTTAGGTAAATTTTGGGGGAAAATATTATTAAGATAAGATTTCATAAATGTGTTTTCAAGTGATAAAGAAAAATTAAAAAGGATGAAGATATATTTTCAAGATGATGTGATCAAGAAAATTGTTGTGAGATGAAGAGAAAATTTGATAAGTATTGTGATAATATTAAATTATTATATATTTTTATATAAGGATGTCTTGACATCTAATCTGACATTAGAACAAATAGACAAGGTAGAGATACAAATAACAAGGCAGAAAAGCAATAAAAACATAGCAGAATTGTTAACCCAGATCGGTTCAACCAACCTACATCTGGGAGCTACCAAGCCAAGAAGAAGACTCCACTATCAGTAGTATTATTTTATGTAAACAACCTTCGGTTTACAGGTAACAACCTCCAGCTATCTAATCACTAACCAATGAAACATTTATCTTAGAAACCCATCTAAGATAAGAGAACCTCCGCTCACTCCCTAGTGGTACCTAAACCTGTTGCAAACCCCTACAACATACAAAATCAGTTTGGAGAACATCACTCCAAACACAAAATAGTCAAACATTCTTTGACACAAATACTTGGAGTTACTTCACAGTTTCCTCCAAGAACACAATTGCACTCATTGCTTCACAACTTCCGAGTGAGTAAAATAAACCTCTTACATACGGGCTTCGAGGCACAAATCAGTGACCATCCCACAATCCAGGTGATTCACTTACATGGCTAACCCTAAAGACTACATCTTTCTAAAACCGGCTAGCTTACTTAAACTAGGTTACAACTGCTTATTTATAACCTATTGCCCAACTGAATTTGGGCCTTCAAATAACAGCTTGAAGCTGTAACAAACTTTCTGCAATAACAAACAAGCAGATAATTTCTGCTACAATCAAGATCCTTGCTGATTTTTTTCCTTAGCTCTTGGACCTCCACAAATGCATTCAAGATCACGCCATTTATGTTGCATAATATTCCCAGAATATTCTGCACAATTTAAAACCAGAACTGTAACAGACCTAATGTTAGAACAAAGTTTGTTTCTAATAATATATATTAAAGTTTTGATGATAACAAGCATAATAAATTTTGTATGAATGAATATGATACTCTGACATGCTTATGTTTCATTTCAGAAGATGTTCTAACTCTAGCACAAAATGGAGAATATATCATGTTGCGCAGAAGATGAAGTTAGAAGTTTTAATGAGAGCAGAACTTCTGGACAAAGCACTATCAAAGCAACTATTGGCAAAAACACGCTTTAGAAGTTCGAATGAGATAGAACTTCTGATCAAAGCACGCTCAAAGCAACTGCTGATAGAAACACGCTTTAGAAGTTCGAATGAGACAAAACTTCTGATCAAAGCACACTCAAAGAAACTGCTGATAGAAACGAGCCTTAGAAATTTTGATGAGAGTAGAACTTCTGGAACCCGGCACACTCCAAAGAAAGCTTCTGAAGTAAAGAATAAAATACAACTTCTAATGGAAGCTAGCAAAGCGCAACGTCTGATAACACGCTCCAAAGAAAGCTTCTGAAGTAAAGAATGAAATTCAACTTCTGAGAAAAGAAAGCAAAGCGCAACCTCTGATAAGAAGCACTAAAAGTAGGTTCTGAAAGGAAGATGTTAACAAGGCTTACAGAAGATCATGAAGTATTAGAAGTTCTAACGAAGACAAAATTTTTAGTCACGCAAGCTAGGAAGAAACTTATGATAGAAGCAAGCACAACACAAATTCTGATAGAAGCAAGTGTCATACCCCAAAATTTTCCCTCTTACTTCTCAAGACAATTCACAACTTCATACTCAAGGATTTCACAAGGGTTGACCAGACAAACCCTCTTCTAAGCAATCAATCCAAACTAGGGTTTTGATTTTCTCAAGTCAGAATGAATTTCCAATGCTTTAAGTGGTCATCACACCTCATCATATGCTTCAAGGGATCATCATGTCAAGTTTCAAGCCTTACAAGTCAAATTTGCTCATCCAATTGTTCAAATGGTTGAAAATCAGATGTATTAGACAGAAAGTCAACTGTGGTCAACATACAGTCTAACTTCATAATTTTTGGTCAACATAAATATTTTGAAGTAATATTCATCATTTGATTAAGAGTTGACCCTGATTCCTCAAGGAAAGTCAAGATTTGATCAAAAGTTAAAGTTTCCAAATTAGGGTTTTTCAAACAAAAGTCAACAAAACTTTGAACAAGCATAACTTTCACATACTTTATAAGAAATTTTTACACCAAAGCTCATTTTGAAGAGAATTCAATTCTCTACAACTTCATGTCTCACAAGCTTTGGCCAAAAATGCTTCATTTAGAAGTTATGGATCAAAACATTACAGGTCCTTTTAAAAGTCAACAAAAAGTAATCTTTTTGCAAAGAAGTGTTCATGAACATGGAAATTTCAATGAAGATGAAACCAAAAGGAGTGTTTAGAGGACATCTTGAGCTTTCTAAAAAGTCCAAGAACACTCAAAAATATTGAAAATTGAGCAAGATACAAGCTATGCAAGATGGCCATTTTTGAGGAGGTGCATGAAGAGAAATACTTGAAAAAAATCAAATTTTCTCTAAATGGGCCTAACTTTACTTGGTTCAAACTTGTTTCTTATCTGAATTAGAACCTCCACGCCTTTTATCTTTTATTTTTATTTATTTTGAATTTTTATTCATTTAAATTCAATTTAATTAAAATAAAAGATATAAAAGCCAAACATTAAGTGCAAGGTTGATTTTTTATCATTCTTGAGGTCCAAGCAAGCCATATAAGCTGATATTTTCAAAATTATTGAGATTGGCAAGAGAATTGATTGAAATTGGTTCAAAAAAGACAATATTTGGTTTCAATCCAAATCAAATATTTTCTCATTGATTGGCATATAATTTCTCCATGATTCTTGACCTAAGGCCATCCATTATATATATACACTGATCCCAGATGCCAAGATGACGGAAATTCATGCTCAAGGAACCCTAACCTAGCTTCAAAAATCTGTGCATTCCAAGCAATTGGCAGCCAAAGTTTTGCTCTGATTCAATCCATTCTAAGCCTTGCAACGCATTCCTGGTATTCCTCTTAATTGTTCCAGATACTCACAAGCCAGCAACACGTCCAGAAACGCGATATCCAGATCACGGTTTGCACAACTCTAACTCAAAATCGATTTCATATTTTCATGCATAATTAATTGAATTTAACCATATATTTGTGTTTGTGATGAAGTTTCGATAATGTGCAGATAGTTTAATTGAAGCTTAGGTGCAAAATGAAGAATTCACCATTGTTAGAGTTTGAAACCTTGAATTGGGGTTTTCTAAAACAGGCAAAATTGGACCAAACGAGTGGTACCATCGTGCTCAGTGGATCAATTCCAATCGATTCATGTATTCATAACTAATTTATATTGCATGTCTTTTGATCTTGAAAATCACAGGTGTTATAGCTACAGACGGACTATTGGTAAAGGTTTTTGCTACAGATACAAACCGTAGGTAAAAACCTTGGTCAAAATGATGATGAACAGTCACCCCCACTAGTCTCGCGCGTTTTTTGAATTTGAAATATTATAAATTTTTGTTTACATATTTATTTTATTTTGTTCATTATATTAACATGATGTGCACATAGCTCAGTTGACAAAGGGAGTATGCTGATGACCACCAGGACCTTAGTTCGATCCCTGGTGTCTCACTCTATTTTTTGCAACCTTGCAAAACTAACATTTTTCCTATTTTCTCATTATTTTCAATATTTTCTTTTCAATTTAATTTTCCTTAAAATATTTTTCTAAAATACCACAAAAATCACAAAAATATTTTCTTTTTGCATTTAGGTCAGAAAAATGTTTATTTAATTTTTGACATTAAAAAAATCATTTTTTTACTTATATTTTAATTAATTGTTAATTAACCATTAAATTAACCTTTAATTATTTTTCCCCATTAAAACTAATTCAAAAAATTCCCAAATATATTTTCTTCTCTAGTAATTAGGATTACTAACCTAAAACTTTTTTTCTACTAATTTTCAAAATATTTTACTAACATTTTCTTATTATTCTGATTATCTATTTCTTATTTCACATTTACAATTCTAGAAAGGTTGTATAGGTCGCAAATTTTTATCATGTAATTGCGTAGATTTACATTTTCTACCTTCACTTTTTGCACCTCTATTATGTATCTGCCCCAAAGCCATGTAAAAGTCTAGGGTTTACTTTCCTGCACTTTTACTTTTCGCACTTTACTTTTTCTGTACATATATTAACTGCTAGTAACTAGGCATGTATGGCAAGACTAAATCAAACAACATAGATCACTTCTAAATCTCAAGATAATATATCTGAATACAACACACTCTTCACACTTGCACTCCCTTAGGGTATCCTCTCTTGTTGTCTTTCGAATAACAGGGTCGTGTCCCTCGAACATAGGGATATCTTAGCTAAGACGCTTACGAATAACATCATCATAGTCCCTTCGAATCAAAGATCATAGTCCCTCGACGTCCCTCGATTGTTGCCTATGAATACATGATCTCGTCCCTCGATTGTTGCATACAAAAAGTGATAATCATTTCTACGAATATGCTAAGGTATCCCTACATGTTGCCTTCTATGACTATACGATGACCCTACGAACGTCCCTTTATATCCAACAGATAGAGTTTCCTACCAACTAATGGTATGGATAGCGCTACCCTAAAGGAAAGCAACATAACATGGAAACGACCATTCTGAGTAGGTAATAAAACTCTTTTGCTTGCTCCAATCAATTCAAAAATACTTTTCACACCTCACACTTACTTTCCAAAAAAAACTTTTCAAACACTTTTTATACATTCCAGCGTGAATCATTACAAAGTTAAACACTTTTCCAAAACACAACATTTCCAAACACTTCGTATACATTCCAGCGAGAATCATTACGAAGTCAAAGAGAAATGCCTTTTCAAAACATCTTTTCAAACACACACATAGAAATAAATTTATAAAGTGAGCTAAAAAATTAAGAGCCCGTCGATAACTACGGATGGAAAGGGTGCTAATACCTTCCCTTTTCATAACTGCCTCCCGTACTCAGAATCTAACGAAGGTCGTTTCCTATTCTTTTCGCCTTCCCTTAATTGGATAAAAGAAAAGTCGATGGTGACTCTTGCTATCCGCAATATTTGCGATAAAACGCAAAACAAAAAAGTCAGTTCTCCCACCGTATCACAGCAAGTACAACGCAACTTCTGATAGAAGCAGGCAAGAGTAAACTTTTGATAGAAGCACCAACAGAAGTTCTGATGAGAAGATATTTTAACAAGGCTTACAGAAGACCATTATCAATATGTACATTATCTTCTAAAAGACAAAACCTGCCAACAGTAACGTAAACCCATTGAGCTAAGAAAAGAAATACTTGAGTGGTTCAACTTCCAAGAAATATTTAGCAAGCAAATCAAGTAAAGCTAAGCAAGTCACGTGAAGCTAAGCAAAGTCATAATCACATTTTCCATTATACAAGACACGCTACTAGCAACAGACAAATTCTGGAAGCACTATTTAAGGGATTCAAATTCAAAGGAGAAAAACAATATTGTACGAAAAAACAACTCACGAGCAATACAGTACAACAATGTTCAACACATCTTCTAACAGCTTGCAAAAATCATTCCAAGTAAACTCACGCTGCAAGTACAAAGAATCATTTTTGTAAATTAGTTTACTATTCATTTGAGCTTCAATTTTGTGTAAACTTCACTTTGTGAAGAATAGCTTTTCTAGAAGCATTATTGTACACAGTCAGTCATAATTAATTTTCTGATAGTTGTTCCTTGAGAAGACCAATTGGGTCAGTATTCTTGAGAGGGCTAGGACTAGTTAAGTCTTGGAGGTGTTAGTCACAACGGTTGGTTGTGCAGTTTGTTCCTTGAGAAGACCAGTTGGGTCAGTATTATTGAGAGGGCTAGGACTAGTTGAGTCTTAGAGGTGTTAGTCACAGCGGTTGGTTGTGCAGTTTATTCCTTGAGAAGACCAGTTGGGTTAGTGTTCTTAAGATGGCTAGGACTAGTGAGTCTTACAGGAAGTTAGTCACACCAGTTGGGTATTGCACTCTGTAATAGTTTATTATAGTGGGTTAAGTCCTTATTGACAGAGGCGAAATCACCTTGACGGGTGGACTGGAGTAGTTTGAGTTTCAAACGAACCAGGATAAAAATCCTTGGGTATTTAGTTTGTTGTTTGGGTAAAATATTTAAAAAGTAAGAAAAACTTATTCAACCCCCCCTCTAAGTGTTTTTCCAAGCCTTCAATTGGAATTAGAGCTCTTGGTTATGGGTGCACAACACTTAACCGTGTCAGAAAAGATCCATAAGGGAAGAACACAATGGCAACATATCAAAGTATCAACAACACTAAAGCTCCAATGTTTGATGGAGAAAACTTTGAATATTGGAAGGAAAGACTAGAAAGCTTTATCTCAGGATATAATCCAGATCTATGGGATATGGTGTTGCATGGTTACAAACATCCAGAAGATGGATATGGAAACAACATTGAAAGGAAAGCTCTGGACAAGGCACATAAAGCAGAATACAAAAATCATCATAAAGCCAGAAACACTCTATTAAGTGCTATATCAAAAGTAGAATATGAAAAAATCACAAACAAAGACTCATCACATGACATTTTTTAGTCACTCAGAATGTCACATGAAGGGAACGCTCAAGTTGAAGACGGAAGTTCTGAAGATTTAGACTCAGAAGATGAACATGCAAACCTTGCGTTTATGGCAACTACAACAGATGACTCTGCCTCTGAATATGAGTCAAAAAAGGTATTTTCTGAACTAACTAGAACTGAGTTAGAAGATAGTCTTTCAGGAATTCTGGAAACATATAGTCAACTCAAAATTAAATACAAGAAACTCAGAAAGAATCTTGTATCTGAAATTGAGCAACTTAAGGCAGAAAATTCTGAGCTTAAAGAAAATAATAATAAACTCAAAAATGATTTTCAAAATGCTAAACAAGTTTCCAGCTCAGAATATGCTTCAAGTTCTAAAAATATTTTGAAAGAATATGACTACAGTTTTCATAAGTTTATAGCTAAAAGCATAGACAGAAGCAAGATGGCTTCCATGATCTATGGAGTTTCTGAAAACAATAGAAAAGGGTTAGGATATAAAGCCCCCAAAGGGAAAGAAATATATAAATTAAAATTTGTTAATGAAATGAAAATCACATATAAACCACTGCACAAACATTTTGAGTATGGTCACACACATAAATACACGTCATACTCTGAAGATTTTCATGCTAAACCAAAGTTCAAACAGAACTTCTGGAAAACTAACCAGAAAGGACCCAAAAGGATATGGGTACCAAAAGAAAAAATTATCTATGTTGCAGATATTCTAAAAGGTGACATTGAAACACCAACCGTGGCACCTGGACTCTGCTAGCTAGACATAATGGGAAGAAGGTTTATGTTCCAAAGTCTAGAACTTAAACTTGGAGGTAACCAGAAAGAAAAAATCAGAGGCTCTGGAACTATGGGAAATGGAACAGAAGTTCAATGGCCAACATCTGGAGAAACAAAACAGAAGATCACACTCAGAAGTTGCATAATTTCCAGAAGTTCTGGATGAAAATTTAATCAGAAGATTATCTTCTGTATGAGTGTAAGACTCCCTATCTTCTGTTACAATAATTCTGCTATTTGCCTTTCTAAAAATCCTATTTTACATTCAAAGGCAAAACATATTGAAATTAAACATCATTTCATTAGGGACTATATTCATAAAGGAATTTTAAATCTTAAACTTTGTTGATACAGACCATCAATGGGCTGACATTTTCACAAAACCACTTTCTGAAGATAGGTTTAAATTTATTTTGAAAAATATTAATATGGAAAATTGCCTTGAATGAAATTTTGTTCAATATCAATTTAGTCATAAGTTTTGTGTGTTAAATGAACCTCTAATTAATTAAATCTTCAGAAGTGAGAAGAGAAGTTAAGTTAGAAACCATAGCTAGAAGTTCTAAAACCCTTAGAAACGTTTCATTACTAAGTATGTCAGAATTTCACTAGATCAAACAGTTGTAACGCTGTAACCCAAAAGTTGAACACGTGTTCAATAACTTCTGTTAGGTTACCCACACGCGTGTTAGCTATTGATATTATGCTCCTAGGTAACTGTTCAATCTTTTCAAATCTCAAGCAATCCCTCCATCTGTCAGAAATAATTAATGTGTGTGATGATTAAAGTGATTTTAATTTTCTTAAGTATTACTTTTTAACCGTTCATTTGCATATGTAGTTTCTATATAAACCCTTTCAAAATTCATTTATCTTTTTTTTTCACTCTTCAAAACCTTTATGCCTTCTCTCTTCAAAACCCTAAACCCCAATTTTTGAAAATGTCTTCATCTTCAACCTCCTACCCAGAAACCATGGTTCCTACAAACACTGCTCAAACCTACCCAGAAAGGACTACGTTGATTCCAACAGATAATTTGGAAGTTCTCTGTGAGATGATTATTAATTTGGAGAATATTCGTGATAATGGGTTTGATTTGTTTCCTGCTATGGAGTTTCAAGGATGGAATCAATTTTTTGATCATCTCAATGGTCTTGTCTTTCCTCCTTTAGTCAAGGAATTCTGGCTTCATGTTATTTGTACTCCAACTGCTGTTCTCTCTTTTGTAATGGGTAAGGAAATCTCCATTATAGAGAATTTGATTAAGAAGTTGTTGGGTCTTCAAGGAAATGGAGAAATTGGAGTTTCAGAAGACCAATTTGATATGGTTATTGCTTATGAGGAAATCTTTACCTCTGGAGAAGCTTCAACAAAGAGAAAAGATTTGAAAAATGTTTACAAAATCTGGGGGAAAAATTTCCATAGCTGCATTCATCCAGAAAGGAGACTAGTTCACCAGATTATATCGATCTAGATCTGCAGTATCTGTTGTACTGCATTGGCAAGAACATTAAAGTTGATTTAGTGTATCTTCTGTTTCGCCACCTCTGAACTCATGTAAAGGAGACAAGGGAAACTGCCAGAACAAGAAATCCAAAGGCTAAGAGGAAGTGGATTCCTCTGTCAAGATTGATATCAGACATTCTAACTGAGAATGGTTTAATAACCTTCTTGGATGAAGCCAGTCTACTAAAGGGGACAGAACCAATATGTGGAAAGGCTCTAACTGGGAGAAATCTGCTGAAGAGAAAGATGATTCCAGAACTTCTAGTGGAACCTACTCCCTATTGTTATAACAAAGTTTGTTTCTAATAATATATCAATGTTTTGATGATAACAAGCCTAATAAATTTTGTATGAATGAAATAAATTTTGTATGAATGAATATGATATTTGTTAGAACAAAATTTATTTCTAATAATATATTAAAAGTTTTGATGATAACAAGCATAATAAATTTTGTATAATTGAATATGATACTTTGACATGTAAATGTTTTATTTTAGAAGGTGTTCTGACTCTAGCGCAAAAATGGAAAATATCATGCTGAGCAGAAGTTGGAGTTAGAATTTCTAATGAGAAAAGAACTTCTGGACAAAGCACGCTAAAAAGGACTGCTGAAAGAACACGTTATGGAAGTTTGAATAAGACAAAACACGCTGCTGACGGAAACACGCTTAGAAGTTCTGAGCGAGAAATTCTGGAAGATACGCTACAAAGAAAGCTTCTAAAGTAAAGATTAAAATACAACTTCTGATGGAAGCTAGCAAAGCACAACCTCTGATGAAAAGCACCAACTATATGTTTTGAATAGAAGATGTATAACAAGGCTTACAGAAGATGAAGTATTAGAAGTTCTGATGAGAATAGAACTACTGGTCAAGCAAGCACAGCACAAAAGCAAGTACAACGCAACTTCTGATAGAAGCAAGCACAACGCAGCTTCTGATAGAAGCAAGCACATCGCAGCTTCTGATAGAAGCAAGCACAATGCAACTTCTGATAGAAGCAAGCACAGCGCAGCTTCTAATAGAAGCAAGCACAACACAACTTCTGATAGAAGCAAGAATAGTGCAACTTCTGATAGAAGCAAGAACATCACAACTTCTGATAGAAGTAAACTCTGAGTGAAGCAGGCAAAGTAAACTTCTAATGGAAGCACCAACAGAAGTTCTGATGAGCAAATAATTAGAAGATCCTTTTAAATATGAACGTTATCTTCAAAAGACAAAATCTGCAAACAGTAACATTGACCCACTGAGTGAAGAGAAGAAATACTTGAGTGGTTCAACTTCCAAGAAATATTTAGCAAGATATTTACTCCAAAGGCTAAGCAAATCACGTGAAGATAGAAGCCAAGTAAAATCACGTGAAGACTACAGTAAAGTCATTATTATATTTTCCATTCTTCAAGACACGCTACAGGCAACAGGCAGAATCTAGAAGCTTTATTTAAAGATTCATTTTCAAAGAAGGAAAATAACAATTCACAACAACTAACGCTATCTATACTAACAAAATCTTCTAGCAACTTGCAAAATCCATTCCAAAAGTAAACTTGCTGCAAAATACAAAGAATTATTTTTGTAAATTAGTTTACTATTTTTTAGCTTAATTTTTTAGTAAACGTCACTTAGTGAAGAACAATTTTTATAGAAGCACTTTTGTACACAGTCAGTCAGAATCTAGCATTTTGATAGTTGTTCCTTGAGAAGATCAATTTGGGTCAGAATTCTTGAGAGGGCTAGGACTAGTTGAGTCTTAGAGGTATTAGTCACAACGGTTGGTTGTGCGGTTTGTTCCTTGAGAAAGACCAGTTGGGTCAGTATTCTTGAGAGGGCTAGGACTAGTGAGTCTTAGAGGAAGTTAGTCACACCGGTTAGGTAGTGCACTCTGTAATCGTTAATTATAGTGGATTAAGTCCTTTTTGAGAGAGGAGAAATCAACTTGGCGGATGAACTTGAGTAGTTTGAGTGTCAAACGAACCAGGATAAAAATACTTGAGTATTTTATTTGTTGTTTGGGTTAAAGAGTTAAAAAGTAAGAAAAACTTATTCAACCCCCCCCCCCCTTCTAAGTGTTTTTCCAAGCCTTCAATTGGTATCAGAGCTCTTGGTTCTGGGTGCAAACACTTAACCGTGTCAGATAAAGATCCAGAAGGGAAGAACACAAGATGGCAACAAAAAACCACAAAGCAAAAGCTCCAATGTTTGATGGAGAAGATTTTGCATATTGGAAGGATAGACTGGAAAGTTTTATTTCAGGCTATGATCCTGATCTATTGGATGTGGTGTTGGATGATTACAAACATCTAGAAGATGGACATGAAAACAAGATTGAAAGGAAAGCTATGAACAAGGCACAAAAAGCAGAATATAAAAATCATCATACATCCAGAAATATTCTATTAAGCACTATTTCAAAAATAGAATATGAAAAAATAACAAACAAAGACACAACACATGACATTTTTGAGTCACTAAGAATGTCACATGAAGGGAACGCTCAAGTTAAAGAGACTAAGGCTATGGCGCTGATCCAGAAGTACGGGGCATTTAAGATGGAAGAAGGCGAATCAATTGAGGCTATATTCTCAAGGTTCCAAACTCTAACTACTGGTCTAAGAGTGCTGGACAAAGGCTATACAAATTCTGACCATGTAAAGAAGATCATTAGAAGCTTACCCAGAAGATGGGCGCCTATGGTGAATGCCTTCAAAGTGTCAAAAGATCTAAATGCAATCTCCCTAGAAGAACTCATTAGCGCTCTAAGGAGTCATGAGATTGAGCTGGATGAATTTGAACCCCCAGAAGAATGGTAAGTCAATTGCATTAAAATCCACACAAAATTCTAACGTTAATACTTTTCAGGTAGAAGATGAAAGCTCTGAAGATTCAGAGTCAGAAGATGAATTATCCATGATCTCCAGAAGGATAAATAAAATGTGGAAATATAGGCAAAAGAAATTCAAGAACCACAGAAGATCTGAGGATAAAGGAGAAGCTTCTAGACATAAGAGGTTCAGCAAGAGAGGAATCCAATGCTACAAATGCAAAGAAATGGGACATGTCAGAAGTGAATTCCCCAATGTTCAAAAAGAAAAACCAAAGAAAAGGTTTGAAAAGAGAAGAGGAATTATGGCCATGTGGGATGACTCAGAATCCTCTGAAGTTGAAACCGAGTCAGAAGATGAACGTGCAAACCTTGCTTTCATGGCAACTACAGCAAATGACTCTGCCTCTGACTCTGAGTCAGAAGAGGTATTTTCTGAACTTACTAGAAATGAGTTAGAAGATAGACTGTCAGAACTTCTGGAAAATTATAGTCAACTCAAAATTAAATACAAGAAACTCAGAAAGAATCTTGTATCTGAAATTGAGAAACTTAAGTTAGAAAATTCTGAGCTTAAAGAAAATAATATTAAACTTAAAAATGATTTTAATAATTCTCAAAAAATTTCTAGCTCATAAGATGCTACAAGTTCTAAAAATTATGTGAAAGAATATGACTACAGTTTTCAGAAGTTTCTAGCTAAAAGCATAGACAGAAGCAAAATGGCTTCTATGATTTATGGAGTTTCTAGAAACAATAGAAAAGGTTTAGGATATAAAGCCCCTAGAGGGAAA
Organism: Vicia sativa; assembly: GCA_021764765.1. Classification (NCBI taxonomy): domain Eukaryota; kingdom Viridiplantae; phylum Streptophyta; class Magnoliopsida; order Fabales; family Fabaceae; genus Vicia; species Vicia sativa. The sequence continues at coordinate 129,480,005 of CM038794.1, forward strand.
GAAAAATATAAACCAAAATCTGTTGATGAAATGAAAATCACATACAAACCATTATACAAACAATTTGAATTTGGTCACACACACAACATTAAATACACGTCACACTCTGAAAGTTTTTTTGTTAAACCAAAGTTCAAACAAAACTTTAGGAAAAGTAACCGTAAAGGACCCAGAAGGATATGGGTACCAAAAGAAAAAATTATCTATGTTGCAGATATTCTAAAAGGTGACGTTGAAACACCAACCTTAACACCTAGACTCTAGATGCTAGCTAGACATGATGGGAAAAAGGTTTATGTTCCATGTTTTGGAACTTAAAGGTAACCAGAAGGAAATAGTCAGAGGCTCTGGAACAATGGCAAATGGAACAGAAGTTCAACCTCTGAAGAAACAGAATAGAAGATCACACAGAAATTGCATAATTTTTAGAAACTCTGGAACTGTGAAAATTGTACAGAAGTGCAGTTGTCAACTTCTGAAGAAACAAAATAAGAGTACAACTCAAAAGTTGCATTTGTAGAAGCTCTGAATAAAATAATTCAACCAAAATATTATCTTCTGTATGAGTGTAAGACTTCTTATCTTCTGTTATAATACATATGTTTTATATGAATGTTCAAATTAACATTTCTTCAGAAGTAAGAAGAATTGTTAGAACAAATTTGATTATAAGCTTGGCCAGCAAATGCCAAAGCAAAGTGAAAATAATGCAGGTACAGAAGTACAATTGCCAAACTCGATGGAATGTAATGTATGAAAGCACAAGTTCATTTGTCAACTTCTGGAGACTCTGAACAGAAGCATCACACAGAAGTTCTAATTTCTGAAGAAAATTTGAACAACGTAAGGAACTTCTAAAGAAATTCCAGTTGTCAAAAAGTAAAGAAGCTAAAACTCCAATGCACCCGACATGCATCTTAGGAAAAGATGAGGTAAGTAAGAAGGTAGATCAGAAGCTCTACAGAGGTATGATTGGCTCTCTTCTATATCTAACTGCATCTAGGCAAGATATTCTGTTCAGTGTAAGTTTATGTGCTAGATTCCAGTCAGTTCCTAGAGAATCTCACTTAACTGCTATTAAGAGAATTCTAAGGTATCTGAAAGGTACTACTAATGTTGGATTGTGTTACAGAAAATCCAAAGATTTCAATTTAGTAGGATTTTGTGATGCTGACTTTGCTGGAGATAGAGTGGAACATAAAACCACTTCTGGAAGTTGTCAATTTCTAGGCAACAACTTGATATCATGGTACAGCAAGAAGCAAGCCACTATAGCACTATCAACAAGGCACGCTGTCACCGGATGCAGACTCCAAATGCTCTGGATGAAGAGTCAATTAGAAGATTACCAACTGTATGAGAGTAAGATTCCTATCTTCCGTGACAGTACTTCTGCTATTTGCCTTTCTAAAAATCCTATTTTACACTCAAAGGCAAAACATATTGAAATTAAACATCATTTCATTAGGGACTATATTCATAAAGGAATTTTAAATTTAAATTTTGTTGATACAGACCATCAATGGGCTGATATTTTCATAAAACCACTTTCTGAAGATAGGTTTATATTTATTTTGAAAATTTTAAGTATGGAAAATTGCCCTGAATGAAATTCTGTTCAATATCAATTTTAGTTAGAAGTTATATGTTAAATGAACATCTAATTAATTAACTCTTCAGAAGTGAGAAGAGAAGCTAAGTTAGAAACCACATCTAGTTCTGAAACCTTCAAACGTTTCAAGTTATGATTATGGTCAGAAGTTCATTATAGTAAAATAGATGTAACGTTGTAACCCAGAAGTTGAACACGTGTTCAGAAGCTTCTGATAGGTTACTTAAACATGCGTGTTAGCTATTGACAAGAAATTCTTAGTAACTGTTGATTTTTTTAAAATCTCAAGAAATCCCTCCAGTGTCAGAAGCTACTTATAAGTGATGACTGCTTTGCTCTTAATTTTTTTTTTAATATATTGGTTTGTGACAAACCTTCAGAATCTATTTTTAAAGTCATCAGAACATCATTTCACTTTACATTTTTTTTTGAATTTATGATTATGACAAAAAGGGGGAGAAAACTGAGATTTTGAATTAATTCACTATAACATGTTGCTGGAACAAAATGTCAAACATTTCTAACAAAATATACAAGTGTACATTTTTTGCTTCTAAGTGATACAAAAAAGTAAAACTCTGGAAGCTCAAGAGACTGTGCTGAAAGCAAACTCTGGAAGCTCAAGAGACCGTACTGAAAGCAAACTCTGAAAGTAAACTCTGGAAGCTCAAACTCTGAGAAGTAAACTCTGGAAGAAAAGAAAAACTCAGGGAAGTTCTACCTTGCATTTTTTCTTTTCAATATTTAGTTCAAGGGGAGACTATTAACTTCAGAGGGAGATTAATAATCTAAGGGGGAGATATTTTTTTACATATACAAAATTTCTTAAATCAAAATCTAGATAGTTTTGTCATCATCAAAAAGGAGCAGATTGTTAGAACAAAGTTTGTTTCTAATAATATATCAATGTTTTGATGATAACAAGCATAATAAATTTTGTATGAATGAATATGATATTTGTTAGAAAAAAATTTATTTCTAATAATATATTAAAAGTTTTGATGATAACAAGCATAATAAATTTTCTATAATTTAATATGATACTTTGACATGTAAATGTTTTATTTCAGAAGGTGTTCTGACTCTAGCGCAAAAATAGAAAATATCATGCTGAGCAGAAGTTGGAGTTAGAAGTTCTAATGAGAAAAGAACTTCTGGACAAAGCACGCTAAAAAGGACTGCTGAAAGAAACACGCTGTGGAAGTTTAAATAAGACAAAACACGCTGCTGATAGAAACACGCTTAGAAGTTCTGAGCGAGAAATTCTGGAAGATACGCTACAAAGAAAGCTTCTGAAGTAAAGATTAAAATACAACTTCTGATGGAATCTAGCAAATCGCAACCTCTGATGAAAAGCACCAACAATGTGCTCTGAATAGAAGATGCATAACAAGGCTTACAGAAGATGAAGTATTAGAAGTTCTGATGAGAATAGAATTTCTGGTCAAGCAAGCACAGCACAGAAGCAAGTACAGTGCAGCTTCTAATAGAAGCACGCACAACACAGCTTCTGATAGAAGCAAGCACAACGCAGCTTCTGATAGAAACAAGCACACCGCAGCTTCTGATAGAAACAAGAACAATGCAACTTTTGATAGAAGCAAGAACAACACAACTTCTGATAGAAGAAAGAACAGTGCAACTTCTGATAGAAGTAAGAACAGCACAACTTCTGATAGAAGTAAACTCTCACAGAAGCAGGCAAAGTAAACTTCTGATGGAAGCACCAACAGAAGTTCTAATGAGAAAATAATTAGAAGATCCTTTTAAATAAGAACGTTATCTTCAAAAGACAAAATCTGCAAACAGTAACATTGACCCACTGAGCAAAGAGAAGAAATACTTGAGTGGTTCAACTTCCAAGAAATATTTAGCAATCTAGTTACGGGAAAGGCTAAGCAAATCACGTGAAGATAGAAGCCAAGTAAAATCACGTGAAGGCTACAGTAAAGTGATTATTAAATTTTCCATTCTTCAAGACACGCTATAGGCAACGGGCAGAATCTAGAAGCTTTATTTAAAGATTCATTTTCAAAGAAGGAAAATAACAATTCACAACAACTCATGCTATCTGTACGAACAACATCTTCTAGCAACTTGCAAAATCCATTCTAAAAGTAAACTTGCTGCAAAGTACAAAGAATTATTTTTGTAAATTAGTTTACTATTTTTGAGCTTAATTTTTGTGTAAACTTCACTTAGTGAAGAACAGCTTTTCTAGAAGCACTTTTGTACACACTCAGTCATAATCTAGCATTTTGATAGTTGTTCCTTGAGAAGAGCAATTTGGGTCAGAATTCTTGAGAGGGCTAGGACTAGTTGAGTCTTAGAGGTGTTAGTCACAACGGTTGGTTGTGTGGTTTGTTCCTTGAGAAAGACCAGTTGGGTCAGTATTCTTGAGAGGGCTAGGACTAGTGACTCTTAGAGGAAGTTAGTCACACCGGTTGGGTAGTGCACTCTGTAATCGTTAATTATAATGGATTAAGTCCTTTTTGAGAGAGGAGAAATCACCTTGGCGGATGGACTGGAGTAGTTTGAGTTTCAAACGAACCAGGATAAAAATACTTGAGTATTTTATTTGATGTTTGGGTTAAAGAGTCAAAAAGTAAGAAAAACTTATTCAACCCCGCCCCCCTTCTAAGTGTTTTTCCAAGCCTTCACCTATATCTGGCTGGACGTGAAGACAAGGAAGAATCCTCTTGCAGAGTTTCCTCGCTTCATCTCTGAAGAATATTCTGTAACAGTCAAGGAATACATCAAAAGTTGCAAGAAGAAGGGAATTTCTATTGATCCTGCTTGGCTGCAAGGAAGAGAATCTTCTAGTCCAGTGAGGAAGGTTAAGAAGAGGAAGGCTGGGGGTGAAAGGACTTCTGCTAGACCTCCAATGTCTCAGAAGAAGAAGAAACAACAAGGTTCAGGTAGAACTTCTGCATCTCCTTCAATTTCTACTTCTGCTAGTATTTTAACATCTGCTGCACAATCTTTAAATACTGTTCCCCAACCATTCACACTACTCATCAAACAACCACCACAACAGAACCTTCTATTCACACCACTGTTGAACAACCAATACCCATAATAGAAATTCCATCAACTCCCTCACCATAAATCTCACCACCAAACTCTTCAGCAATAGTCCCCACATCACTATTTACTGAAATTCCTCAATCACCAAACTCTCCAGAACATTCCCCTCATGACACTCCAATAACTTTTCCACAACCACACTACCCAGAAGATCCCTCATCACCACACTCTCCAAAACTTTCAAATCTTAACATCCCAGAAGCGGCTGACCAAACACCTTTACCAACTCCCAAAAATACATATCTAGAAATTTCTGATTCTCTAGAATTTCTGAGAACTCAAATAAATCTTCAATCCCTACCAACAAAGTCAAATGTGCATGCAGCTGTTAATTTACGTTTACAGAAGTTTGAAAAGGATATGAAGAATTGGATGATACTACTAAAGGATGATTTGGACAATAATTTGTGTCCTTCTGCATCTGTTAACTTGTGGAATACCTTCAGAAGGAGATTCATTTTTGAATCCCACACACCCAAGGACTTGTGCTATTCTCATGCTTATGAGAAATTTACTGAGTGTTTGAAAGGATTACAGAAGGCTGCTTATAGCATCTGGAATGAGAAGCCACCACTATAGCTGGACAACGCTACATGGCAACCACCTGCTGATCATATGGATATCTCTGATGATGAAAACTCTGAACCAGAAACTGCTGACCCAAATGCTCGTGCTTTGGTGTTATACAAACCTCTGAGTTTTTGTCCAAGAGAAGCTAGGAAGAAAGTGCTGATCTTGATGGTTGATTTGAATACTCTCTTCACAAAGTTTGTTGGTCCCAAATCCTCTGGTTCCTCCTCCAAAGCTATCTCTACAGAAGATGTTGATTCTACTCCTGTTGTCTTAGAAACTCTGAAGGAACTAAAGCAAGAAAATGAACATGTCAGAGCACGATTGGATAAACAATATGAAACCAATGCAGAAATCAAAATGTGGATGCAGAAGCAAGAAGAATATGCTGCTGAGATCAAGAATCTTCTGCTTTCCTTGTTGCACGCCCAACTTAGAACTTCTGTCTTTTTCAAACAAACATGAATGCATCTTTTTTGTTTTTAAATTCTTAAGTGTTTTGACAATCTTCTGTCCCCGTACTATTTCATTAATGTTATAAGTATTTTTTGGCTTACTATTCATTATCTTTTTAAACTTATGCATTTTTTATTATGACAAAAAGGGGGAGAAAATTAAGATTTTGATATGATAATTTATAACATGTTACAGGAACTAAATTTCAAACATTTCTAACAAAATATACTAGTGTCATTTTTGTTTCTAAGTGATACAGATATACACAAGCTCTGAAAGAACAAGCTGAGAAGAAAAGACCAAGTGCTGAAAATCAATATTCTGAAAACTCTGGATGAAAAGAATTAAGCAAAAGCTCAAAAGACCAAGTGCTGAAAGTAAACTCTGAAAAAGTAAACTCTGGAAGCTCAAAAGAGCAAGTGCTGAAAGCAAACTCTGAAAAGTAACCTCTGGAAGAAAAGAAAAACTCAGGGAAGTTCTACCTTGCAATTTTTTCTTTTCAATATTTAGTTCAGGAGGAGACTATTAATTTCAGGGGGAGATTATTAATCTCAGGGGGAGATATTTTTTTTACATATACAAAATTTCTTAAATCAAAATCTAGTTTTGTCATCATCAAAAAGGGGGAGATTGTTAGAACAAAGTTTGTTTCTAACAATATATATTAAAGTTTTGATGATAACAAGCATAATAAATTTTGTATGAGTGAATATGATACTCTGACATGCTTATGTTTCATTTCAGAAGATGTTCTAACTCTAGCGCAAAATGGAGAATATATCATGCTAAGCAGAAGATGAAGTTAGAAGTTCTAATGAGAGAAGAACTTCTGGACAAAGCACGCTCAAAGAAACTGCTGACAGAAACACGCTTTAGAAGTTCGAATGAGATAGAAATTCTGATCAAAGCACACTCAAAGAAATTGCTGATAGAAACACGCTTTAGAAGTTCGAATGAGACAAAACTTCTGATCAAAGCACGCTCAAAGCAACTACTGATAGAAACGAGCCTTAGAAGTTTTGATGAGAGTAGAACTTCTGGAACTCGGCACGCTCCAAAGAAAGCTTTTGAATTAAAGAATAAAATACAAATTCTGATGGAAGCTAGCAAAGCGCAACATCCGATAACACGCTCCAAATAAAGCTTCTGAAGTAAAGAATGAAATTCAACTTCTGAGAGAAGCAAGCAAAGTGCAACCTCTGATAAGAAGCAACAAAAGTATGTTCTGAAAGGAAGATGTTAATAAGCCTTACAAAAGATCATGAAGTATTAGAAGTTCTAACGAAGACAGAACTTCTGGTCACGCAAGCTAGGAAGCAACTTCTGATAGAAGTAAGCACAACGCAATTTTTTATAGAAGCAAGCACAACACAACTTCTGATAGAAGCAGGCAAGAGTAAACTTCTAATAGAAGCACCAACAGAATTTCTGATGAGAAGATATTATAACAAGGCTTACAGAATATCATTATCAAAATGTACGTTATCTTCTAAAAGACAAAACCTGCCAACAGTAACGTAAACCCACTGAGCGAAGAAAAGAAATACTTGAGTGGTTCAACTTCCAAGAAATATTTAGCCAGGAAATCAAGTAAAGCTAAGCAAGTCACGTGAAGCTAAACAAAGTCATAATTAAATTTTCCATTATCCAAGACACGCTACTAGCAACAGACAAATTTTGGAAGCACTATTTCAGGGATTCAAATTCAAAGGAGAAAAACAATATTGTAGGAAAAAAACAACTCACGAACAATACAGTACAACAACGTTCAACAACATCTTCTAACAGCTTGCAAAAATCATTCCAAGTAAACTCACGCTACAAGTACAAAGAATCATTTTTGTAAATTAGTTTACTATTCATTTGAGCTTCAATTTTGTGTAAACTTCACTTTGTGAAGAATAGCTTTTCTAGAAGCATTATTGTACACAGTCAGTCATAATTAATTTTTTGATAGTTGTTCCTTGAGAAGACCAGTTGGGTCAGTATTCTTGAGAGGGATAGGACTAGTTGAGTCTTAGAGGTGTTAGTCACATCGGTTGGTTGTGCAGTTTGTTCCTTGGGAAGACCAGTTGGGTTAGTATTCTTGAGAGAGCTAGGACTAGTTTAGTCTTAGAGGTGTTAGTCACAGCGGTTGGCTGTGCAGTTTGTTCCTTGAGAAGACCAGATGGGTCGGTGTTCTTGAGAGGGCTAGGACTAGTGAGTCTTAGAGGAAGTTAGTCACACCATTTAGGTAGTGCACTCTGTAATCGTTGATTATAGTGGATTAAGTCCTCGTTGAGATAGGCGGAATCACCTTGACGGGTGAACTGGAGCACTTTGAGTTTCAAATGAACCAGGATAAAAATCCTTGATTATTTAGTTTGTTGTTTGGGTAAAAGATTTAAAAAGTAAGAAAAACTTATTCAACCCCCCCCCCCTTCTAAGTGTTTTTCCAAGCCTTCACCAAACAGTTCAGTAGCGTGATGTTTGATGTTTGATGTCTCGACATCTCATTTGACATGTTGTTCCAGATGTTGAAAAACTTCAACACGGCATGTTTAGGCATTCCAATGGGATTTACAGTATGTTAAATATCCTATTGTACAATACATTATTCCAGCTAGTATTTGTTTTATTAAAATTAAGCCAATCCATGAAAACCAGGAACTTATAATATCCCCCTTTGGCAAATTTTACCTAAAACAAATAATTACAATTACAAGCAGTTACATCAAAATAGCAGCAACAATTATAATCAACAATTAAAATGATCTTCAGCTTCTCATTTATAATCTTTTTGCACACAGCTTGAGTTAGAGACGAGCAAACTCTTCATCAGCAGTTCTCCCAAGGATTGCACAGATGGTCTGCCAATTGAAGATGATGTGTCAACATCTAGTCTGACTTCTTCTCATGTTTTTTAATCTCTCCATTGAACCAGTCTAGAATAAATGGAGGGAAAGTCCTGGTGCACATGAGGAAGAAGATAACTTATACTCCTTCTTAAGATAAAAACCAATTCTTGTCACTAGGGGTAGTAAAAGAGGACCATGGGAGATAAACTACCTCTTAAGAGATAATTTGAAATTCTCCTAGGTCACTCAGAACACAAGTCACAATTGTGTTCACAACTCATATCACAAGTCACAAGTAATTCAACATGGTTTGTTTTGTGATGACTTGATTTATGACTTAGACATATTTTTGCTCTCTCCTGCTTCTCTTTATCCTATTTTACTTTTTGTGTGACATTATTTCTCTCCCCCTTTTTAGCTAACATTTCACAATTAAGACCCTCGCCAAACCAGATCCAGGCACAATTTTCCCAAACCTTAATGAAGCGCATGATGGTGAATAGTTGAATGCTCACTTGTGGTTAGAGAGTAGCTGAGATCTCTTATAAATAGGGCATCAATTTCTTAGGAATTAACGGCAGATTAATTGTTGGTTATCACACCCTAAATTTCACTTTGAATTTTTCATCTGATTTATTTACATCACTTTACATTGTCTTATTTGCATCTCGCATTAGTAATCAATTTTTTACATTTGACTTCACATCTTTAGTTAATACTTATGTCAATATCTTGCATTTTACTAACATTTGCATTTTTATAATGTCTTTGAATTTTAGTTAGCATTTTCACTTTGCATTGTTAATTTGTAATTGAATATATTTTGTATCAAAGTAGTCTTAGTCATACTTGCATCATTTTTGAATTTTTGCATATTTGACTTTGCATTGTTTATTTTTTTCAATTTTTGCCTAAAGGTCAGAACTTCTGTTGCTTGATGGTCACAACTTCTGCTAACGGTCAGAACTTCTGTTGCCTAACGGTCTGAACTTCTGTTGCCTAAAGGTCTGAACTTTTGTTCCTAACGGTCGAACTTTGCGTTTAAAGGTCGAACTCACGCCTAATGGTCGAACTTGTTTCCTAACGGTCAGAAATTTTGTTGCCTAACGGTCAAAACTTCTGTTGCCTAATGGTCAGAACTTATGTTGCCTAAAGGTCAAAACTTCTGCTGCCTAATGGTCAGAACTTCTGTTCCTAACGGTCATAACTTTTGTTGCCTAACGGTCAGAACTTATGTTGCCTAAAGGTCAGAACTTCTGTTTCCTAATGGTCAGAAATTCTGTTCCTAACGGTCAGAACTTATGTTGCCTAATGGTTAGAACTTCGGCTACCTAATGGTCAGAACTTTTGTTCCTGACGGTCAGAACTTATGTTGCCTAAAGGTCAGAACTTCTGTTGCCTAATGGTCAGAACTTCTGTTTCTAACAGTCGAAACTTCTATTTCCTAACGGTTAGAACTTCTGTTGCCTAATGGTCAAAACTTCTGTTCCTAACGGTCAGAACTTTTGTTGCCTAAAGGTCAGAACTTCTGCTACCTAATGGTCAGAACTTATGTTCCTAACGGTCAGAACTTTTGTTTCCTAACGGTCAGAACTTTTGTTGCCTAATGGTCAGAACTTCTGTTCCTAACGGTCAGAACTTCTGTTGCCTAACGGTCAGAACTTTTGTTCCCAACGGTCAGAACTTCTCCCCAACGGCCGTAACTGCTCCCAATGGCCGTAACTGTTTCAACAGTAACTGCTCCTAACGGCCAGAACTTCTGCTCTCAATGGTCCGAACTTCTGTTCCTAATGGCCAGAACTTCTGTTCCCAAGGACCAGAACTTCTGTAATGTCAGAACTTCTGTAATGTCAAATACTTGTTTTATATGTAGAATAATGTTTATTATTTTTATAACTTTTAATTTTTTTTTAATTCGAATTGTTTCTAGCCTTGCAACCAGCGCATATACTTTATCTAAGTCGATGCCAAGCTTTTGTAGAAAGCCTCTAGCCACCAATCTTGATATATACTTCGCTATCTCGCCATTTGGCCTTCGTTTCACTTTGTATATCAACTTTACATCGATAGGCTTCTTATTCATTCTTTCGACAAGCTCTTAGGTCTTGTTCTTCTCAATGGCTCTGAGTTCTTCTTTCATGGCTTCACACCAATTCAAATTACTCATGGCTTCATTCAAATCAATTAGTTCTGCTTCAACCATCATCGTGGCCTATTCGAATAAATCACCATCAACATTAATTGCTTGTGAAATTCCTGGCAGCAGATACTTGATGTCACAGAGAATGTTATGACACAGTATCTGACACTGTGTTAGCAATTCACACAGTAAATACAGAAAGCAATAAATAACACAATAAGTTGTTCACCCAGTTCGGTTCAACAAACCTACATCTGGGGCTACCAAGCCGTGGAGAAAGTTCACTATTAGCGTATCAATTGAAGACCCTACACCAACACACCAATTGGCCTTCTCACTTAATCACTACCCAATGACCCTTTTACCTAAGTCCTACTTAGATATGAGTTCTACTCACTCCCCCTCAATCACCGCAGTGATATCAACCTATTGTTTAATTGAATTGTGAAGACACACTTCAATAAAATATCTTGATCTTGCTTCAAAGCTTTAATCAAGAAACAAACACTGTGCTTTAAAGCTTTGAGTGATAAACTACCTTACAAAAATCCTAGTCCAATGCACTTATCAATTGATAGTTGCTTGGCTCACAAGAGAAACTAGAATTACACAATACCAACTGTACAAATCCTAAAAGATACACAAACACAAGTGCTATCTCTTCAATACATTCAAAGGGCGCACATTGTAAGGGTTCTTTTCCTTTATAGAAGCGTCCCGAAACTTCAGTTTTGGGCTTCCATAAAGATAGCTAGGTTCACTTAATTTACTCCTAAAAACATGGTCTTTTCAACAACCAATTTAGGTCTAATTAAGTTTAACCTAGCAGCCACGTGAGCATGCTTTCTAATAACAAAACAATATTTAGCACTCAACAAACTTCCCGAAAATCTCAGAACAAACAGATTCTGCAGAATGTATGTCACACCGAATGTCATAACATCCGTATGACATCGGCTTTCTAGATTTCAAAGACAGCCTTTAGCTTCCAGCCTGAAATGTTTTTAACATCCTTAGCAGTAGGATTTATCTTCATCTCAATGTCATGACATCCATCATGACATTGCTAAAGCCTAGTTTTACCAAACATAATGCCAACTTAAAAACACTAACAAACTCCCCATTTGGCACATTTTGGCTAAAACTACCTAACACATCAGAGAACCTATGCAGCAGAAGACAATAAACTAGTTCTAAGCTTTCCTAAGCTTTAAGTAACTAGAACTTAGAGAAGATAAATTCTACCCATACAAAAAAAACCACAATTTCCCACAAACAGGAGGCATACAATTTCCCCAAAGTCCCATACTACTGTTATACAGTAGTTCTTCTCCCCCTTTTTAGCCATAAAGGGCCAAAGGAAACACTGCAAGTTCCCCAAACTTTTAATCAAACAGTGCCAAAAACAAATATACCAGCAAATAATTAAGTACCAGCATTGGTATACAGGGATACACATCTGTCAGTACAATGTTTACAATCATCCAAAAGAAGCACAAATGGGAAAATACAAGAAACAGAACAGAAAACAGAACACAATTGAAAGAAAATTGACAAATCAAAATGGAAGCAACACAGCAACTTAATTAGTTTCCTCTCATGAAGAGATATCTTCATTGTCGCAAAGACGATCATCACCTTATCGAAGCTTGTTCAGCTTTGCGTTCAGAGCTTTCTTGGCCATTGGTGTCCTTTTGCATTTTGAACAGCCAAGAATTTAGCTCTATACTTTTTGAGGAAGTTCCAGCTTCTGGTTATTTGCTCATCTTGAGAACCAGAAATACCTCCCTTAGCTTTGACAGGGAAATCAGCAGAAGAATCAGGGTCCACATGAGTTGCCTGGACGTGATCATCAGATGTCATGACATTCTTTGTGACATCTGGATCATCTGCTAAACTAGGGCTAGCAGGTCTTTGATTAAGGGAATGAAATTCTGTGAACAGAGTGATGTTCGCCTAGGATTCCGTGACTATCCTAGCAATGGCTTCTTCTACATACTTGGTACCTTCCCTATTTCTTATCTCAGGGGGAACAGAGGAGGCAGTAGTCTTACCAGTAGACGCTGATGAACCTTGATCATTCCGTGCATGCTGATTTTGTGAGTCAGTTGCTATTGAACGCTGAGGGGAGACCTTCACAGGTTCAATATCCATGGCTTCAGCAAATGCCCTAATCTCAGCCATGGTGGGAGATGAACAGTTAGAGTCTTGGGAAGAAGAGGATGAAGAAGACATATTTCGCTGGGATATATTGAAGAATTGACAGAGAATTTGAAAGTATCTTGTGTGTGGAGAGGAAATGATACTTTCAATAAGAGAGTTTATTATATGGAGGTGTCTCTTGATATTCTTGAAACCTTTAAAACTAAGAGAGAAATAAAAAAATGACCCATTCATATTTATTTGAAATACCCGGTTTCTTCTCCTCTTTGTAAGCAATTTTAATTGCTACAATTCCTCATATTGACAAATGCCCGCTTGCTCCTTAAATTTTCAAATTGACTAGCATCAAGAGCTTTAGTAAAATGTCACCATTGCAATTCGGACTACATGGTCCAGCTTTAATCACTTTCTCCTCCACAAGATCTCGATGAAGTGATGTCTTATGTCAATGTGCTTAGTCCTACTGTGTTGTATAGGATTCTTTGAAATATTAATAGCACTTAATTGTCACAAGACAATGTCATGACATCCCTGTGACATTGTACTCAAAGATCCGCTTCATCCGCACCATTTGAGAACAATCGCTACACCGCTATGTATTCACTTCAAGAAGGACAAGGACACACAGCTTTTTTGCTGAACCAAGAAACAAGATTGTTTCCAAGAAGAAGCATCCTCCGAGGTACTTTTTCCATCATCAAGACTACCACCCAACAAGATCACAATAACTGCATGAATGGGTTCACATCCATGAGAATACAGGATACCATAGCTACAGGTTCCACTCACATACTTCATAATTCTTTTCACTTGGTTAATGTGACTCACTTTAGGTTCAGCTTGGTATCTTGCACATACCCTAACAAAGAAATGCAATGTCGTCCGTGGTCGTTAGATACAACAAGCCTATCATGCTTCTATACAAACTTTGGTCTACCTTTTCACCATTTGTGTCCTTGGACAACTTCACATGTGTGGGAGCAAGAGTCCTTTTATGGCTGGCATTCTCCATTCCAAACTTTTTGACAATATTCCTTGCATATTTGCTCTATGAAAGGAATGTTGAGTCTTCCATCTGAGTGACTTGCAGTCCAAGAAAGTAGGTCAACTCTCCCATAAGACTCATTTCAAACTCAGCTTGCATTTGATTGGCAAAATGTTTCACCATTGAGTCTGACATTCCACCAAAGACTATGTCATCCACATAAATTTGAGCAACCATTATCTTTTCTCCTTCATTCTTGACAAAGAGAGTTTTATCCAAGCCTCCTTTTCTGTAGCCTTTGTCTGTAAGAAACTTGGTCAGCCGTTCATACCAGCCCTAGGAGCTTGCTTTAGTCCATATAGGGCTTTCCTTAATTTGTAGACATGATCGATAACTTGGATCCACAAATCCTTTAGGTCGTTTCTACATATACTTCCTCATTCAAGTAGCCATTTAGGAAGGCACTTTTCACATCCATCTGAAATAATTTAAATTTCAGAATGCAAGCAATCCCTAGTAGAAGCCTGATAAATTCCAATCTAGCCACTGGTGCAAAGGTCTCATCAAAGTCAATCCCTCAACCCGAGTGTAACCCGAGCAACAAGTCTTGCTTTATTCCCGTGATGCCTTCTCGCATCGACTTGTTCTTGTAGATCCACTTTGTACCAATGATATTTGTTCCTTCCGTCTAGGAACTAATTCCTATACTTCATGTTGCTTGAATCGTTCAATTCATCTTGCATTGCTCCAATACAAAATTCATCACATAGAGCTTCTTTAACATTTTTGGCTCTATCTTTGACACGAAGCAAGAATTTGAAAGCTCGACCTTGTAACAACACCCTTGGTTGATCTCCAATGATGAGATCCTTTGATGATCTTTCAATTCGATGGAAGGATCTTTGTTTGCTTCCTCCGTTCGTAATTTGGTGGAGTAGGAATTGGTACATCTTCCTTGTCGTGTGGAGGTGATGTCTCAAACCATGTCTCAACATTATATGGGACATTGTGTTCCTCGATGATGATCATCAACAATGACATTAATAGACTCCATCATAACTTGGGTTCTAGAGTTGAATACCCTATATGCTCTGTTAGTGGAGTATCCTGAAAATGCCTTCATCACTTTTAGAGTCCATTTTCTTCTTTGATCACGATCCGTCGAATGTAGCATTTTCTACCAAACACATGGAAGTATTTCACAGCTTGGTTTTCTTCCTTCCATAATTCATATAGAGTGGAAGAAGTTTTCTTAAGGTAACTCGTTAGAACATAGCAAGTCGTATTCATAGCTTCAAAAGTGAATAGGAAGTTTCTTAGCATGAATCATTGCTCGGCGATTCCTGATAGTCCTATTCTTTCTTTCTACAACTCCATTTTGTTGAGGTGTTATAGGAGAAGAGAACTCATGATTGATCCCCTCTGAGGAACAAAATTCATCAAACTTGTTGTTCTCAAATTCCTTTCCATGGTCACTTCTTATTACGACACTTTTCCTTCTCTTTGAAGTCTTTTGCATAACTCTTTAAAGACATCAATCACATCGATTTTTCTTTGATGAAATTTATCCATGTAAACGGAGAAGTCATCCACAACAACATAGGCATATCTTTTTCCACCAAGACTCTCAACCTGCATAGGCCCCATCAAATCCATATGAAGCCTCCAAGACTGGAAGTGGTCGATGTCTAGACATGGGTGTGACATTCTGTTTGCTTTCCAACTTGACATTCACCACTCTTCCTTCATCAATATGGAGTTTTGGTATCCCTCTGACACCTCCATAGTGATGATCTTTTCATCCTCCGAGATGCAAATGTCCAAGTTTTTGATGCCAGCTTTACCTCCTTTTCATCCTGTCTCAGAGCACACAAACGAGAGGTTGGTGTTCTCGATCCCACATGTAGCTTGTCCTTTGATCTCGATTCCTCTCATAACTACTTCTTGTTTATCATTGATTACAAGACATTCAGACTGTGAAGTTAACTTTGAATCCCATATCACATAGTTGACTTATGCTTATGAGGTTAGCAACAAGCCTTTTACCAAAGAACACTCCATTTAGATTTGGAACCCCAGAGTACCCAAGTTTCCAACCCTTTGATTTCTCCTTTAGCTCCATCTCCAAAAGTAACAAAGTGGTAGAATGAGGTTTGACATTATTCAAGAGGGTTTTTATTCCACCATATGCTTGGAACACCCACGTCAAAGTACCAATCTTCCTTGGCGTACACTCTAAGAGAAGTGTGAGCAATCAATGTCGCAGCCTTCTTCTTCCACTTTTGAGTATAGGGTACCTTGATATTCTTAGTCGAACATAGGAGTCCGATTAGGATATCCATGAAGCTATAGCAGT
The DNA here is from genome assembly GCA_021764765.1 of Vicia sativa. NCBI lineage: Eukaryota > Viridiplantae > Streptophyta > Magnoliopsida > Fabales > Fabaceae > Vicia > Vicia sativa. The sequence continues at coordinate 129,496,211 of CM038794.1, forward strand.
AGGGTTTTATGTGTCCAAACCTTCCACAATGATGACATCTCCATCTTTGAAACTTCTTCTTCATGTTTCTCCGATCCTCGATGTTGACTCCAATGTTGTGACATCTCGCTTTAACATTGGTTTCTCATGCCTCTTCTTTTCTTGTCATTAACTGTGTTCCTTTTCACCACATATCCTAGACCATGCTTATTTCCAAGATTTTGTCCAAGTCAAGAATTTCTTCTAACTTATCGGCCCAATGGTTAGCATTTTGACAGATTTATCTCGATCAAGCTTGGAATTTAACACTACAATTTCACCGTTGAGATGACTTATAGTGATTGCATTCTCCTTCTTCTCGCCCAGCCTTCACATCGCCTCCAACTCTCAATCGCCTTTTTGTTTTTCATTCTATCGACATACTTCACCACTTCGATACACGCTTCTTGTAAGTATCAGAAGTTCTTCAAAGGTCACTTCCTCATCACTAGAGTCATTTTCTGAATTACATCTTCCAGAAGGTGCAAGACAAGCTTAACTGCTTCTTCCTCAGATTCACTTCCTAACTCACTATCAGACCAAGTGACTGTCATCCCTTTCCTTTGTTTCTTTAAAAAGGTGGGACATTCAGCCCTAACATGACCATATCCTTCACATTCATGACATTGGACTTTATCCTTGACTTCCTTTTTCCTCGACTTGGATCTTCATTGAGTCATAAGATCCAAATCGTCGATGGAATGTCCTTGACATTTGACCTTGACTTTGATCAATCCTCCCGATCGTTTGTTGAACTGCCTTCCAAACATGGCAATAGCTTCAGATATCTTCTTCATCTTCCACCTTGCATCCTTCTTCGTTGGATACAAGTGCTATGCTTTTTGTTTTTCTTGTCACAGCCACCGATTCCCATCTCAAAAGTCATAAGGGATCCAATAAGTTCTTCAACCTTCAAGGTGTTGATGTCTTGAGCCTCTTCTATTGCAGGACTTTCATTGCAAATCTCTTAGGCAAGGATCTGAGAATCTTCTCACCAGCCTTCTTCTGACATCTTTTCACCAAGTGCTCCGAGGCATTGGCAATTTCCAAAATATTCATGTGAAATTCATGAATATTCTCATCTTCCTTCATCTTCAAATTCTCAAATTTGGTAGTGAGTGAAATTTCTGGTATGTCGCTGCACTGTGGATGTCTAATGGAATGTTAAGACATCCGATCCGACATTGCGTCAACAGTAGAATGGGTCAGTACTTTTAAATTGCTCTACAATGACAATGAACTATCATACCGTAACCCCGTAACACCATTGATAAGTGCGTGTTCGATTAATGAAATTCGTAATGCTTAAGGTTAATTATACAAACTGATGTCATGATGAATGCTATGACATCAAACAAATAACCAATGCAGAAAGTAAATAACACACAGAATTGTTCATCCAGTTCGGTTCAACCAACCTACATCTGGAAGCTTCCAAGCCAGGGATAAAGTTCACTATTAGCAGTATCAATTCAAAGACCCTACAGCCAACACCCCCGTTGACAGCCTTCTCACTTAATCACTACCCAATGACACTTTTACCTAAGTCCTACTTAGATATGAGAACCCTCTCACTCCCCTTCAATCACACCCCGTGTGATTACTTTCTACAGTTCATAAACTGTTCAGAAGATACACTTCCATTACACAACTTGATCATGCTTAAAAGCTTTAATCAAGTACAATTCATACATCCTCTTGCCTACGGGCTTCAAGGAGTATGGTGACCATCCCACAGCCCGGGAGGTTCACAACAAACTAGCCCTAATGATTACATCTTTACAATACACGGCTTGCTTACAATTAGGTTACAATACTTTTATTTATAACCCTTTTTACCCAACTGGATTTGGGCCTTCATGTGACAGCAAAGCAGCTTCAACAACTGATAAAATAAGCGTAAAACTGCTACAAGTTAGGTCTTCAATCGAGCTTTTCTCCTTATCCTTAGCCGATGAATCTTCTAGGGCTCCACATATGCCTTCAATTTCGCTACTTGTTATGCATTCTATTTGGTAGAATATTCTGCATAACTTTAGGAATGAATCGCACTGCACTTTGATACCAAGAGCTTGATGTCTCGATATGATGTTATGACATCTCTTGTGACATGTTGTTCTAGATGTTGAATTAAATCAACACAACATGTTTAGGCATTTACAATAGGATTTTCAGTTGTTCCTATTGTACATTACATTACATTATTGTTGTTTATTATTTGTTTTACAAGAAACGAGCCAATCCTAAATAAGGGCACTTACAATCTCCTCTTTGGCAAATTTTTGGCTAAAACAAATAAACATCACAATTGTGAGATTACAACAATAATTAAAAACAAGTTTAGTGTTCATGATACCATTGTAGGATGTCTTGACATTGATCTTGACATCTTGGTTGTAACCAACACTAAACATCCGTGACCTCACGAACCATTTCTTGTCACCGAGGTGGAGAAAGAGGTCCGTGGAGATAAACTATCCTTTCAGGGCATCCGAGAACCCTTAAGGAGTGACCGAATATCTCCTTGTAACTCGTAACACGTGTCACAATCAGTGTTCTAACTCGATCACAAGTCACAAAAAATTCAAAGATTTGAATTTTCTCAATAATTTGTGACATGATAATTGTGATCATAACTTTGTGTAGTTGCGATAAGGACAATGACAAAAAGAAGAGACTCTTTCTCCCCTTTGGCCAAAATTGACAAAGAAAGCCCTCACAAAACCGGATCCAAGAACAAATTTTCCCAGATCCGTATAAACCCCATGATGGTTGAGAGAGAAGAATGTGACGGAGTTTATATAGGGAGATAGCAGTTCAAGAAGATGGCATTAATAAATCTTGGTCAAGGATAGTCATATTGTTGAATGCCTTTAATATCTCCAGTTGTTTCACCACATGAACCAATCCCAAAACATGCACAAATTTTCGGTTAAGGCAATTATCGAACAAATTTAGCCTTTGACCGGCTTTAAGGTCAAGATTTATTCCTTATGGGTAATGCCAAATATAGCTCCAGATATCCACACCACGTGGTTAAGTCATTTTCCATGTATTCTTCTTGATTCTCTCAAGGGTGCAATGTCTTTGAATGACATTCGATAGACATTACCTTACGCCTTCAATGCTAGCCTTCATTTTCTTCTCACATCCGCATAAAGAGAAGGATGCTAGTAGCAAGAGACTAGTATCAATAAGCATGGTCATCAATCATGCTTTCTTGAGTGTTGCTGAGAACCAACACAATTACTTTCTTCCTTTTTCCAGACAGCAAAAGAAGGAAGGAAGGAATAAACCAGAAGACTCCAAACTGCTTCACAAGACAACACAGATTAGCTCAAATACACAAGATTTAGATGCCACTTCTATTTCTTGTAGTAAAAGAAACCCCTTGAACATATGCTGAATATATCAGATTCCTTAATCTGATTTACTTCTTCTGATCTTCCATTCACTAGTAGTTGCTAGTACTAGTGAAGTCTTTACCATAATAGCATTTCTGATTTGCCAGACCAAGTTGCTATTAATAAGATCTGAATCTACAAAATTGCTCCAAAAGAATCAAAGCTGCCACTGATGATTCTTTCAAAGATCTCTGAGATTTTCTTCTTAAACTCGCATGATAGCAAGAGCAATTCCTGATGTTGAGACATTCTCCAAGACTTCACTTAGAAGTTCACAATGTCATATTATCAGAACACATAAACATCAGCATATCCATGTCCTCTTCTGACTTCTGATCTTCAGATTAAGTCCAACAATTTTCTTCTGACATATACAAAGTCTCCCTTCAGTGTATATTGTCATTATGGAAAGTACAACACATATTGACCTCCTTTGTTATGGACAATCAAAAACCATTGTGGAAAACAATTAACCACTATCTCTGAGGTGATAACTCCAATCACCTTGAACTGGCCTTAAGATAACAAAGACATCTAAGAAAATATGTCTTTGTATTTCCACAAATTTTGACATGACTCCCTGGATGGTTGTAAGTCATGTAACCATAGTCTGAAACCAACCTCCAACCTTCTTAGTGTGCTTACAAGCTTTACTAAGATTCGGACTCTCTAATGCATCCGTATGATTATCCCTTAATCAAACGTTGATCATATCATCCTTCGCCCATTACATTTACTAGTAGTTCGATACTAGTAAATACTTAAACCAAAAAGGTAGTTATGCATTGTTGAGCATACTACTTTTAAAACACAAGTAGAATCTTCTTATTCTAAACCAAAGATAGAATTGCCACTTCTGAATGAGGCGTTTAAATATTAAGATTCATAGTCCCAAGTCTCGCCACGATTCTAACAATAATGATGTTATAACATCATTCGGGACATCGAACCCATCTGCTTGGGTTCAAGTTGACAACTGTGGATTTATTTTCATCCATGCTCTTTTATATTCCTCATATGAAAGACATGATCTTCATCTTCAGCAATAAACTCACCGTAATACCCTAGAGAGAAATAAACTCTACCATGCTCAAAAAAGGTCCGAATTCACTTGCATGCATATCATACAAACACTTAGTCTCCCATCAAAGTGTTTGTGTATATCTTTATGCAAGATCCTAATAAATACTTAGTCTCCCGTCAAAGTATTCATTAATGGTTAGATTATGCCACCTTCTCAAGGTAGGATAATTGATCTAACAATCTTCTGCTCCATACTTGAAGAATCAGCTGATCCTTACAAACTTCCTTTGCTGAAGAAATAACTTATTTGAGATGATGTTGCAACATCAGACCTGACATTGATCTCAAACACATGACCCTGGCTTGTACTATGGTTTTGGATGAATGTCCATAGTAATTCAAGCACACTTTCTTGTAGGGAATACAAGAGTACACCAAAAGCTGATCACCCTTCATGATCAGATCCACAACACCCATAAATACATGCAAAGAACTAGCATGTAACATTTTCACCTTTCTCCGCTTCGCTACCCTTGATAAGATGGCTAGGTTATTCTTGACATACTCCTGTAGACAAGTGCATACACAACTGTTCTATTATGTGAGGACACCACATAATTGAACTCAAGTAGGAAGAGGAACTTCTCATGAAAGAGTCAGGGAACCATGATCTTTTGATAATAACTCCTCCTTGCTTCACACAGCTAACAAGATCATCCTAGGTGAAATGGATGACTTTTCAAGGTGCAGACACCAACTATTGGACATTGGTTGAAACAATTCCAATGCCAAAAACATTCCATGGATGATTTTTCATCGGAAGCAGAAGCAGGTGTTCCATGCTCATATAGACTTGACAAGAGATACAAAGCCTATATTCCTTTGATGAGAGTCATCACTAGACAAATTGAGATAATAGATTCTCAATACCAGAATGTCAAGACATTTTGTATGACATGTCTTCAAAGGTCTTCGTGTCAAGGACTCCTCAATATCACCGATCCTTTCGAGAATCATGGAATTCTCCAATAAATGTCATAGCTTTATGAGATTGGTAGCCAATCATCCGTTGTACTCCTATACTTCTTGGAGACCACAAAGATCATGAGAAATAAACTCAAGCATCTTATAAACCGAGTGATTGATCACCCACCTCCGAATGTAATGTTATCCATCATCCTCTTTATGGACACATTGTTGAGCTCTTCACTCGCACACATAGTAAGCACTCTTTATTTGGAATTTGCCACAGTTCCGATTAAGAATCCTTAGTTTGCTTGCTACACAAGTTTCGATTGCCACACTGTCACTTGTACTAGAAGAAACAGACATGAGAATGTCCAATTTGACTAGATTTTATCCGTCTCTTCTCAAAATCGGTGTCTTCAATAGTTGTGATGTTGTACATCCTTTTCATCACATACTTTAAACTCTTGATTCTCGATTTCCACATATTTATCACATAAATATTCAGCTCCCATCCGTTATTCGGCTAGAATTATCTACTCACACTTAGATGATCCCGATCGATCACTTCTTCACACTTACCAAGCATATTTACTTGGTGAAGACACAAAGATGATGTTCCAACATTAGATACGACATCATCCATCACTTGGGAAGGCATGGAAATCACAACTTTATGAGTTCTTTAAATACATTGAGCTCGCCTACTATACTCCTTAAGCCTTGGTCGAAATAAACCGACATCGAGTAGATAACCCGTTGATCGTGTCTCGATCAACTAATACAAAGCGATGTCTCCTCTTCCGATCGGAGTAGGTCCCAAACATATGTACTCACACTACATGTGTTTAGCACCCGTAACATCTGTTCTTCAAATGGAAACCGTATAATGTTCTAACATTCTTAAGAACATCGGCCCATCTTCTTGAACACATCATCCTTGATGATCTTCAAGGTCTTCAAAACAACTTGCGATGAATATGAGAATCATTGATCAATTGATACTCATCAAGACTATCAATAAATGCCTTTATGAGTGGACTTGAGGAAGACCCAAGTATCTTTGACAACATTGATAGGTTGTAAAGTCCGCTAAAAATGTTGAGACAAACCAACAACCCTAGAGTTCTACTTTCACTTTAGGGGTCAGACAAGCTATGCAATGAATAGCCAAATTTCAACAGAATTTACACAATGCTTACTCCATATTGTAAGCATGGCACATAAGGATTGAAAATAAATCAATCCTACAATTTGTTTGCTTCTTCACCAAGCAACATCCTAGACCAAACCCTAAAGCCCTGTTCTGTAGAAGCTTTTTAAACATAAAGGATACCTTATCAATATCTTCACTCCCGCATGAAGGTTTTGATAACTTTCTCCTCTGTGCTGAATATAGATTGAACAATGCACTCCAAAAATCTTCACTCCCGCATGAAGTCTCTGAATTAGTTCAACCTTACAGCTGATCAGGTTGGTCTAGTTATTCCCAATTTTGGTCCATCCTCCACTTCTAGGGACCATTTAACATGAACACTACACGTTCAAACAATCTTCTACCTTGAACACAACCAGAAAGTATCCCCCATGGATCTCATCCGAAGCATGTGATGCCCTCGATACCAATTGAAATTCGTATGTCACTGCACTGGGATGTCTAATGGAATGTTAAGACATCTGATCTGACATTAAGTGCTGAACAGGTAGAATGGGTTGTACTTTTAAATTCTGTTCTACAACAGACAATGAACTATCATACCAGAACCTGTAACACCATTGATAAGTGTTCTAATTTAATGAAATTCGTACGCTTAAGGTTAATTATACAACCGATGTCATGATGAATGCTATGACATCAAACAAATAACCAATGCGTAAAGTAACACACGTAATTGTTCATCCATTCGATTCAACCAACCTACATCCGAGGCTTCCAAGCCGGATAAAGTTCACTATTAGCAGATCAATTCAAAGACCTACAGCCAACACCCCGCTGATGCCTTCTCACTTAATCACTACCCAATGACACTTTTACCTAAGTCCTACTTAGATATGAGAACCCTCTCACTCCTTGAATCACACCCGTGATTACTTTCTACAGCTCATAAACTGCTCGAAGATACACTTCCATTACACAACTTGATCATGCTTAAAAGCTTTAATCAAGTACAATTCATACATCCTCTTGCCTACGCCAAGGAGGAGTATGGTGACCATCCCACGCCGGGAGGTTCACAACAAACTAGCCCTAATGATTACATCTTTACAATACACGGCTTGCTTACAATTAGGTTACAATACTTTTATTTATAACCCTTTTTACCCAACTGGATTTGGGCCTTCATGTGACAGCAAAGCAGCTTCAACAACTCGATAAAATAAGCGTAAAACTTCACAAGTTAGTCTTCAATCGAGCTTTTCTCCTTATCCTTAGCTTCTGATTGAATCTTCTAGGGCTCCACATATGCCTTCAATTTTCGCTACTTGTTATGCATTCTATTTGGCAGAATATTCTGCATAACTTTAGGAAAAGAACTGCACCAGACTTGACAGTTCAGTAGCTTGATGTCTGATATGATGTTATGACATCTCTTGTGACATGTTGTTCCAGATGTTGAATTAAATCAACACAACATGTTTAGGCATTTACAATAGGATTTTCAGGTTGTTCCTATTGTACATTACATTACATTATTGTTGTTTATTATTTGTTTTACAAGAAACGAGCCAATCCTAAATAAGGGCACTTACAGTGAGCATCTGAAGTCTTGACATCTTCACCTTGGATGTTCCCTCATGAGTAGTTCTGAGAGTGTCCCAAACATCCTTGGCCAGCTCACACTGATGAACCATCAAGATATTCTCACAATACCATTGAATAGAGCATTCAATGCTTTAGAGTTCCCAAGAGCTAGCTCTTCTTCCTCTTTGCTTCATTCCTCCTCGTGTTTCAAGACAAGTGCCATCTTTCTCAAGCTTGGTGGGATGTTTCCATCCTTTATCGCCAGCTCTCCAAGCTTTAATGTCCATCGACCTTAAGAAGGCAACCATACGAGGCTTCCAAGAATCATAATTAGACCCATCCGAATAGGTGGTCTTCCTCCAAATCCTCCTTCTTTATCCATTACGCGTAAACTATTATCCCTAGATCTCACCTGAAATAACAAGGTGGTGCCCGCCTCCGATGCCAATTGAAATTCCGGCGCATACTTGATGTCACAGAGAATGTTATGACACAAGATTCGACACCGTGTTAGCAATTCACACAAGAATATGTAAAGCGAATAACACAATAAGTTGTTCACCCGCCGGTTCAACAAACCTACATCCGGGGCTACCAAGCCAGGAGAAAGTTCACTATTAGCGTATCAATTTGAAGACCCTACACCAACACACCATGATGACCTTCTCACTTAATCACTACCCAATGACCCTTTTACCTAAGTCCTACTTAGATATGAGTTCCTACTACTCCCCTCAATCACCGCAGTGATATCAACCTATTGTTTAATTGAATTGTGAAGACACACTTCAATAAAATATCTTGATCTTGCTTCAAAGCTTTAATCAAGAAACAAACACTCGTGCTTTAAAGCTTTGAGTGATAAACTACCCTTACAGCAAATCCTAGTCCAATGCACTTATCAATTGATAGTTGCTTGGCTCACAAGAGAAACTAGAATTACACAATACCAACTGTTACAAATCCTAACAGTACACAAACACAAGTCTGCTATCTCTTCAATACATTCAAAGGGCACAAGTTGTAAGTGGTTCTTTTCCTTTTATAGAATCCCGAAACTTCAGCTTTGGGCTTCCATAAAGATAGCTAGGGTTCACTTAATTTACTCCTAAAAACATGGTCTTTTCAACAACCAATTTAGGTCTAATTAAGTTTAACCTAGCAGCCACGTGAGCATGCTTTCTAATAACAGAAAAACAATATTTAGCACCAACAAACTTCCGAAAAATCTCAGAACAAACAGACAGAATGTCATATCGAATGTCATAACATCCGTATGACATCGATGCTTTCGCAAATTTCCAGACACTTAAGCTTCCAGCTCGAGCTGTTTTAACATCCTTAGTAGGATTTATCTTCAATCTCTGAATGTCATGACATCCATCATGACATTGCTAAAGCCTAGTTTTACCAAACATAATGCCAACTTAAAAACACTAACAGCTTGATCTGGAAATCTTTCATACCCAGCTAGCCTTGTTAATTCAGTTTTTGTTCTTGTCTACCTCCTTTCATTTTGTACAGTGGTTCTTCATTTCGACTAGTTGAAGTGTTGCCTTGTTCACTTCGACTATTTGAGGGCTCATCGTGTGGATCTTCTTCGAACACATTTATAACTGTGTCTGATTCATGTGTTGAACATTGACTCCAGTCCTAACATTTACTTTTGTCGACACAAACATCTTTCTTGATTACTAGTTTATCTTAGATTGGAGAATACAACTTGTATGCACCAGTCAAATGATAACCTATGAGAACCATTACTTCACTTTGATCATCCAGTTTTCTTCTCAATTGTGCAGGTACATGCCTGAAGCACATTGAGCCAAAAACTCTAAGATGACTCACACTTGGCTTCGACCCTGTCCAAGCCTCATAAGGTGTTTTTCCTACTATCTTCTTTGTTGGACACTTGTTTAGAATGTATATTATTGTCGAAGCCACTTCAGCCCAAAATATCTTAGGCATATCTTTAGCTTTTAACATACTTCTCGTCATGTTCAGTATACTTCTATTTTTCCTTTCAGCTATGCCATTGTGCTAAGGTGTATAGGGTGCAATAATCTCATGCTCTATACCTTCCTCATTACAAAATTTGACAAATTCAGCAGACGTATATTCACCACCACCATCAGTTCTTAACTTCTTCAATTTGCAACCACTTTGTTTTTCAGCATGCAACTTGAATTTCTTGAACTGTGTGAATACTTCACTCTTCCTTTCAATGATATAAACCCATATATGTCTGGTGAATTCATCAACAAAATTAAGGAAATACATGTTGCCTCCATTTGACTTCACTTTAAATGGTCCACACATATCAGAGTGAACTAGTTTCAACTTGCGCTTGGATTTCATGGGCAAGTCATGTTTGAATGCTCTTCTCGCCTGCTTAGCTTTAAAACACTCCTCACATACTTGATTTGGTTCCTTCACATAAGGAAAACCAAACACCATCTTTTTCTGGTTGAGCATGCATAAACTCCTAAAGTTTAGATCTCCATACCTGTGATTCCATAGCCAGTTCTTGTCTTCTTCTGTAGCCGAAGCAAGACACTTATAATATGATGTGTTGAGTTCAACTTTGAACGTTTTATTTTCTACCAATGGTGCTCTCATGATTAGCCTCTCATCAGCCCTATAAACTTTCATCTGATTCCTTTCAAGCTTCATTTTGAAGCCTTTTGCAAGTAATTGACCTACACTTATCAAATTACTTGTCATAGAGGGTACATACAGCACTTTAGTGATAATAGCCTTTCCATCATCCTTCCTGACAATCTAGATGTCTCATTTGCCTCCAGAGTTGATGTGTCTTCCATCAGCAAACTTTATCACCTTTTTCACTGACTCATCTAACTTGGTGAACCAATCTTTATTGCCAGTCATATGGTTGCTACATCCTGAATCCAGATACCACATGTTGGTTTTCTCAGTGTTCGACTGAGATTTTACCATCATTAGCACATCATTTGAGTCACTGTCTCATGCTCGTGCATATTGGTCTTCATCACCTTCTTTCGCTCTTGCTGCTTTCTTTCTTTGACGGTCTCGAGCATAGTGTCCAAAGCCTTGACAATTGTAACATTGCACCTCTTTCGTGTCGACTTTCCTCCCAGAGTACTTGTTTCCCATACCTTTCTTGCTCGAATCAGCATTCTTGTTTGACTTCTCATCACCTGCAAGATGCTTTCGCTGCTTCGACTTTTCATCTTTCTTGCTGAATATTGATTGCAATCCTTGTTCAGCCACTTTTTCTCTTTCTAAGTTTCTTTGCTTCAACCTCATCTCATGAGCCTCCAATGAAGCTTGAAGTTCTTCAAACTTCATCTCAAACATAGTCTTGGCTTTTTCAATTGTCACTACTATGTTGTCTAAATCTGCAGTCAGAGATCTTAATACCTTCTTTATTTCTGCAAATCTGTGACCATTTCACCACATGCCTTCATCTGGTTTGTCAACGTCACATTTCTTGAGAAGTATGCAGAGACTGACTCATCATCTTTCATCTGAATCACCTCGTACTGCTTCCTCAATGTCTACAATTTTACCTTCTTCAATTTCTCACCTCCTCCATACAAGTTCTTTAACTTGTCTCACGCATCTTTCGTTGATTCTTCTTCAATTATCTTCTCAAATACATCATAGTCCATACACTGATGAATCAAGAACAACGTTTTACAATCTTTCTTCCTCCGATTTTGCGCAACTGGGCATCGTCCCGCTCTAGCTCCGATACTCCATCATTCAAGATTTCAACAACATCTTGAAATCTGAAGATAACCTTCATCTGTGCAATCCACCGTTGATAGTTTTCACCCTTGAAAACGGGTAGATTTGCTGGAATTTGTGAAGACGTTATTCCGTTTGCCATTAGAATCTCTCTGAATCGTAACCGAGCTCCTTGATACCAATTTGTTGGAACAAAGGGTTATCAAGAAAGATAGTTTTTGAGAAGAAGAAGAAGAATAAAGGGAGAGGAAAGTGTTTTTTTATTTTGTAAAAACTCTATGAAAATTCTATTAAAATTGCATACTTGATTATAAAGGGAAATCTCCTTATATAGGCACACATTACAAAGGCCCAAAAGGAAACTAAGTTAAGCTTAAACATTCAAGGCCCAAGGACTTCGACACATTGTAACAACAAGCAGTACTCGACTAACACTTAAATTCGACATACTGGCTAATTCGACACATACACATTAGCTAGTTCGACTAGCACACACACTTGACCAGATCAACTGAACAAGAATTATACTTTCTAACACACTAAATAAACATACATAAATGCCTTATAAATAAACACATATGTCCTTATCTATCTGGAAAAAATTGGGATTAGTATGAAAATTTAAGTTTGTATAAAGGTTATTTCGAAATCGCATTTAACTGTTACTTTGAGCAAGATCTTATCTTTATCATATTTTCATATATTAATTTGAATCCACATACTAATTTGAGTCCACATACAATAGTTTTTCTCCAATGACTCCTCGTCTTCCAATCATTTCATTTTCGATAAATTACGAATAAAACTACAATACAATATTAAAATATACCAAAAATGACAATTTCAAATTACGTCAAAGAAACTTAATTCAAAACAGGAATTAAACTCTAACAAAATATTATTCATATTCATCTGGTCGTTTTAGTGTTGATTTAAAATTTAGGATAAAAAGAAGAAAAGGTATATTATTTGAGACTGAAAACCAATTTTCTTCATTCCTTGAGAGCCTTAGGGTTTTTTCCATTTATCTTAGTTTCTTTCTACTAAAATAAAGAATGTTGCCCTCACAACTCGTTCTAGAGGTAATAAAGAATGTTTGTGCACTTATTGCCTATAAATTATCGATCACACTCGTGTTTCAGTTGGTAACCAATCATTTTTACTTTCACCAACTCTAAAATAACATTTGTGAATGGCTAAGTGTGTAAGGGAACAAAAATATCTCTTTACAACATTCAAACAAAAAGTTCTATATAGTCTACTTCATGACAGACTTCAGCAAGTTAAACCAGTTACACCAACATTGTTGATTTAATCATGTACATTAACTAAACATAAATGCAAATCAAAAGATAATAACTCCATAGCCAAAAAGTTTAACTTCTTATCAGAATAAGAAAAGGATTGTCATGTCATGTCTTGAATTTCCAATACTGAAAACCATGCTCCAAACAAGAAGCAACCATAACAAGTGAATGAAATAAAACAGCTACCTATAATATGCAGGACACAATGTTATTCAAAAGTTAAACTGTCTCCTTTTTCCGTTATGTGAATAATATTTTCTAGACTGGTTTTTCAATCTATGATGATCAGCATATTTGTCCCTATCTCCCCTTTCCCTGCGCCTGTCACGATCCCGGTCTCTTTCGCGGTCGCGGTCACGGGCATATTTGCCAGAATTACTTTCCTTAAGCACGTATCTGTCAATTTTATCAACTCTATCATCCTTGAATGTTCTTTCAGAAGTACCCGGCAAATCCCTCTCCAATCCTCTATCTTTTTCTCGCATAGCATTCGACAAATCACCTCTATCTCGATCCACCTCATTGTATTGATGTTCGGGTGCAGCTTCCTCCCCATAACCTATCTCTGCAACCTTGCCTCCACCATTTTCATCACCACACAATCTTCCCATATCTGAACCCGGCCACATTCCCATATTAGGACCACGCATACCTGACCGCGGAATCATCCCCGAACCATTCATAGGCATCCCTCTTCCATAGAAGGAATGATTAGCATAAGGAACTAGACCATGCGAACCAACACCGCGGTATGAAGGCATCGGGCCACCCATCCTGATAGGTCCACCACCCCAATTCGTCATCGGATTACCATTCCCAAGATTGTTCCCTCTCCCCCAGTTACCTCTTCCATAACCACCTTGGTTGATACCATCACCAGCCTTAGTAGCCTCAACCTCATCAGGTTCAGTCATACGAATAAAAGGCTGAACAGACGAAGAAACAACACACATCCTACCATTAAATTCATGTCCAATCAACGCTTTCTTACAAGCAGCTGCAGCTAAAGGATCATAAAACTCAACCTCACAATACCCTTTGGATTTTCCACAATCTTCATGAAGAAAAATTCTTAAACTCTTAACTTCTCCATACTTACAAAGCTCGTATTCGATGTCAGCGTCCCTAGTCCACCAATGCAAATTACCCAAATAAAATAAACTACTTCCTACACCAACACCATAAAATGGTTGCTCTTGCCCAGTTCCACTGGCACCAGGTAAAGAAACCTCGCCTGCATTTTGAACTGACATCGGCGGCAGTGGTGGTGGTGGTTGCAGAAGTTTCTTGTGTTCAACTCCGTTGTCTTTAACTCCTAAATCCATATTACCGTAAAGTTCATCATAATCTTGGTCTTCTTCGGCCAAGAAAGCATCATCGGCTTTGTTGCGGTGGGAGTGATCAATGGTATCACTGGTTTCACCGTCCCTTCCTCCTTTGCCTTTGTCCATTCTTGGGTTTTTTCATTCCCTCTTCTTTTTTTCTTTCTTCAAATTACGGTTTGAAAAACGGATTCAAAGAAAATCAGGGGAGTTGATTAGCGTGGACCTCAATCTCATGAAATTGTGTAATATTTATAAGAGTTCAATATCTTTTTATATCTTTTTGTTATCTATAAATTATCAAATTTTATATTTGGTCTCAATAAAATAAATGATATGTTTTATTCTCTACAAAAATTTTATATACATAATCTTTGTCTATATTGTTAAACTGATTTGTATTTTTGAATGATTATTTTGTATACATGTTTAGATCGTTATAAAAAAAATTCGAAATTTAAATTTTGATTTTTAAATCGGAATTTTTATTTCTTTTATGAATATCTTTTAAAATTTAAAAAATTTATATTTAATTGTTTTTATTTAAAAAAATTTAAAATTTGAAATAAATATTTTATAATATTCTAAACACTTATGAAAAAAATATTTAAAAATTTAAGGATAATTAATCCGTTTTCAAAATTTTAGAAAATAACCTCAGATTAAATTGCATGAATGAAAAATTTGTAAGGACTAAAATTTTTCATTTTTTTTATAGGAACTAAAAATAAAATTTGAGATATTTTTAAGAAACAAAAACATATTTAACTCTATTAATATTAGAGATGTGTACATTCTGGAATTCCCAGAGTCGAGTTACAAGTTCTCGAAAGTCGATAAAATGAATCGGATACGCCGAGCATTGTTAAAAAATAGGAGTTGTACGGCAAGTTCCATAGCCATCTCAGACTCAATCTACTTGGTTCTTAAAAGACCATTTTGAAACAGGAACATTATGATAACCTGAGAACAATCAAGAGTCGAGGTTGTTACAAATGGATTAATAGATTGAATATGTTACACAATTGTTATTAAGAGGTTAATAAAAGAGTTTGTTATGAAGAGATTGATGCTCTTGATTATCCACATACATAATAAGATTAGTAAGATAAATAGATCATTGGGACCAAGTAAAAAGGGAAGGGGAGGACAAGGAGAATTGGATAAATAACATAGAGGGGAGTATCTACGTAAAAATCTCGAGGCCGCCAACAATGATGGCCATGGCGGTCCTTCATTCTTCTCCTAAAAAACCCTAAATATAGAAGAGGGCGGACAAGGAGAATTGGATGCATAACATATAAAGGAGTAAATACATATAAATTTCGAAGCTGCAAACAATAGTAGTCATTCATCCTTTGATCATCGAGTTGTTTATCCAAAACAGAAGTGGCCTAATACATATCTCCAAGAAGTGGTTTGAATCATAAGGTTTGCAGATAATGGTGATTAAAGTTATATTGATGTATGAAACATTGAAATGAATGCATTTTGGTCAAGGGGGTGAACGATAGTGACTGAATGAAAAATTATAGCATAGATTAAGATAGTGTTGAGTTTGAAGTTGAAGATTATATTTTTTTTATTTCAAATTTAGACACAGTGCAATAAATATTTTGTTGATAGAGCAAATGTGATTTGGATCAAAAGAAAAATATATATATATATATATATATATATATATATATGTTTGTTGTATTGCAGTCTCATATTGTCATAACTGACGAGACATTGGATCTTAATCAATTTTTTAACGAAAATTACACCCTAAATCTAAAAGTCGTTCATCCGACAATATTCTATCTAATTGGATTGCATCCTTTTTATTTTAGTATTGATCATGGAGAATGATAAACCCAGCCTCACCTCAATCATAGATAGAAGTTATAGTCTTTTACTTTAGACTAGCCTTCAACCTACCGCATAAGTCACCTTGCACATCTATTAGAACACGCAACTCACAAGTGAGTGCAAAATATATTCTCTTTCAAAATATATTACATGTAAAAGTAAATCCTTCAATTTTAAATATAAAAGATATTTGGATCAACCAATATATCACATGTGAAAGTAAATCCTTCAATTTTAAATAAAAGAGATATTTGGATCAACCAAAGTAAATCCTTCAATTTTAAATAAAAGAGATATTTGGATCAACCAAAGTAAATCCTTCAATTTTAAATAAAAGAGATATTTGGATCAACCAAGTACGACATATTTGATCCAAATTTTGAACCAAATACATCACAACTTTTGTTGACCAAAGTACGACATATTTGATCCAAATTTTGAACCAAATACATCACAACTTTTGTTGACCAAACTACCTCTTATACTTCAGACCTAAGAGAGTGTAAACCTATTTACAGTTATTCTAAGGTCGAGGCTAGTCTAACCAACCCTAGGAGGTAATTATCAAAATAACATTGTATTAGACGATTCAAACTCAATCCTACATCCAAACAAGCTCATAAACTAATGTCCATCCAACCTAGAGCATCCGCCAGTTTAATCGTATCCTTCGTAGTCACTAATCTAAATCCAAATATGTTCACAAGTTAGGATCAGACATTCTTTACACCATGTATTTAGTTATTTGATTGTGAGACAAATAAGAAGTTCCCATTTTCCAAATAAGAATGCAATTCACAAATCTGTCTTTGTGAGCTGATATATTTCTTTGCCAAGGACCACCAAACCTCAGTTTTCACAATAACATAACAAATTAATGAAAGTTCAAATTGAATAGTTGGGCCACAGCCACTTGGAAGTTCATAGCATGAACACACAGTATTGAATGATATTTGGTAGAACCAATAACCAACCAATAAGTTCATACTTTATTGGTGTAACTTCTAATACAACCGGTTGAGCAGCACTACCTTGATTTATTTTTAAAAACAGCAAAAGAAACGAGGGAGGGGATAACAGAAAAACTAACTAGTTACATGTCAATGGACTAAATACCAAATTCAGAGCAGATTCAGATTGATAATAAATTTGGCAAATCACAGTAACATCATGATTTTGTTAAAATCAGTGACATCACATACCATAGTTTTGCAAAACTTACCATAACCAAATATGCACTCAATTCTTACATTATACAACTACTGAGTTTTGTGAAGAGTTCACAGCATTATACCATCTAAACACTGCATTTTTAAGAACAAGTAACATGTGAAAAGACTCTCAAAATCCAATTCTCAAGACATAGATTTCATTGGACTAGTTGCAAACAAGAGAAGATATAAAAAAACTGGAGATGGATTAACCTTTAGTAATCAGAAAGGTACATATCATTTATATACAAGAGAAAGTGATATATACAATTCTCCAGCTTAGAATGATTACAGCAATTGAATGGTTAGCTCTCTCTACATGATACACAAAATTGGCATGCTCAACCGGTATGTATACTAACTAATTGTTAGGGAGAAAACAAAAAATGGAAGGTGGGAAACATATGATACAACAACAGAGCCAATAAAAAAACGGCGCATAATCTGCTAAATCCTAGTACATCATATTTCAAACAATATAAGTTCTAAATAGTCTGCAACATTCAGACTTCTCAACAAGTTAAGCCCATTACATCAACACAATGGTTTAATCAAGAGCTAATAAAAACATAAATTCAAATCAAAAGTTCCACTTCTCAATGTAAGAAAAGGATTTTGTCATGACTTGGCTCTCCAATATTGATGGCACTTGATCCTCAAAGCAACCCAGGTGTTTGAATGAACAGTTTCCTTTCTCAAACAATTGTCCCTGCACAACATATGACGAGCCCATAACAATAATTGGGGCGGTTCAGATGGCATTAAGAAAAGGGGGCAATAACAGAGGTTTATTTCATAGAAAAGGAGAGTGGGGAACTATCACAGTTCAGATAAAAACAGTGCATCAGAAAAATTGAATTTTGGAAGTCAACCAAAACACAAACACCTCAAGCATGGTAAAATTTCTAGTCAAACCTGTAACTGTTACCAGCACAATGTTGTTAATTGGCAGTTTATGGCAGATGGCCAAAATTCCACATAAACGTGGAATTCCTGCCTATGGTACTGCCATGACCATTCAACAAATTGCCAATGACGGCTAGCACAAAATCCTGCAGACCATTCTGCCATGCCGCTATTTAACAACACTTTACCAGCATATCCAGACGTAGAAAATACATAACTAGAATGACCTTACACATAGCTGACTCAAGATTCTAAATCCCTTTGTTTGCTTAACTGAAAAAGAAAATTTGTGCTAAATGCATGTTTCTACTTTCTAGCAGAGGACATTCAGAATTATGGATTTCAATTTTAGAAAACATACATAGTCGAACAGCAAACTGGTTTTAACAAAAAGATCTGTATGTCCGACATCAAATTAGGAAAAATACTAAACTAAGCCAAGCAAAGCATCATATAGCAAAGGAAGACAAGAAGAAAAAACAGCATCGTCACATACTGGAATCACATGCAAAATAATACCATGAAGCTTGGGAGACAAGCAAGAAAGTAATCCTTCAGCATACACATAATATGAAAATGAACAAAAAACCAAGTATTTAACATATGGAAGAATGGAATTTAAAATTTTAAAATTATACCACGGAAAAACTTGTTTTGTATGTATTTCACCTAAAATTGGATAATGACAAGTTTTTATATGGCAGGCTATAGTATTTAAATCATAATAGGCATAGCAGACAAATATCACAATGCATTATAGAAAGAAATTATACAATAACCAAGCAAAGAATGGAGTCTGAAAACTAACCACTTTCACAAGAGAGCAAAACCACACTCCTGACAAGATGCAACTGGAACAAGTGAATGAAATAAAACAGCTGCTCAACAACTTCTGGGTGAATGGAGCACCAAGAAAATCCAAACAACCATGACAAATCCTGATTTTCCAGTACCTAATTTTTTACTTTCAACGAGGGAAAGTATTACTCGGAGGTCAGTCGCCTCCTCTTCCCATAATCAGCATCTTTTGACCTAGAATGGTGCTCCTCATCCTGTGATAATCTTGATTTACTGTGAGTCCTAGACGACCGTCCCCTTTCCCACTCATCTTCGTGCTCTGGTTCACGGTCTCTGTACCTGTGATGATCTGCATATCTGTCCCTATCTTCCCTGTATCTGTCCCGCTCACGGTCTCGATCCCCCCTTTCTCGCTCACGGTCACGATCACGAGACTTCTCCCTGTCACGGTCACGGGACCGTTCTCTAACCACCACTTCTCTATCCTCACGATGCTTTCTTTCTGGCCATTCAGGATCATGTCCCACTTCTTTTTTCTCTAGGTGCATCTCTCTCATAGCCCTGATCTCTATCATCCCTGTACCTTCGCTCAGAAGAACCAGACCAGTCCCTTTCGGATCCTCTATCTTTTTCCCTTGTAGTATTCTGCCAACCAGGTCTATCATGACTCACTTCACCACCATACTGATGCTCTGATGCAGCTTCCTCCCCATAACTTGACTCTCCAGCTCTGCCACCGCCAGGTTCCTCACCACCCCATCCGCCCATATTTGGATCCGGGCCACATTCCCATATTGGGACCGTCCATACCCGACGCAGGCATCATCCCCATCCCATTCACAGGCATCCCTCTTCCAAAAAAGGCAGGATTGACATGAGGTGCTACTCCAGGCAGACCAACACCTCCAACACCAGGAAATTGAGGCATCATCCCCGAGAACGGAGGGGCCGGACCACCGGGATAGCCTCCAAAGGCTCCCATTCTGCCCATGGGACCACCAAATGCAGGATCAAAACCCTGATTCATCATTGACTGAGGATGCATCATAGGCGGGGCACCACCAATACCCTGTCCGAATCCATTTCCACCATTACCCATAATACCTCTGCCACCCATCCCACCACCTCTGTTCCTCATCGGATTAACAGGTCCTCTATTCCCCATCCCAGGATTGTTCCCTCTCCCCCAATTACCTCTCCCATAACCTCTATTATTATTATTCCCATCTCCACCTTGGTAGTTACCACCCGTCGCAATATTACTACCACCAGGTTTAGCCCCCACATCAGCAGGCCCCCTCCTTCCCTGATTAACCCCTCCTCCAGCAGCTTGGTTTACCTGTTGATTCCTATTATTCTGAGCCTCTCCCATTTTCTTAACAGTAAAAGGTGAAGCAAAAGCAACAACACAAGGCCTTCCGTTAAACACAAAACCATTCATCCCTTCCTTACAAGCCGTAGCAGCATATGCCTCATAAAACTCAACCTGACAATACCCTTTGGATTTCCCACTAGCTTTCTCGTCAAAAAACCTCACCTCCTTAACTTGCCCATACTTACAAAGCTCAGCTTCCAGCTCAGCATCAGTAGTCCACCAATGCAAATCACCCACAAATAATACAGTACTTCCTCCGCCTCCTCCTCCTCCACCAACAACAACACCACCTTCACCTCCTCCTCCTCCAGTATTAACACTATTAATAGCAATAACATTACTCCCAGCTCCATTTCCTCCAACCCTATTAAGATTAACCCCTCCAACAACCCCACCACCAACACCTACACCTGGAACTTGTCTCACCAAAACATCATTTCCAACACCACCACCATGTTGTTGCTGTTGTTGTTGCTGTTGCAACTGCACAACCCCTGCCCTCCAACACCATCATTCCTCTCTGCTCTTCAATTTCACTCAATTTCCCAGAAGCTTGACCTAATTCAACCCTCATCCCACCACCACCGCCACCACCACCAATCCCCAATCCAACTCCAGAATTCCCCTCTAAACCCTTGATTCTGAAACCCGTCAACTCTCCCAGAAACCCTAGATTCATCCCCACCAGCAACAGCCACCAAACTCCCATCACCACCACCGACACCAGCCACCGTAACCCCACTCGGATCTTTTACAACAGAACCCGATTGAACCTTCTTCTCCTCACCAGCATCATTTCTAACACCCGAATCATCGTTCTTCCGCAACGATTGAAGAAACCCCTCACCAACATTAACATCGTTGTAAAGATCCTCGTAATCATCATCCTCTTCCGCTAAAAAACCATCGTCAGCCACCGCTGATATAGCCTCGTTACGGTGGAACTGATCCATAGGATCTCCGCTCTCACCAGCTTCATCCATTATCGAAGCTTTCTCCCAAAAGGTTTGAAAAAAGAACGATTCTTGATTTTAGGGTTAAGAGCGTAGAGTGAAATTAGGGATCGAAACGGCAGCGTTTATAAGGTTTGAGAAAGAGAGAGAGACAGAGATGCGTGTTGTAGAAGAGAAGAGAAGACACAACACAAAGCGAAACCCTAACGTAAGAAGTTGTCCACTCATCTAATCCTCTTTGTCATTTTTTTTAGGTTGCTTATAGTGAAGTTACTGTTCTGTGTGATTGTTTTGTATGCTATTTTTATTTTATTTTTATTTCTAGGGCTAAAAATTATTTTTAAATGCTTGCTTTAATGAAAATTTTAGAAATATATTTATGAAATAAAATATGTATTGATAATTAAAATAATTTTTAAATTTGAAACTGACAATTTTCAATTTTTCTATCCAATCAAGACATAAATTTTTAATTGGAAACTTTATTTATTAAACTTTATATTTATTTTATTTAAAAATTTAAATTGGTATTAATGTAATTAATTAAATTTTTATATTTTTTTCTCTCATCTCGAGTTTTTTGCCTTTTTTCTGGAGTATGATAACACTCATTTTTATACGATGTTGATTTTTTGTATTTTTAAATTTTTCATGTCAGAGTGCGAAGGACTTTTTGGAGATAATAGTGGAGGTAGGAGAGGTGGTTTTGCGAAGTATTTGGTGTTTGTCGTGTTGGAGTGGAAAAACTTTGGAGGGTGTGTGAATGGCTTGACAAAGGGTGTAAGAGAATTGAATTACATATAGATATTAAGGAAGTCTTCAAGGTAATGATCACCTTCAGCGATATAACTGTCATACCCCCAAATTTGTCCTCCTAATGATGCTTTCATTTAGCTTATATTTCTCATTTCATTTGCATCATCTTTCCACTAAGTCATTTGCATGTCATACATTCATTAAACAAATTTTGGATCTGGATCAATGGCATGTGAGAATTAGGGCTTCATTGGATTAGGGTTTACATCAAATACATGTGGCATTTAGATGAAGGTTAAGTTTTGTTACTACTTGGTTCACTACATTGCTTTAAGGTTTCACCTGGTTCATTTTATCATTCAAGATTGATTCCTCTTCATATTTATGTTACAAGTCATGGCTCTAGATCTTTAACAATGTATGAGGTACTACATTTGGTGATTGTGAAAACATTTCAAATTGGACATAATATAATAAAGTTTGCTTTTGGTCAAGGTCAACCAAGAAAAGTTAACTTTGGACCAAAATCATTTTTAAGGTTTTATGGAGTTTCTCATCATATTCATTCAAAATTGCAAGATTAGTGAAATTAAAGATTCAAATTCAAGTTTATAGAATAAGAGGATTCAAGTTTTAAAAAGTCATAATGGAGAGAGAGCTTTATTTTATTACTTGAACTAAATCAAAGGTTATAATATTACATTCAAGTAAAAGATACACCAAGCTTCATCCTCCAACTATATAAACTAACTTCATCTCTCAGCTCCAAAGACGCACCATTATAACAATTTCTCACATTCATCTTCATCCCTCACTCTGCTCTCTTTGCAACCATTATCACACCCACGCCATTTTTCATCTTCACCACCCACACTCTTCAAACTCTCTTTCTCTAAACACATTTCATCTTCAACCTTCAATCCTCACAACCTTCACGATACTTCATGTGACACCCCAAATAATTCAATTATTAAATAATTAGAATTTTAATTATTAATTTAATTAGAAGTTCAATTATTGGTATTTTTGAATTAATGGATTTAATTAATTAATTAAAAGAATGGAAGAGGTGAGGTTGTGAGAAGTAAAATACTCTACTCTTACTAATTATTATTTTATTTATTTATTGGAATAATAAAAGAAATAATAAAAGGAATAATAAAAGGAAAAAAAGAAGGAAAAGAGAGTCATTAGATGTTTTCATCATACGTGAAGTTGAAGAAGAGAAGAGAATGAGGGAAAAAGCCAAATGTCGGGAATTCGAAGAATCATCACGAGGTAAGGGGTGATTTCATTCAATTATTATGCCTTATGGGTTTTAAAATTCAATTGAATGATTAGTATGTTAGGAATCTTGAAATTAGATAATTTAGGTTTGTGGAATTAACCCTAAAATGCGTCGAATTATATGAATTGAGACCGTAGTAGTTTTAGGGAATATTTGGAATTAATGGATTCATGTTAAGTGGCATAATACTGGTGTGTTTTGGATGATTTTGGGTGTTTTGATGCATTGGTTCGTAATTGCTTTGGAAGGAATTGAATTGAAAATAAGTTGCTGTCAAAAACTGCATATTTTGGTTCTGCAGGTCGCAGGAACCGGTTCCCATATGGGAGAAACCGGGTTCCTGGTACAAAAACCAAGGAGATGGAATTCTGGGTCTCTGGGATCCGGTTACTCCTAGGGAGGAACCAGGTTCCCAGTTTAAAATTTTCAAAGAAAACCATTTTTTTTAGTGGGAACCGGTTCCCAGTAGGGAGGAACCGGATCCCCATACAAATTCTAGGGGGCGTGTTTTTGAGAAATGTGGGAATCAGGTTCTCCCTGAGAAGAACCGGTTACCACTGTGTTAAAATTCAAAATGCTTAAAACTTTAAAAACTCATATTTTCTAAATCGTAACTCCGATTCGAGTGCCGTTTTCGGTAGTATTTCTTAAATTAAAAATACTATCTTATAAAATAAGAAAAATATTATTTTATGGAATCCATTTTAAAAAGAGTCGAATCTCCGATTTTTTGTGTAAACTTTGGTAGTTGAAAATGGTGAAGAATTATTTGATTTGCTCTGATTTAGTGGATGAAAACTAATATGTATATGATGTGTCTGTTATTCATTATTATTGAGATGTTATCATGTGATATGTTGGTGTTGGCTAAGTGTGGAATATGTTGAGTGATCATGTTCCATATTTGGACGTTGCATGCTTTTGATGTGCATGCATATGCATTCCGGTGATGGTTAATTCCCATTGTGGAATTGGACCTGCAGAGCCAATACCCTTACCCAGTGGATAGTGGTGGTGAGGCTAGATTCTTGACCCAGTGGTGTATGGGCGAATCGTTGATTAACGATGTTTCCGAGGTGTAAACGGAACAGGGTGTGAATTTAGGTCACGTTTGGTGCCACATGCATAGAGTTTGCATTGCATATGAAATTGTAACATGTTAGGATGGTTTCCAGTGTTATAATTTCATTGATTGTTATATTTGCATAATGATCTGTCTGAAATGCAATTGTGAACTGAAATATGATTATGTTGATGATTGTGAACTAATATATTGGATTATTCTGTTGTATTTAAAAACGTATAATGCATTCTATATTGAAAAGAGATCTCACCCGTACTTTAATGATTTCAGATTAAAGTTAGCGGCTCAGGAGTCGGTGAGGATGGCGTATAGGGTTGTGTCTTATTTTATCCGTGTGTCAGTGTCATGCTCTGGTAGTTGTAACACTGGGGGAAACGTGATGATGAGTTGTTTTATACTCCATTGGTTTTGATTGTGTTGGGAATACTTATGAATTAAAGTTATTCCGGTTTTGTGGTATTTTTTCCGCTGTGTAGAACATGATGCTAATCTGAATAATTTATTTTAATAATTCCTTCAGTAAAGCATGATTACTGTTTGTAGTTGAGGTTTTTATAATTATTATGAATTGTGACATCCCTGTTTTCCATGTTAACTCTAATTTAATTAATATATTCGCGGGTTATTTAGAAGGGGTGTTACAATAGTGGTATCAGAGCATAGTTGGTCGTGTCTTAGTGTCGTTATCCCTTTTGTATGCGACTAGTGCAAGGTAACACTGTCGATACTCGTGTTCTAATGTGATTATTTTATAATGTTACAGAACAATGGCCGGAAGAGGTGACAGAAGAGACGATGCTGCTATTGCTGAAGCCTTGGGAATGCTAGTTGGTGTGCTCGGAGGGAATCATCCGGGAGCTGGTATCGGTGCTGATAGGCAGTTGGGAAACTTCCAGAGGAACAATCCTCCATTGTTCAAAGGCACATATGATCCCGAAGATGCTCGAGGTGGATGAAGGAGATCGAAAGGATCTTCAGAGTAATTGATTGTGCTGAGGAGCTGAAGGTGAGATATGGTACTCACATGCTGGAAGACAAAGTTGATGACTGATGGGTTGCTACCAGGACTGAAATGGAACAAGATGGTATTACACCGAATTGGGTTGTGTTCAGAAGAGCTTTTATGAGGAGACATTTTCCTGAAGATATTCAGGGCAAGAAGGAGATTGAGTTTCTGGAGCTCAAGCAGCAATAAGACCGTGAGTGAATATGCTTCGAAATTTACTGAGTTGGCAAAGTATTATGCTCACTACAACAACGACGCAGATAGAGAATTTTCCAAATGTATCAAGTTTGAGAATGGTCTTCGTGATGAGATCAAGCAAGGTATCAGGTATCAGTGTATTCGGAGGTTTTCTGATTTGCTAGACTGTAGTAGGATTCTAGAAGAGGATCTTTCTAATACTCGAACAAATGCTCGAGGGTATGTGGATCGTAAAGGAAAGCAACAGATGGATCGTGGAAAACCTTATGATAGGAATAATCAAAGATCTGGTGGTTGGAAGAAGCCTAGTGGGGGAGATTCTAGTGATCCTATCAAGTGCTACAGGTGTGGTGAAATGGGGCATCGAGCTAATGAATTCAAGAATGATGCGAGGAAGTTCCACAACTGTGGGAAATTTGGTCATGTAGCTACTGAGTGTAGAGCAAGGAAGGTAACTTGTTACAACTGTGGGAAGACAGTCATACTCGTCCGCAGTGTACAAAACCCAAGAAGGAACAAGTTGGTGGTAAAGTGTTTGCTTTGTCAGGATCTGAGACTAAGCCAGATGATCGGTTGATTAAAGGTACATGTTTTATTAATGGTATACCTTTGATTGCAATTATTGATACTGGAGGGACACATTCTTTTATTGCTTTGGATTGTGCTAAAAGATTGAATTTGGATATTTCCAATATGGATGGAAGTATGGTTATTGACACTCAAGGCCGGGTTCAAAGGACTACTTCATTTGTTTGTAAGAATTGTTTATTGTGATTTTGGTAGAGGTTTCGGTATGGATTTAGTGTGCCTACCGCTAGAACAACTTGATATCATCCTTAGAATGAATCGTTGGAATTCAACCAGTTCATATCAACTGCTTTGAGAAGACGGTTATTTTTCCAAGAAGCTAGAGTCAAGATGTGACTATGTCATTTAAGCAGATGAATTTAGCGGTTGATGATGGTGCTGTGGTGTTTATGTTGTGTTCCTTGAGGAAGTGAAAGGAAAGGCTAATAATGAAGAATGGTCGGTGGTGAATGAATTTCCATAAGTGTTTCCGGAAGATGTTAGTGAATTGCCACCTGAGAGAGAAGTGGAGTTTACCATAGATCTGATTCCTGGAACTAGTCCGGTGTCGATGGCGCCTTATCGCATATCGGTATCTGAATTATCTGAATTGAAGAAGTAGTTGGAAGAATTACTTGAGAAGAAGTTTATTCGTCTGAGTATTTCACCGTAAGTGCCTCGTTGGTTGAGAAGAAAGAGGGTTCGATGAGACTGTGTGTTGATTACATGCAGTTGAACAAAGTTACAATCAAGAATCGGTATCCATTATCGATGATTGATGATTTGATGGATCAATTAGTTGGAGCTTGTGTATTCAATAAAATTGACTTGAGGTCTGGATATCATCAGATTCGTGTGAAGACGGAGGATATTCAGAAAACTGCATTTCGAACAAGGTATGGACATTATGAGTATTTGTTCATGTCGTTTGGAGTTACTAACGCACCTGGTGTTTTCATGGAGTATATGAACATGATATTTCATCCATATCTTGATAAGTTTGGTGGTATTTATTGATGATATTTTGATCTATTCAAAAGTGATGAAGAGCATGCAGAGCATCTCGAGTTGTGTTGGAATTATTGAAGGAGAAAAGCTTTATGCGGTTATCCAAATGTGAATTCGGTTATGAAGTGAGCTTTCTTGGTCATGCAATTTCCAAGAATGACATTGTTGTTAATCCTACGAAGGTAGAAGCGGTATCACAAAGGAAGCGCCAAGAATGTCAAATCCGTAGTTTTCCGGTCTTGCAGGATACTACGTAAAGTTCATTGAGGATTTTCAAGTTGGATTTACTGTTGACTAAGTTGACCGTAAAGGGTCGTGTTTGTTTGAGATGCTGAATGTGAGAAAGGATTCCAAGAGTTGAAGAAGAGGTTGACTAGTGCTCCGATTCTGATTTTGCCGAATCCGGCAGAATCTTTTGTTGTGTATTGTGATGCGTCGTTGATGGGATTAGGTGGTGTTTTGATGCAAGATAGGCAGGTAGTGGCTTATGCTTCAAGATAGGTGAAGATTCATGAAAGGAATTATCCGACTCATGACTTAGAGTTGGCAGTTGTGGTATTTGTTTTGAAATTGTGGAGGCATTATTTGTATGGTTCTCGATTTGAGGTATTCAACGATCATAAGAGTCTGAAACATCTCTTCGATCAGAAAGAGTTAAATATGAGGCAGAGAAGGTGGTTATAATTTCTAAAGGATTATGATTTCGGTTTGAATTATCATCCTGGTAAGGCAAACATTGTCGCATTGATTGAGTAGTGTTGCATATGTCTATGTTGATGGTGCGTGAATTGGATTTAGTTGAACGATTCCGAGATTTGAGTTTGGTATGTGAGACTACTTCTAATAGTGTTAAATTGGGTATGTTGAAGCTGACTAGTGGTATTCTGTATGAGATTCGAAATGGACAGAAATCTGATGTTGGTTTAGTTGATAAATTGGCATTGATCAACCAAGGTCAAGGAGGTGAATTCCGAATTGATGAGAATGGAGTTATGAGATTTGGTGATAGGGTGTGTGTTCCGGATATTGCAGAAATTAGGAAGAGTATTTTGGAAGAAGGACATCGTAGTGGGTTGAGTATTCATCCCGGTGCTACTAAAATGTATCATGATTTGAAGAAGTTATTTTGGTGGCCTGGAATGAAAAAGGAAATTGCTGAGTTTGTTTATGCTTGTCTGATTTATCAGAAGTCAAAGATTGAACATCAAAAACCGTCAGGATTGATGGAACCGTTGTTTGTTCCGGATTGGAAATGGGATGGCATTTCTATGGATTTTGTATCTGGTTTGCCGAGGACAGCAAGGAATTGTGATTCTATCTGGGTTATTGTGGATCGGTTGTGAAATCGCTCATTTTATTCCGATAAGAATGGATTATCCTATGGAAAGGTTGGCGGAGTTGTATGTCGAGAAGATTGTGAGTTTGCACGGTATTCCTTCTAGTATTGTGTCAGATAGAGATCTGAGGTTTATGTCTAATTTTTGGATGGGATTGCAAGAAGCTTTGGGTACTAAGTTGCGGTTGAGTTCTGCTTATCATCCGCATACAGATGGTCAGACGGAGAGAACGATTCAGTTGTTAGAGGATTTGTTACGAGCTTGTGTGTTGGAGAAAGGTGGAGCTTGGGATAGTTACTTACCATTGATTGAGTTTACCTACAACAATAGTTTTCACTCGAGTATTGGTATGGCTCCGTTTGAGGCATTGTATGGTAGGAGGTGTCAGACACCGTTGTGTTGGAATGAATCTGGAGAAAGTGTTGTGATTGGACCGGAGATTGTCCAATAGACTTCAGAAAAGATTAAGATGATTCGAGAAGATGAGAACTTCGAGTCGTGAGAAGAGTTATCATGACAAAAGGAGGAAGGATCTAGATTTTAGTGAAGGAGATCATGTGTTTATGCGAGTTACCCATGATCGGTATTGGTCGAGCTTTGAAGTCAAAGAAGTTGACTCGCTTTATTGGTCCGTTTCAGATTACCAAGAGAGTCGGGAAAGTTGCTTATCAGATTGCTTTACCACTGTCGCTTGCGAATTTGCATGATGTCTTCCACGTATCTCAGTTGAGGAAGTACATTGTTGATCCGTCTCATGAGATTCAGGTAGATGATATACATGTACGAGATAATTTGACCGTAGAAGCATTGCCTGCGAGAATTGAGGATTGGAAATTGAAACAGTTGCGGGGTAAGGAAATAACTCTGGTGAAAGTAGCTCGGGGAGGACCAGCAGGTGGAAATGTTACTTGGGAGCTGGAGAGCTAGATGAAAGACTCGTATCCCGAACTTTTCGCC
The DNA here is from genome assembly GCA_021764765.1 of Vicia sativa. Taxonomy (NCBI): domain Eukaryota; kingdom Viridiplantae; phylum Streptophyta; class Magnoliopsida; order Fabales; family Fabaceae; genus Vicia; species Vicia sativa. The sequence goes on from CM038794.1 coordinate 129,526,021, forward strand.
TAAGGTATGTTTTCGAGGACGAAAACTCTTTTTAGTAGGGGAGGGTTGTGACACCCCAAATAATTCAATTATTAAATAATTAGAATTTTAATTATTAATTTAATTAGAAGTTCAATTATTGGTATTTTTGAATTAATGGATTTAATTAATTAATTAAAAGAATGGAAAAGGTGGGGGTGTGAGGAGTAAAATACTCTACTCTTACTAATTATTATTTTATTTATTTATTGGAATAATAAAAGGAATAATAAAAGGGAAAAAAGAAGGAAAAGAGAGTCATTAGAGGTTTTCATCATACGTGAAGTTGGAGAAGAGACTAGAAGGAGGGAAAAATCCAAACGCCGGGAATTCGAAGAATCATCACGAGGTAAGGGGTGATTTCATTCAATTATTATGCCTTATGAGTTTTAGAATCCAATTGAATGATTAGTATGTTAAGAATCTTGAAATTAGATAATTTATGTTTGTGGAATTAACCCCAAAATGCATCGAATTATATGAATTGAGACCGTAGTAGTGTTAGGGAATATTTGGAATTAATGGATTCATGTTAAGTGGCATAATACTGGTGTGTTTTGGATGATTTTGGGTGTTTTGATGCATTGGTTCATAACTGCTTTGGAAGAAATTGAATTGGAAATAAGTTGCTGTCAAAAACTACATATTTTGTTCTAGGAACCGGTTCCCATGCGGAGGAACTGTTCCCGTACAAAACCTGGAGATGGAATTCTGGGTCTCTGGGAACTGGTTACTCCTGGGGAGGAACCGGGTTCCCAGTTCAAAATTTGCAAAGAAACCCATTTTTTTAGTGGGAACCGGTTCCCAGTATGGAGGAACCGGGTTCCCCATACAAATTCCAGGGGGCGTGTTTTTGAGAAATGTGAGAACCGGGTTCTCCCAGGAGGAACCGGTTACCACTGTGTTAAAATTCAAAATGCTTAAAACTTTAAAAACTCATATTTTCTAAACCGTAACTCGATTCGAGTCCGGCAATATTTCTTAAATTAAAATACTATCTTATAAAATAAGAAAAATATTATTTTATGGAATCCATTTTAAAAAGAGTCGAATCCTCGATTTTTTTTGTAAACTTTGGTAGTTGGAAATGGTGAAGAATTGTTTGTGATTTGCTCTGATTTAGTGGATGAGAACTAATACGTATATGTTGTGCTTGTTATTCATTATGATTGAGTTGTTATCATGTGATATGTTGGTGTTGGCTAAGTGTGGAATATGCTGAGTGATCATGTTCCGTATTTGGATGTTGCATGCTTTTGATGTGCATGCATATGCATTCCGGTGATGGTTAATTCTCATTGTGTGGAATTGGACCTGTAGAGCCAATACCCGTATCCAGTGGATAGTGGGGTGAGGCTAGATTCTTGACCCAGTGGTGTATGGGTGAATCGTTGATTAACGCTGTTTTCGAGGTGTAAACGGAACAAGGTGTGAATTTAGTTCACGTTTGGTGCCACATGCATAGAGTCTGCATTGCATATGAAATTGTAACATGTTAGGATGGTTTCCAGTGTTATAATTTCATTGATTGTTATATTTGCATAATGATCTGTGTGAAATGCAATTGTGAACTGAAATATGATTATGTTGATGATAGTGAACTAATATATTGGATTGTTCTGTTGTATTTAAAAACGTATAATGCATTCTATATTGAAAAGAGATCTCACCCTTACTTTAATGATTTCAGATTAAAGTTAGCGGCTCAGGAGTCGGTGAAGATGGCTTATAGGGTTGTGTCTTATTTTATCCGTGTGTCAGTGTCATGCTCTGGTAGTTGTAACACTGGGGAAAATGTTTGGATGATGAGTTGTTTTATACTCCATTGGTTTTGATTGTGTTGGGGGAATACTTATGAATTAAAGTTATTCCGGTTTTGTGGTATATTTTTCTGCTGTGTAGAACATGATGTTAATCTGAATAATTTATTTTAATAATTCCTTCAGTAAAGCATGACCACTGTTTGTAGTTGAGGTTTTTATAATTATTTTGAATTGTGACATCCCTGTTTTCCATGTAACTCTGATTTAATTAATATATTCGCGGGTTATTTAGAAGGGGGTGTTACACTTCACACCACATATGTTATCCCACTTCCATTCTGGAACTTCCAACGGTTCCAACAATCCCGCCGACTTCTGATGTTTGACTTTAAATTTTTGATAAGTTAAACATGCATATACAAATCACGCTAGATATTGTTTCAATCCAGACCATCAAAATAACTTCTTCAAATCGTGATACATTTTAGTATCTCCCTGGTGAATACTCAAAATGCTTCTATGAACTTCTTCCAGAATCATCTTTTCCATCTCAGCGTCGTCAGGAATACAAATTATATCTTGGAATATCAACACGCCTTGGGCATCCACCTTAAAGTCATTATCTCCTGATTGATCATTCTCAACCATCAAGTCCATCAACTTCACATCTAACTCCTGAGCCTCTTTGATATTATCCAGGAAATCATTGTTAATCTTCAACATCCCTAACATCAGACTATGTGTCGTCAATTCACATAATAAAGTCATGTCTCTAAATTGTTTTATCAATTCTAATTCTCGAACCGTCATAGTAGACATATGTAGCGATTTCCTACTTAAGGCATCCGCCACAACATTAGCTTTACCAGGGTGGTAATTCAAGCCAAAGTTGTAGTCCTTCAACAATTCTAACCATCTTTTTTTGCCTTGTATTCAATTCCTCCTGATCAAACAAATACTTCAAGCTTTTATGATCACTAAACACTTCAAACTGGGAACCATATAGATAATGCCTCCATATCTTTAACGCAAATACCACTACAGCCAGTTCTAGATCATGAGTAGGGTAATTCCTTTCATTAATCCTCAATTGTCTCAACACACAAGCGACTACCTTTTCATTATGCATCAGAACCCCCCTCAAACCAAATTTAGAAGCATCACAATATACAACAAATGGTTCGTCGGGATAGGTAATATCAAAATCGTAGTCGTCTTCTATCTTTTCTTTAACTCGACAAAACTTTCTTCGCATCGAATGTCCCACACAAACATTTTTCCTTTACAAGTCAGTTGAGTTAGTAAAAGTGCTAACTTATAAAAACCTTTGATAAATCTTCTATAATAACCATCCAAACCTAGAAAATTTTGGATCTCCGTAACCGACTTAGGTGTTTCCCATTGCAACACTGCATCCACTTTGGATGGATCTAAAGCAATTCCATCACCTGAAATAACATGGCTGAGGAAACTACCCTATGTTAACAAGAATTCACACTTCAATAGCTTTGCATACAACTTCTTCTCTTTAACCACTTGCAATACAATTCGCAAATGATCAACATGTTCTTCCTCTTATTTAGAATATATCAAGATTTCGTCAATAAATACTACCACAAACATATCTAGATAAGTATGAAAGATATGATTCATATACTCCATAAATACTCTTGATGCGTTAGTAACACCGGATGACATCACTGAATACTCATAATGTCCATACCGAGTTATGAAAGTTGTCTTCTGAATGTCCTTATCCTTCACTTGAATTTGGTGATAACCCAATTGTAATACGGTGGGAGAACTGACTTTGGAATTTGTTTTTGATTTTTATCGCAAATGTTGCGGATAACAAGAGTCACCACCGACTTTTATCCAATTAAGGAAGGTGAAAGAACAGAAAGACCTTCGTTAGATTCTCGAGTAAGGGAGAAGGTTATGAAAAGGGAAGGTATTAGCACCCTTTCCATCCGTAGTTATCTACTTAGTTTTTTAGCTCACTTTAAAATTTGCTTCCTGTGTATTTGAAAATGTTTTGAAAAGACATTTCGCTTTGAGTTCATAATGATTCATTGGAATGTATACAAGTGTTCGAAATGTTTTGTTTTGAAAAGTGTTTTAACTTTGACAAAAGTGAGGTGTGAAAAGTATTTTGATAGAACAAGCAACTAAAAGTCTTATTACCTACTCGTAATGGTCTTTCGTGTTATTTTACTTTCCTTTAGAACAGTGCTATCCATACCATTAGTTGGTAGGTAACCCTATTTGTTGGATTTAGAAGGACATTCAGGGACATCGGGTGGTCATGTAGGAACTTGAGGAGTATCCTAGCATATTCAGGGACGATCATCACTTTCGAGGGGCAATCGAGGGACGAGATCATGTTTTGAGGCCCCGCCGAGGATTATGATCTTGATTCGAAGGGACTATGATGATATGTTTGTAGGCACCGGTTAGGATACCCTACGCCTCGAGGACTGACCATTTATTCGAAAGGCAACGAGAGAATACTCTATGGGGTGCATGTGAAGAGAGTGTCAAATTCAGATATATTATTTTGGAATTAGAAGTGATCTATGTTCATTTTATCTTGCCATACACGCCTAATTACTAGCACATGTATGCCAGAAAGTAAATTACTGAAAGTAAATGTCCACGCTATTACATGGCTTTTAAATATATAATATAAAAATAAAGGAAATGTAAATCTACGCTTATTACATGATAAAAACTTTAAACCTATACATCCTCTTTCTAGAATTGTAAATGAAATAGATAATCGGAATAATAAGAAAATGTTAGCAAAATATTTTGGAAATTAGTAGAAAAAGGTTTTTTAGGTTAGTAATCCTAATTAGATGATAGAACAATTTTTTGAGAATTTTTCTGGATTGGTTTTAATAAGAAAAAGCAATTAAAAGTCAATTTTATGGTTAATTAACAATTAATTAAAATATGCATGTAAAAATATTAATTTTTATGTCAAAAATTAAATAAACATTTTCTGTCCTAAATGCAACAAGAAATTATTTTTTGGTGATTTTTAATGCATGAGAAAATTATTTGAAAAGAAATTAAATTAAAAGGAAAAATATGAAAAGAAATAGAAAAAGAGTTAGTTTTGCAAAAGTGTAAAAATAGGTGATGAGCTGTGGATCGAACCAAGGACATCTGGTTATATACGTCGCTTCTACCACCGGACCAACTCGGTGGTGTTAGTAATATGAAACAAAAACGCTTTAAAGGAAATTGAATTTAATGCCGATCAGCACAAAGCTCCATCGCCTTCCTCATTTGAAATTTAAATACAGATTTTACCTACGGTTTTTTTCCGAGTAAATTATATAACGACTTTGTTCTTCACTAAATCACCGCAGATTTCAAAATTCAATATGCAATATAAATTTATAAGGAGACCATGGTTTGATTAAATTGGTCCCCGAGTTCAATGGTACAAGTCGCTTGGTCCAATTTTCCTATTTCGTAAAAACCCTAATTAGAGCTTATGAACCCTAGCCATGGTGGATTCTCGATTCGTGTCTAAACCCAATTAACCTATGCAGAAAGTTTCAAACTCCATTCTAAACACAAACAATCAAAACATGTTAAATATGCATGAAAATCAAAAATTGAATTTGAGTTAGAATGCAAACCGAAATCGTTCGTGTGATTCGGGCATTGATGGCTTCATGAAGTATCTAGAACGAATCGCAGGACCTCCGTGAATGTATAATGCAAAATCGATTGAATTGATCCAAACTAGGGCCCAATTGCTTGAATGCCAGCTTTTTTTGAGTTTGGAATAGGTTCTTGAGGCCGTAATTTCGTCCATTGTACTTGTGAATGCATGTACTTATATAGGAAGGATTTAGGTCAAGGATCATGAAGAAATTATATGCCAATCAATAAGAAAATATTTGATTTGGTATAAAACCAAATATTGCCTTTTGATCAAATCTCATTCAATTTTCCAATCAATGCAATTTCGAATTGACAAATTGTATGGCTTTCTTGGACCTCAAGAATGAGAGAAAATCCAATTGCAATTAATTTTGATTTTCTATCTTTTATTTTAATTAAATTGTCTTTTAAATGATTAAAATCCAAAATAAATAGAAAATAAAAGATAAATTCGTGGCCTTGGGCTTGAGTTTCAATTCAGCTAAGGAACATGTTTGAACCAAGAAAAGTTAGCCTTATTTGCAAAATTTTGGTTTTTGTCAAGTATTTTCAGTGCACTTCCTCAAAATGCTCAACTTGGTGTATCTTGCTCAATTTTTAACATTGGGTGTTCTTGGACTTTTAGAAAGCTCAAGATGTCCTCTAAACAACCTATTTGGTTTCATCTCAACTAGTTTCATGCTCATGAACACTTTACAAAAAGTTGACTTTTGTTAACTTTGAAAATGACCGTAATGTTTTGAACCATAACTTCCAAATGAAGCATTTTTGCCCATGCTTGTGAGACATGAAGTTGTAGAGAATTGAATTCTCTTCAAAATGAGCCGGTGGAAAATTTTGATAAAGTATGTGATAGCTTATGCCTGGTCAAAGTTCTGTTGACTTTTGTCTAACAAAGCCCAATTTGGAAACTTTGACTTTGATCAATTCTTGACTTTTCTTGATGAATCATGATCAAACCTTGATCAAATGATGAATATAACTTCAAAATATTGATGTTGACCAAAAATTATGAAGTTTGATCAAGATGTTGACCATGACTTTTTGTCCAATACAACTAATTTTCAACCATCCGAGCAATTGTTTGAGGAAACTTGACTGTAAGGCTTGAAACTTGACACGGAGATTCTTTACATATGTTGAGGCATGATGACCACTGGAAATGTTGGAGGCTCACCTTGACTTGAGGATAGCCAAACCCTTTTGGGTTGATTGTTAGAGAGGTTTGTCATCAACCTCACAAATCCTCAGTATGGATATGTGGAATATCTGAGAAGTAAGAGGGAAAATTTTAAAGAAGGCTCCATGTTCAATTCTGTTGGTAGAGTTAGATTGGCATGTTTGCCATTTCGTGATCTGAAAGTAGAAGATGAGCACCCGAGTACACCCAAAATT